>OX637467.1:26125735-26635802 GCA_951799995.1 Trifolium subterraneum
GTAACAAAGTTGTAAGCTGATAAACTCAGATATACGAGCATCAGATATTTAGTCTCCTCCGAAGTTAATTTGAATATGTGACTAAGTCATAATCAAAAAGGAGCGTCTAAAGACAAATGGGAAACCTTACTTCTTCTGGGCAAACACTGAAGTCCTTCAAGCAATGACAGTAGTAGTTCTTTACCTCTTTTGGAATAAGGTTAAAACTCTACTACCAATACAACTACATTTGCGCTGACACCTTTATCTCCATTCAACGGTCTTCTTCAACGTCTACATTGTCTCTTCCTATATATAGAAGACTTAAGAGATCGTAAAACCACAACACTGAGCTATAACTGAAAAATTACTCACTCCTGCATACTCAAGCTACCATTGGAAAATTTGCACAAGACTTAAACTCTGAAAGCTTCAGATTCAAGAAGTTTTGATACGTCGTATTTGTTTTCATTAGAAAGAGTTAAAGTCTTAGGTGTATTTATTGTACTTTATCTTATCTTGTGTAAGATTTTGTGAAGTCTCTTGCTTGTATGCTTGAGCATTTGGAAGTCTCTTGCTTGTGTGCTTGAGCAGTGTTGAAGTCTCCTGCTGTGTGATATGGAGCAAGTGTATAATCTGTGTGATTATAGTGAAATCTCTTGTGAGTACAAGAGGACTGAACTACTCTCGTTTGTGAGAGGAACCAGTATAAAATTTCTTGTGTTCATTCCTTCTTCCCTTACTTTGTTATTGTGTTTTATTCCGCTGCATGTCATACTCGTTTTAAAAAGTCTTTAAAAATCCAAAAACACAATTCAACCTCCCCTTCTTGTGTTTTTCACACCTTCAGTGGGTAATACAAGAATTTCTTGTAGTGTTAGTACACATGAGCATGATCATCATCACGCCCCGCCCCGCCCCTATAGGGTGTAGGGTGAGCGACCGCATCAGATCTCAAAATTTTGAGGTATTGTAATAATTGTTATATATATTTTTTTTGAAGAAGCTAAATTAGCCCACCTAAATTGACACTAGAGAGAATCAAGCTTGAGACCTTAAGAGGAGCGTACTCCAAAGACCCAAGCCAAGACCACTAGGTCAACCCAAGTGGGTTAATAATTGTTATATATTATTAGTGTTTATAAAATATCATATGTACTCAATAGATTAATTTTGAGGTTTTATAATAATATTTATATATTACCAATTTTTAAAAATATCATATGTTTGGGAAAAAAATCACAGTCAAGTAAAAAATAATGATTAGACATTTCTTGATTAGCAATTTTCTCTCCGCCCGAATTGTTTTCATATGCGAGTCATGAAATTGAAATTCTGACCACATGATTAAGAGGACCAAAACTCTTACCGCTTAAACGAATTCATTTTTAATGTTTCTTATGTTACTTATAATTTAAATAGAGGATAATTCTTTTTAATTTGTTAACATTTTTTTTTTTTAAGAGTCCATTTTTATATTTAAACCGGGTCTCCAAAAAAGGTGGGAGCGGCTCTGATGCTCATACAAAATATTGAATTCACCATATTATTATCACAATATTTAACTACAATATTTTACACGTGAATACGTGATGGATTAAATATAGTACTCCACTTTTTAAATTTTCTTGTAATGTATGAGCACGTTTTTAAAGTAAATTTACATTGAGCATGTTTTCAAATTAACACACAACATATTTAACTCACAATAGTTTGTTTGTAAAGATGCTAAAAAAATGTAAACTTTTCAAATCTACTTTGAAAACATGCTCAAAATAAAAAGTAAACTTTTCAAATTTACACAACATATTTAACTCACAGTATCTTTTATGAGCATGTTTTCTCAGGTTGCTAAGTCATGTTATATGTATTTTTAAATTTTTTATGTTATTTTGCTTTTTAGAATATTATAAGCTTTTATTAAAGATGTATATTTATTGATTAAGTGACAGTAATACTTTTATTTATTGGGTCTTGCTAGAATATAATTGAATAAAAATATACTTTCTTCAATAGAAATGTTTTATTTTATTTATTTATTAATGAAATTAGTTTTTGTTTTTCACAAACCAAATATCATCTGCCAAAACGGTAGAAACTAATCTCTCGAGCCTTCTACAATAAAAATGAACGATAAGTTTTCCTTAAGAGTTTTAAGGTTATTGTATATCCAACAACCTAGAGATTGAACTTAAAACTTTGATTAAGGTAGAAAAAATTCGCATCATATCATTTAAGCATTTTTAGGTTTAAATAAAAGTAGCTTTGTTTAAACTAATTAAGCTACAAAAGTGAGCTTTATACGCATTCAATGCCGATGGCCTTTGCAAAAAGAAAAGTGTATAATTGAATGAATTATGGTCCTCTTTGGTAAAAATAATAGCTAACCGATAAGTTAGTTGATAGATGATGGCTAATAATTGATGGCTGATAACTAGATATAAAACGACATAAAAGGGCATTGCTAATTCATAAGAAAATTATATCAAATTAATATTTTCAATACTTAGAGTTTAGTAATTTAAATTTTTAATTTAATACATATCTTTTATATATAATTATTTTATTTAGTTAAATTAATTTTATTCTTTGAAATTTTATTTTGAATTTATTTCTATTTATATATATATATATATATATATATATATGTAAGATAATTAATTACACTTTAATTTTCTTTGGAAAAACAAAAATGGATTTCATTAATAACAAGTTCTGACTAACACAAGGTGTGCCAAACAGAACATCACGAGTTTACAATAATCAGAGCATAAAAAAGTTAATTAGTCGATGACCAGACAAACAAGAAGGCTCGACCACCACATATGAGAATTTAAACCAAGATGCTCATTATATGTTTTCGTCCACCAAAGTGAATGAACTTTGACTTTTGCTAGCAGCTGATGAATTGTACTTTCCTTAGCCTTGAAAATTTTATTGTTCCGCTCCTGCCACACCACACAAATACTACATAACCAGATGAGCTGCAGGAAAAAGCAGCGAGCTCACGGGCCTCCAGTGGAATTAGAGATTTGAACAAAGTGGGCCTGTAGTAACATCGGATCGACCAAGAATATACCAACCCAAGCTTGAAGCAAGCTCCACAAGGGTGCGAAAACCAGGCACGAGAGAAACAAATGTTGTGCCGTTTCCACTCCCCTGTAACCAATCACACATAATTGAGAATCTGGAGTAATAATATGCCGCCTCACCAAGTTGTCTTTAGTCGGTAACCTGTTTCGAAGTAACTGCCAAGCCAGAACGAAAACCTTTAAGGGTACCTATTTATGCCAAATTAAGTCTGTCGTAACATCCACTATTGCAGTATCGATACGGGTGAGAAAATCGTTGTCGGCCCGCACGGTATAGCCACTGGTGTCGTGCCTCCACAACCATTAATCTGTGACATTTGGCTGCAAGACAATGTTAGAAAGTAAACCCATACACTCCACTAACAACTCCTCCTCCCACACCCACATCTAATAGTGCCACGCCCACGCCGCCCCTGGATCATCCCATCCTAACTCTCTCATCTTCGTCACCGTCCTCGGCTTTTGCAGGGACAAGTCAAACAGACGCATATACTTCACGCTCAGGGGGACACCTCCCAACCACGGATCAGTCTAGAAAAAGGTATCATCTCCATTATCTACCCGCCGCTCAACACTCTCCTCAAACCACCCCCTCTCCCCCTCATCACCGACACCATCCCGTAAACGTACAATCTCCCTCCACCATGATGAACTGTTTTGACCCCCTCCCTCAGCCTCCCTGCCTCTTCGCCATACCGAGCTGCCAAAATTCGATACCACAATCCTGTTTTGTCAACTAGCAGCCTCCAACACCATTTTCCTAGTAAAGCCATATTAAACTCCCTAATTTGTCTGACCCCAAGCCCTCCAACCTCTTCCCGCAAACAAATATTTTTCCAACTAATCTAGGAAATTTTCCTCCTATCCTCACACCCGCCCCAAAAAAAATTATTAAACAAAGATTCGATGGAAGAGATTATACCTGACGGAACTTTGAAGAAGGAGAGAGGCAGAGAGGTCAGGACTGATTTAAGCAAAACCAAGCGGCCACCAAAGGACAAAAAACGACTCTTCCAACCAACCAGACGAGAACGAATGTGAGACACCACTGGTTCCCAAAATGACAGACGACGAGGTTTACCACCAATAGGCCAGCCTAAGTACATAAAGGGTACCTTACCCACTTTAATGAAAGACAAATGAGTAATAAGCTGCGCCGCTAACTTTTTTAAATGACAAGATTAATTCTCTTAAACACTACATCTTGAAATCTATGAGATGCCATATTACTATGCACGACTCTTTAAATTCTAATAGGTGTGTATAGAGGAGGTGTGGTGATTGACCTCAATGCTAACTTCCCAAACAGAGCCTAAAAAAGCTCACTTTCTTTCCTCTGCCTTTTGGTGTTGCTCCAAACAAATTTTATTACCCCCTCTAGTCCTATATACAAGAAAAGATTTACATTTTAGATTCATTTTAAAACTAATGTATCTAGACAATATTATAGTCTAGATACACCAAATCTACAATGAACCTAAAAAATAAACATTTTCTTATATATAGGACTAGAGAGAGTATATTATTATATGCTCCGTTTGATGACCAAGATATAATAGAGACAAAATAGAATATGAAACATGATAAAAATATGATAATATTATCCTATCATGTGATTGATATATACAAAATAACAAACATGATAATATTATTTTATGATATCATATTTTTTATACACACCTTATAATGACATGATAAAATATATATTATATTTAAATGACAAATTATTTTTGTGAAACAAGTTTCTAGAATCAACTCTACCAAAATCAAATTAAATTAGTTATAGGATCATTTCCTATTTCTTGCATTTTCTTTATTATTATATAATTTTTAAAATATAAATGTAAAAGTGTGACATTAAATGAGTCTAAATTCACTTTATACATCTTATAATATTAAAAAATTTAATAGTAGAGAAAATGAAAATAATAAAAAATGTACAGAATGTCAACTGCTTTTATATTTATATTATCTCATGCTGCTCTTTAGTTATTCATTTTGTTTTTGACAATAATAGTCGTTCAACTTTTAAATTGCCATTGTACTACTTTTTCCATTCTATAGTGCCCATGCAATTGCTCTAAGTAAAATGATTAATTTTAATCCATTCTATAGTGGACATGCAATTGCTCTAAGTAAAATGATTAATTTTAATTAAGATGTCCTTTTTATGGAGAATAGACATATTGCTTGTATATCAGGTATGTAAACCGACAGCAGCCAGTGGTTTAGGGGTGAAGAACTTTAGTAATCGATTTGTTTAATTTAGCCTTTTGGAGAAATAGAAATGGATTTCCATTTTATAATTCCTAGTTAATTATATTTTTGACAAAATAATTCCTAGTTAACTATACGTATCTCCTGTTTTGTTGTTAATTAGATTTGACGTATTTGTCTATGCAAAAGATTTTGTCGAGTATCCTTGATTAAAATTTAGATCTTATTTATATTTTGCTTATATATATATATATATATATATATATATATATATATATATATTATGATCTTATCTGATCAGAGTCGACCAACTACAACGGTGTAAGGTTGTTTTGTCCTTTGCTCCGATCCGGTAAAACCGCAGGGGGTTGTGTACCTGTAGATGTTCCGATGCTCAAGTCAGTTGAGGTGAAGCAAATGTTTTCTCTGATATAGAATATGTACCTTGTGAAGTTGTGGAAATGATCTATATATAGCCACCAGCGCAGGGCCAAGGCCGTTGATGGACAGTAATGGCCATCAATGGTTGTCGGAAAACGACTGAGGAGCCGTGATGAGCATTAAATGCTCATCATTCCGTTGTCGAGCGTTACACTTCGTAGGGGAAGTGGCGCGCGTGACTGTTGGTCATGTATCCGTTGGGTTGTTCCTCATGTGGGTCTTGCTCGACGGTCCAACAGGCTTCCCCGGCGTATTGTGCCATAGGCCCAGTCCAGAACATATTATAAGCAATGTTAGTTGTTCGTATTACAATGTTATGTGAATATTCTTCTTGCCAGGACTCGAACCCTGGACCTCCAGCTCTTTAATCCCACTCAACTAGCTTATAAATTATATATTAATTCCTTAGTAAAAAAACAATTATATATTAATTACCAATAATAATTTTTTTTTGAACAAGCCAAAATGAAATATATTATAAGAAACAGTCCCATCCGCACAAGGTGTACCGAGGTACACTACAATAGTTTACAAAGAGTTAAAGGAGGGACATCAAGAACAAATCATACAAGGCCCAAACAAAACAACGGACTAGACCACCAGCTATAGTAGTTTGAAGCTAAAGTGACACTCGTCGTCTTCAACCACCTGAAAGAGAGAAGCTTGATCTTGTCCAACAAATTATGGGAGCAGCTTGTTGAGCCTCTAAACAACATGAGGTTTCTTTCCGTCCAAACAACTCACACACAAGCCAACCAAATGAGTTGCATAAAGGAACGCCACGCCCGAGATCCACCTGCTGAATATGTAAACTGAACAAAGTGATCACGTATAGAAGTGGGTTGCACTGAAATGGTGCCAATCCACGAGCACACTAATGCCCAAAGAGAACCAAATGTACTGCAAGAGACGAATAAGTGACCGGCCGTCTCAATAGCTCCACACCCTGAAACACAAAAGTGAGATGCAGGGGACAAGATGCCTCGAGTGACCAGGTTTGCTTTTGTGGATAACCTATCACGCAATAACCGTCACGCCAAGATGAAGACCTTCAAAAGAACCTGAGGATGCCAAATAAAATTTTCTGCGTCCAATAATAAATTTATCGAGTAAGAGATCTGTCTTGGGTGTTCCACAAGATTTTTGGCGGAAATTAGCCATTATTAAACGATGATAACATTTTCATACCTATAACATAATAATAAATTTATAAAAAAAACATAATAATAAAAAAATTAGTAAATGGTTTCTTTCTTAAAATATATATAGTAAATATAATTTCTAGAAGCAAATAAAGTAAATTACTCTATAGAGGCTTGTATTTCAAAATTGATATATTATTTTGGACAAGCAAATAGGATTTTTAATAATGAGGAGCAGGGCATAAGAAATGTCAAAAAAGATATAAACTGTTTCAGGAAGATAAAGTTATGATCCTCTCCATTTTTTACTATATTCATTTTCTCTATTAATTATTAAAGTTTTTTAAATATTTCAAGGTATATAAAATTTAGACTAATTTAATGTCACACGTTTAAATTTATATTACAAAAATCTTTATAGTAATAGAAAGTATTAAAAATGGTGAGGATATCAATTCACATAAAAGATAATAGTGCATGATGAACATAATTTAAAAGTTAACCATGTAAATATAAAGTAGCATAAGATATCAATTTGTGAAAAATAAAATTTAAAGAATCAATCTAAAATAAGAGTTAAACTTTATTTATTTACATTTTTGAAACTCAAGAGTTAAACTTAAATGATTAATGCTGTAATTTTGGCTAAAATTAAATATTTACACAATTCTTAACATTGAGAATTTCACAAAAGAATGTAGTAGCAGGAAAAAATAATATAATTTTAACCAAACACTTTTCCTAAAATATGTTTTTCAACAGAAGCTATCAATAAATCGTGCAACATAATCAAACAAATATTAAAGAAAACTTACATATACATAAAATATTATTATATATGATAAGAGTAACCTAAAAAAAACTCAACGTATTTGCTATCCTCTTACTATTAACGTATATTGAGACAAAAGTGCTTTATAAAAATAAAAATAAAAAACACTAGAGACGAAATTCACATAAGTTCAACTATAAAATTTACAAATAGATGAAGAGCCCTAAAGAGTAAAGTATTAATCTAATAATGAAGAGATTTTATTATTAGCCATAAGAGGCCAGAGATTCAAGTTTAAAAAATTCACTAACGGCGTGGAAGGAAAAAAGTTGTTGTTACTGTTTTTGTCATGAGAGATGTTTACTTACAAAAATCCATAAACAAAGTGAAAAGAACAAAATGTTATTGTCCAAAAAGAAATAAATGATCGTGACTGGTGGAAATAATGCAGGTTCCTACCCAATGTTTTCCTTGTCTTGGTGAAAAAGGTTCCATAACCTTCTCAAAAGTAAGGACACAATAAAACATTAAAAACCAATAAATAATTAGGCAACATATACTAGACAATGCTTAAAAAAAAAACATATACTAGACAAAGAAAGCGATGTTTTTGCTTCTTCTTTTTTTTTTCTGTTAAATAAATTTTTAGTTCTTATAAATATTTCGAAATTTGTTTTTTGTCTCAATAAGTTTTTTTTAGCATATAAAATTATTTTCAATTTTTTAAAATTTGATATGGGTGATCTATATGATACAAACTTACAATGATAAGTTTTATAAAATTCGTATTCGTTATAACGATATTACAAACTTATACACCATGCACCATTTAATGTGATGGTGCATGTTAGATAAAACATACACACACGCATATATATATATATATATATATGAGCTTTGGTCAATAAAAATACAAAATAATAAAATAAACTTGCTTCAAATAAAAATAAAAAACCTCGGCAAGGGTCAAAGGAAGGGGATCTCTACAATGAGTCATGGGCTGAATACATCAAGCCCAAGCTTCACCAACCCAATTTCTATTGGAACCCTCAAATATTACTAGTAAAATCTCAATATTTCTAAATGAATTAGATAAATTAAAAATAAACAAAATAAATTACACTCAACTTTCTCAAGAATAGTTAAACTGCACGTACTCAATGCAATAATAAAATCAACATAGTGTTTATTCATTGCATTAAAAATTGGAGTGCGTTACTATTTTATTAAATTTTTTACACATAAAATATGCCTTTGAATAAATAATAAATCAACAAATTTTACTAAGCTATATCATTGCTTACTTAATGTGTTTCTAATTTTAAAATTAAAAATATTATTATTGGTATATCATTGTTTACTTTTAGATGTTACGATGCTTAATTAATAGCGCTTTAACAAATATAAATTTACAATATATATCCTGTTCAATTGTTTTTTTTTTACAATATACATTGATAAATTGAAATTTTATATTATACAGACGGTAGACCATTCTTATAAGGTGTGTTTGTTTCAAAGATTAGAATTCTAATCCTTGGAATATTATTCCTAGGGACATTATTACTAGGAATATTATTTCAATCAATGTGTTTGGTAAATAAATAAATTTCCTTGGAACATTTTTAAAATAAATTCAATTAAAATTTTTAAAATATTAAATTTAAAAAAAGAATGAGTTAAAAATAATGGGGAAGTGGGAAGTTATGGGTGGTTACCTCGTATTCTCATGGGAATATAAGATTCTCACTATTTAACATGGGAATAGAAAGTGGGAAAGTCATGTGTAAATTATATTCCTATGAATAAAAAGTTCTTAGGCATAATTTTTAATATGTACACTTAGGGTCCGTTTGATCTGTAAAATAAAAGTACTGGACAGAACAGTACATGACAGTACAAGACAGAACAGCACAGGACAAACATTTATCGTAATGAACAAATTTTGTCTTGTATGATGCTTGATTGAGAAAATGTTATTTTGGTGATTTAAACAACTTGTGCTGAGGACAAAAAGTTGTCCCATGGTTCAGTGGGGGACAAGAACATAAGTTTTTGTCCTGTTCCTTGAGCCCCAGCTTGTCCAGTCCCAGATACAGTTTTACAATCAAACACAGTACAACTGAAGTTGTCCTGTCCAGTTCCATATTTTTTTGCAGATCAAACGCACCCTTAGGGCACATGTTAAGGAAGCAAATTTAGAAAGTATTTATTGAAATTAGTTGTTCATTTTATCTCTCAAGCATTAAATTTCTTGTATTATTAAATGTAGAATTTCCAAATTAAGGTATCTTAACATGTGCCCTTAGGGCACACGTTAACATGACCCTTTTTAAAAACTTGAAACAAACATAGGAATGAAAGATTCCCAAAGTCACATTCCTTAGAATAATTTTATCCATAAAACAAACACTCCCATAAAGTTTTACACAAGTCTAAAATTACTTGATATATGTTATTCATGAGAGCATCAAGATCTAGGACGTTCTATAAAATTGCATGATAGACTTTAATTTTGATGAATCTCGATAGAAAGTAGAAAACAACTCACCACATACGAAGGAACCGATTGAACCACCACTTTTATCAAAACTTTAATTTTCTCTCTACAGTTGATAAACATTTCCCTATTTATATTTAGGGTTAAATATATTTTTGGTCCCTATAATTTTCTAGAATTTTATTTTTAGTTCCTAAAGATTTTTTTCACAATTTTTAGTCCCTGAAGTTTTATCAGTCAATGTTTTTAGTCCCTACTTTTCATTAAACTCAGGCATATAATTCGAAATTTTAAAATTGTTTCCACAGTCATGTTTGGTATATTATATGAATCTCTTTTACAAAATTTTAAATTTTTTTAACAAGTGATGAATTAAATATGAATTTTTTAGTTTTTTGCACATAAAAATTCATAAATAATTCATCTTATGTTAAAAACTTCTAAATTTTTATCAGAGATGTAATTATAATATTATAAACATGAATACAAAGAATCATTCAAAAATGCGAAAGTATACAAGAGTTTGATAAAAAATAGGGACTAAAAACACCGACTAATAAAACTTCAGGGACTAAAAAGTGTGAAAAAAATTTCAGGGACTAAAAATGAAATTCTAAAAAACTATAGGGATCAAAAACATATTTAACCCTTATATTTACAAATGGTGTTACAGTATTAATTTGTTTGTGTTGTCTGTTGTCCATAAAATATCATACAAAATAAAAAGTTACATTTATTAATACTTGAAATGTTTGTCATATCTTATTATGACTAACACTTGCCGCCACTCTCTCTTCCTCCCACCATAATTTTGTTGAGTTTTTTCTTATTAATCCATTAGATAGGGGTGATCTAGGGTCAATTTTGATCTGAAATCACCCCTCTTGATCGTTTTTTTATTTCTTTTTTATTCTAATAAGTGATTTTCACATCCTTTACGTTTTGTTTGAATTTTTTCGTGATTTCTTGTTATTTGTTTTGAAGTCCCGTCTTGGTACGGTGTTTGTTTTGTTGTCCGTCTTTGTACGGTGTTTATTTTGTTCAGATTTGCAGGTTTGCTTCAATCAAATTCAGTGCAGATTTAATGACTTTAGCGTCTTCAACGTTGCAGATCCGGGGACATGATTATTCCTGACGTTTAAACTTTATCATATCAATTGTAGGCCGTGTAATAAGGCCGTTTTATGCTATTAACTCGGATGATATTAGCTTGTTCGTAGATTCATCCTTTTTAGTTTTTAGCGAACTTGAAGATGTAATGTTTTCGATTGATGTACTTTACAGATTTGAATGAATGAATATCGTTATGTTTTAGTCAACAAAAAAAAAAAAAAACTTGCCATTTTGCAAATCTAATATAGATCGAGAGTTAGTACAGGTTGAGATTGTCTAACTTTGGTGACTTGTATTTTTCTCACTCATCTAATTATGAATTTATCTTTAATACCCGTTTTTTTTTTTTTTTGACAAACTTAATACCCGTTATTCTATTAACCTATATATCTAAAAAAATCATGAATCTATCTGCAAAATACATTGAAGTCACCAAATAGTCAAGGTAGAGAATCTCTATCCCTTATATGCCTTGATAATCTTTACAAAGACTATATTCGATTATGAGGTTTGCCAAATTCTAATCTAATTTTAATTGTCTGTGAAAACAAATCATCAAAATCTAAATATTTAATCAATAAAAAAGAGTGTGCTATAAAGTATATGTAAAAGATCAAGTTTGTTGCTAGATTGAACATCTTCATCCAGGTCCGAATTTGGGATCTCTGAATTGTGTATGTGAGTTTGAAATGATGATTGTCACTTTGTCTTGAAAGAAGGTGTTGAATAAAATAACGATGAATAAAATATGTGTAATATTAGAATTGTCTATTGAGTACAATCACTAAAGAGTTTAAATAGACTATGTTATACCTAATAGGCCTAACTTAGAGACTAAGTAAAACTAAATAGAATCTATAATAATAATTATTATAATAATATATTTACAACACTCCCCCTCAAGCTGATGAATGAATATCAATCATTCGATGCTTGCAAGCGTGTTGGTTGAATTGCTCTGTTGGTAAACTCATCTTTATTATCGTAACATAACTTCATAGGATCTTCCCATTGTGGTGAGAGTTGTTTATAAGAGACAAAATTAGAAGTAGAACGTCTATATATGGAGGGACATGATATCTTTTCTCTTCTCAAAGCAAGAAGTACATCATTCGGGTCAGTATCACAAGTATCAGAAATATGAGAATTATCAATAGGATGATCATTTTCAGTGCTTACCATCGGTTCATACGATTGAGTTTGCTGTTGGAGCGGAACAGATTTACTTCTTCTTTGATACCCCCAAGTTAGTCCTGAAGGTGTTGATAATAATAATATATATATTTACAGCAGAAGGGTATGTTGCTAGCACTATTATTTTGTTTGTTGATAAAAGACAATTTAAAATGATAGAATGATGTTCAGCCCAAGACATAAAAATACCTTAAAATTCAAAGAACACTTACAAAAATATATATCCGGATGCAAAACCCTGCAATTTACTACTACACCAAATATTTTCAGACAACTCACAATTTCGTTATGCTCTCTCAAATGAAAATTATGAAGAATTTGAAAAAAATAGTTCTCGAATCATTTTTCAAAGGAGAAAAATAAATGGTAACTCTAGAAAATGTTCTAAGAGCATTAACTAACCATATTAAATATAAAAAATTTGTATTTAGAGTGACAATCTTTAAATTTAAAAAAGGTGAGTCATTTCTTCGTGCGTGAACACAACATTTGAAGTGCGAAAGCTCTTTAAAGAATAGCTTTTTTCATATTATTTTCCATTATTAACAAAAGGTAACAAAGATATAATACGATGTTCGGTTAATAAAAAAGTGGATATATAAATAAAATTTAATATTCTTAATTGTTCTGAATCTTTGCACAATCGTAATACAACTTTTTTCGGTTTATGTATTTGCTTTCTTACCAAGTGATCTAAGTGATTTCCTTAGTTTCCAAAATAAAGGGTAATGCTCGGAAATGATGAAAACTTCATTTTGTTCTACCAATGAGATTATAACTTATAATTTTCTAGTAGCAAAAAATTTATAGTACTTTATAAAGCTCATATGACAAAAAGGAATTGTTTGATTACATTTTTTTCTTTTGAGGTTTTAGTTTATTTTGATAAGTCAATCAAGTTAGCTTAAAACTTATAGTTTATTATATTTTTTTCTTCAAAATTTTACATTTGCCATCTTATTTGAAATTTTTTAAAGATGTATTGTTTAATATGTGTAATTTAATTCAACTATCAATTTTATCAAACACAAAAAATTCAATCGGCTAAATTATCTATTACTAGTACAAACTATAGATTTTGTCTAATATGCACAAATGTGAGAAGGCTTTTACTATGCATGTAATTTTATTTTCGCCATTAGATTAATAAGTCTTGGTATTGGATCAATATGTCACACCTTATCTCATTTGATGCAATGGTGAAACTTACTAATCCAAATGTGAAAATAAATTTATGCATGGTTAATGACTTATCTCACTTGTGTATCATAAACTTGACCTAAAGTATAAGTTAATTTAAAAATTTAGGTCATGCTATTTAATTTATGAAAATTTAAAAATTACTCTAATTAAACATCCACAATTTGAAAATTCGGTATCTGGCCCAAGGACCAACTAATCCAAGGTGACCAATTACACCGTCTATTTAGTGTATATATATATATATATATATATATATATATATATATATATATATATATATATATATATTATTTAGGCAAAATTACACTATAGGTCCTTAATCTTATTTTTTTGTAACACTTTGGTCCTTTATCTTTTTTTTGTAACATTTTGGTCCTTTATCTTTTATTTGTAACACTTTGGTCCTTCATATTTTTTATTTGTAACAATTTAGTCCCTTTTTTTGTAACATTTTGGTCTCTTATCTTATTTATTTATAAAAAATAAAGGACCTATATGTTACAAACAAAAAAGATAAAGGACTGAAGTGTTACAAATAAAAGATAAAGGACCAAAGTGTTACAAAAAAATAAGATAAAGGACCTGCAGCATAATTTTGCCTTTTATTTACATCAATCTTACTATATATGTCTTAAATGTTTAAACAACGCATGTTTTTCATTTGACCAAAGTCTTAATATCGCATGTTAACAAATGTAGTGGGGAGTTTGTGGGGGAAGGTGCAGCTAGGGGTGTACACGTGTTGAGTTGGACCGAATTTAGCCTAACCCGTTACCCAAATTGTTTGATATTCAATGGATTGCGTTCATCATCAAACCCAAACCGAACCAACCCATTATTAACGGGTTGAGTTAGGTTGAGTTTGCGGGTTGTTCATACTTTTTTTTTAAAAAAAATGATAGAAAAAAAACATTTTCTGAAAAATTATATAAAACTTGTAATAAAATTTAACACAACTGTGACACATTTATCCAACGTCAAATAAAAATTCATCTATAGTCATAACGTTGATGAAGTTGGAACTTAGGGTTTATAGGGAATGTTGGTAAAATAAGAAGAATCATTAAGGAAGTTGTGAGAAATTGTTAGGTTTAAATGATTAAGGAATTGAGAAAGTTTGATAAGCCGATGGTAGTAACAACACATGTACAATAGACCTTTTAATTACATACAATTATCATTTCTTTTATTAAAAATATTTGTGTCGCATCATCGGGTTGGGCCACGGGTTTGCGAGTTCAAAAAATGGAAACCAATACCCGAAACTGATTACATGTGGGTACATTGTGTTAGGTTGGGTACTATTGACAAATGAACGGGTTCAGGTAATTAATGGGTCGACCAACACCAATGAACACTCGTAGGTGCAGTAGGAATATCGAAACAAGACAATGATACTAGCACACACATTTGATATAAAGTTACTACAACACTCCACTCATTTACAAGTCCAAAATTAATTTTATATCGGTTTTCTTGCGCTACTATACCATGGGTAATAAAGGCTTGTACATTTCATAACTACCTTTTACATTCCTTTAATTCATTTTTATTTTTCATAATTAATTAATAATTTCTCATAAAGTTTTCTACACTTTTATTTTCCATCTATCTTATGGTGAAAATATTCTTTTAACCATAATTAACCACAACACTTACACCCCTTTATAAGGCTGAACATGGTTTGGGTTCGGTCCGATTCAGTTCTAAATCCGACCACTCAAAGGAAACAACATAGGTAGTTATCTATCCCATCTTCGACATTGTGAGCTATCGGATAAGTCGGATGACAAGTTAGGCGGGCGTCGGTTTCGACGGTTGGTTGACTCATTTGTTGTAGTCATTCTACACTCATAATTGATATGAAGTTACTACCACACTCCACTCCTTTACAAGTCCAAAATTGATAGTATGTTGATTTTCTCACTCTACTATACCATGGGTAGTAAAAGTCTGTTACATTGCATAACTGCTTTTTACATTCTTTTTAATTCATTTTTATTTCTCATAATTAATTAATTATTTCTTATAAAGTTTTCTACATTTTAATCTTCCATCCATCCAGTGATGATAATATTCCTTTAACTATAATTAACCAAATATTTAACCACAACACTCGCACCCCTTTCTAAGGCTGAACATTGTTTGGGTTTGGTCGGATTCATTTCTAAAACCGACCACCCAAAGGAAACAACACAGGTAACTATCTAGCCCATCTTCGACATTGTGAGCCACCGGATAAGTCGATCAGATGATAGGTTAGGCGGGCGACAGTTTTGGTTGTTGGTTGGCTCATTTGTTGTAGTTAGTCTACACCTACAATTGATTTGAAGTTAATACCAAACTCCACTCCTTTACAAGTTCAAAATTGATTGTATGTTGATTTTCTCTCGCTACTGTACCACAGGTAATAAAGGTCTGTAAATTTCATAACTACTTTTTACATTCCTTTTAATTCATTTTTATTTCTCGTAATTAATTAATAAAATCGCCGCACACACATTAAATAACACTTGCTCCACTAATTAAAACCGGTATAACATGAGTTGTAATATTGACAGCAAACCTGACATACACCAGAAATCTTGACCCACCATACAATTAAACAAAATATTATTTCATTCCCTCATTATGTGACAGTGACACCGATCCATCCTACCAGCTCTTCCATTGCTAAATGATATATCGATCTTATCAATTACACTTTTTTTCTCTTCTCATCCTAAATCATGTTGTCTTCTTAGTCTTGATTAATAAACAAAATAGACGTAATAACTTCATCAACGTGAGTATGAAATAACAAATGAATTTTTATCTCATCTCAACTTGTTCCTTCCTTCATCAAGTCATTAACATTAAATTGTGCGCTTCATGACTTTGAGAGGATTATATCTACTTGCTCTTTTTCCCCTATAACCAATGTTCATTCATAACCTTAATATTTCTACTACTCCGAATTTTCCATTTACAACCATGAATAAGAATTTGTCATAAATACCAAATACTCTGGCAAACATAACTATGATTATGACCAAGTTTAGAATTAAAAAATGGGTAAATGGCAAAGTTAGCGAAATTTGATTTACCACTGTGTAATGTTTTTCTATTTAACCCCCTGTAGTATGAAGATTATCTCATTTTATCCCTTGAGCAGACAACTGAACATCTGACTATGCATTTTCAATGATGTAACATGCACACGTGGAAAAAATTAATTTATATATTTTTTAATTCCACGTCAGCTAATAATAATAATCTCAAAACTTTATTATTATTACTTATTATTTAATTAATAAATAATAATAATAATAATAATAATAATAATAATAAAGTTATTATTAAAAATATATTTTTTTATTTAATTAAAAAAAAATTATCATCCAATGCACCCACTTCTCGTTGAAACTGAGACGAAGAAGTATACTCTAGAAAAATCCACAATTAACCCCTTTATATGATTTGTTAATAGAATACATTACCTCCACTGCTATCATATTGTTATCTCCACTTGTATTTGCTTTCCAACTACGCTAATTGTTCCTCCTAATTATATTTATCTAGACAAAATTTGAATCGATTGACATGTAGCTTAGAAATCATCTTATAAAGCGCATTGCATAGAGAAATAGGGCACAACTCCTTCATATTAGACGACTTATCACATTTTGGAATGAGAAATATGTTAGTCTCATTAAAGGATGTTGGAAAGTAGCCACAATCAAGCCAAAAATAAGTTTTTAAAAACATCTTCACTGCATAGGTTCTAAAAATGTTGATAGAAAGCCAGATTGAATCCATTAAAGCCTGATAATTTATCTAGATGCATCTGAAAGAAAGTGTACCTCAACTCCTTCTTGGCGATAAGAACCACCATGGTCAGCCTCATACTGTCCACCGAGGTAATTTTGGATTGAATAAAACTAGTCACCACTTCATTTTATCCTTCCTCATATTGGAATGATGTTTCAAAATATTTATGAGAACTTCAGTTAGCCCATATTGCTCTTTAACTTCAATATTGTCATTATTCACAAGTTTCTCGATTTTGTTAATTTTATTTCTTTTTGTGGTGGACATATGGAAATTTTTTGTATTCGAGAACATCTCTTCTTGAACCAACAACAAGGCATGTCTCTCGGCCACCTCTGAGTACCTAAGGTTGGTGGAAGTGTCGTGACTATCTCGAATCATCTCAAGCTCACTTTCACAAGCCATGATCTCCTCCTTAAAATGAATGTGTTTCCTCCAATTCCACCATAGTAATATACCGACGCATTGGTCAAGTAGATGAACTATTTCTTCTCCTTTTCCTCATCCCAGCCCATGATGACAACATCAACAATATTTGATTCCATAGGCCAACTGTTCACAAATTTGAAGGTATAAGCTTGGCGTTTTGTTACCTTCTCATTCAACCACAAAATAATGGGATAATAATCCACATTAGACGCTAAAAGATTCAGCGGTCTAGTATTAGGAAAACAAGAAACAAGATAGTGGCAAGAAAGTGATCAAGGAAGTTGTCTCTTGTTTGATTAAGATAGAGAATGTATCTAAGGCGGTTGCAAGCACATCTAAACCGACTGAAAGAATTACTAATAAGCCAAAACTGGTTTAACCCAGGGTTGATAACTCAGTCTGCAAGCATATAATTTAGTCCACAAATGCATTTAATATTAATACTAACAAAGGAGGGACATGACTATTGGCTAATAGTTATATTGAACAACCTATGGAGGTCGAGAAGTTATTACAGAATAACATAAAGGAGCGTGAGGTTGATACATTCGGAGTAAATTCGCTAGACGCACATAAAGTTAATCACAACCAAAATGATGGAGAGTTGGTTAAAACTTAACATTTAGAAGCAGTTCACAAATTAAATGAAGGAGAGTCGTCAAGACTCGACATTTAAAAGCAATTGTTGAATTGAATGATGGAGAGTTAGGTGAAGCTCAGTATTTGGCATAGAAAGCTCTGACTATGCAGAAAGTGATTGATCTTGCCAACGAATAAATAGTGCAACAAGTGATGGAGATAGCCACATGTGCAAAACAATAAGACATTGTTAAAGGGGTGTGAAGAAACATTTCACCACCTCTTTTTATATGACCCATCATTACGTGATAAATGAAATTATACAAGGTGAAACCTCTACCAATATGTTTATTTTACAGATGGTAGATAATGCGATCAATTAAGAGTTATATATGGATGAGATTGATACTCACAACAGTGATGATAATATTGTTACTATCGATAATAAAATTTCAGAAGTTCAACCAACTCTTGTAAATTACAATTGAGGATGGTTTAAATGAGGCAGCCAAGGGAGATATCCAAGTGCTTAAGCATGTCTTGGGTAACACAGTTGAAGGTGAAAACTTCATTTTTTTTAATAAAAAAAAACAGCGCAGGAAAATGAATAAAATCGCTAAAAGTGTTGAGCAACATTATAACACTCAATCTAAGGGTGTATCTACGCACATGCCTTTATGAAATTCCTTTATTGAAATGCACGTGAGTTTTGTAATATAGAGTCACGAGTTGTGTTGAAACATTATTGTTCTACACCCCCATATGTTGTAATGATTGTGGAGCCTAGAATTTTATTTGAGAATGTTCCACTTTAGTTTTGGAAAAGCATGCGAATTAACAAGTTTTGTGTTTGATGGATAATTTGCAAGTATACAAATATCGCAAGTAATGTAAAAGAGTATCGATCCACGAGGATTGTGGTAAATCAAGCAAAGCTAATAGGACTATTTGTTAAATGTGAAAGTAAAAGCATATTGGGGGGTTTTTGTTCAAGAAACTTTGTTTAGGAATTTGTAGAGAATAATTGGTGAGCGATTGGATTTCTTCGATTCATCTCAATGTAATTTGTTCGGTGAATCAAATCATATATTCATGAATTACACAACTAGCTTCAAGATGAATTAACCAAAAGTGATCATACCAAATGTCTTGGTAATATGATCCTCTCACTCTATCTTAGATGAGTTGTAATTGAGTGAGGTTTTACACACTTAATTCTATAATCACAATTACGCATCCAATATGTCTAAAGTAACAAGTAATTGTTCAATTATCCATAGTTCCGAGTTCAACTTTCATTGTCATGATAAAGTCAAACAATTCAATCAATCACATAATTGGCCCAATTGTATGAAGCATTAAGCATAAAGGATAATTAATTGAAACTGTATTATGATTCATTAATACAAGTTTAATTCACATGGTTCAAACAATTACATGAGAATCCCCTAGAAATCAAATCTAAGAATTTAGCAATTCATATTAAAAATGGAAATTACATGGAGAAGAATCAAAGACTTCATCATCAAGGTGTTTGGAGTGATTCCACCCTTTGAATCTTGCTTGAATCCACTTCAAATGAGCTTCAATTTTCAATCTTTCTCCCAATGTGTGTAACCTTTACTCAATAGGTGTTTCCATCAAATATATAGTGCCAAAAAGGGTCCATAACTGACACCCGCGCGACGCGCACGATTTCCCGCGCGTGGCGCAGCAATCAGAAGCAGACAGGCCACACAGCAGCGACGCGCCACAAGCCCTTCGCGATGCGCAGAAGGCTGACACTCCAAACTCAATTTTTCCTGCTTTCTTCTAGCAGAAGCAATCTCTTACAAACTATGATTTTCTCTTATTCTAAGCTTAAAAATCATCAAAATGTCCTCAAAACTTCCTTGAATTATGATACTCTTGGCGTGTAATAACGAAGTTATTAGTGTTAATGAGCAACAGAGACAACCTTCTAATTTGTGGATGTTATAGCATGATAATATCACTCAAAGCCTAGTTTTTATTTTCGATCATGTGTGGTAGTGAATTTTTTGTTAGAAAATATGAAGGTTTATGTAGCTTCAATGTATGCCAGCACGTCGTATATTGTCAGAAACAATATTTGGGCTGATCTGACTAGATTACAAACTTAAATTGGTAGTCTTTGAATTATTTTTTTTGGTGTGTGGGGATGGCGGGAATTTACCCCCTTAAAGTGCTTGTCATGATTTTCTTTTATGGATTAATGTGAATCAACTATCTCATCTCAATACTATTGGTGTGCATCATACACAAGCAACCAATGGGGCTAGTTCGGAGTATGTGGCTTTATGGCTGGATAGAGTAATTTGTAAATAGATGTGGTTTCTTTATTGGTCTGCAATTCATTGTTGTGTGTTATTCAAGCACCGTTGGGAGTGAGGTCTAGTCCACCATGTACATTTTTTTCCCCTTTTATATATAAATATAATATTATGAGTTATAGATACAAGATGAACATGTTTATAGGTGCCAATATAGTTGAGGTGCATACTCATGCCTCTATGATTAAATGCTCTTAAGTTATAACTTATCTAAAAAATCCATATAATTTAACGGTAATTAAAAACTTATAATTTATAAAGCTCATATGAAAAAAATGAATTGTTTGCTATCATTTTTTTTTTCTCTCACAAAGTTGTAGTTTATTTTGATAAGTCAATCGAACTATCTTTATAGCTTAAGAAAAATGTTAATTAGTGTCTGAGGACCCCTGACAGGGGCACTGGACATTAATTAAGGAAAACAAATATAGTAAAATAATATTGAAACTTGTGTAATTTATCTTTTTAAATATGAACAATGTCCTTTTCAATCATTTAATTTTAGTTTTTTTAACTAGTACCCAAAATGCACCGGTTAACATGATATGTAGCTAGAGGTTTAAAAAAATTGGGATTTAAATATTTTCTTTTAGCAGAAGCTAGAGGTTTCTCTGGCGGTATTTGACTTATGTGGAACAGAGTGGATATTAAGGTTCACCTTATAAAAACTGACTTTCACTTTCTTCATATGCAGGTCATGGAAAAGGACATGGACCCTTGGTTGCTCACTGTGGTTTATGCTAGTCCTCGTGAACATGAGAGAAGCGACAGTTGGCATCAAATTCAAAACTTATCAACAATTATTACCGACCCTTGGCTCGTGATGGGTGATTTTAATGAGATTGCTAGTCCGATTGAAAAAAAGGGGGGAGTGCCAACAGACATTAGAAAATGTTTGCAGTTCAATAGGTGGATAAATGATTGTAGACTTATGGAGGTCACTACAGTAGGAACAAAGTTTACCTGGAGGGGACCTCAGTGGAATGGGAGAGACAGAGTCTTTAAAAAGTTGGATCGGGTTCTTTGCAATGTCTCTTGGAGACTAAGATACCATGAAGGTTTTGCTAAAGTGCTTCCCCGAGTGCAATCCGATCACCACCCCATTATCGTGCTTCTTGAAGGGGAGCCAAATGTTGGAAAAAATCGTCCCTTTAGATTTGAAGCTGCTTGGACTACTCATGACAATTTTCAACAGGTTCTCCAGGAAGATTGGACCAGGGAAAGAGATTTGGTGTTTCTTCTAAGCAACCTCACTAACAATCTCAAAGTATGGAACACAGAAGTATTTGGAAATATTTTTAAGAGAAAGAAGAAGCTTTTGGCTAGACTGAATGAGATCCAAAATAGTCCAAATTACGGTCATAGCAAATTTTTGGAGTGTTTGGAAAAGGAGCTTCAAGATCAACTTGCAACTACTCTGTATCAAGAAGAGTGTCTATGGTACCAAAAGTCAAGAGGGAAATGGATTACTGATGGCGACCGTAATACAAAGTACTATCATTCCAAAACAATTGTTAGAAGACGACGTAACAAGATTGTTTCCCTTAGGAATGAGGCGGGAGATTGGATTGAAAATCAAGAAGATCTCAGCAACATGGTTAGGAATTTCTACATTAATTTATATAAGGAAGAAATTCTTATTCGTGACGCTATTGTATCTTGGACGACCTACCCTCAACATCTCGAGACCGAGCATCGAAAGTTGAGTGCCCCGGTACATTTCTCTGAGTGTAAGCAAGCTCTGTTTGATATGGGGCCTCACAAGGCCCCAGGTGAGGATGGATACCCCACATTATTTTTCCAACAAAACTGGAATATCGTTGCTGACTCTGTTTATCATTATGTGAATCAGGTGTGGTCTAACCCTTCACTTATTTCTTCTATTAATAATACTCTGCTTGTTTTGATTCCTAAAGTGGAAAAACCTGAGTTTGTTTCTCAATTTCGTCCTATTGCTTTATGTAATGTTGTTTATAAAATTATTACTAAAGTCATCCTAAATAGAATCAAGCCTTTCTTGAATGGTATCATCTCTCCTTATCAATCTAGTTTTATTCTGGGTCGTACTATTCATCATAATATTATTGTGGCTCAAGAGATGGTACACTCTATGGCTAGGATGAAAGGTAACAAAATGTTTATGTCCATTAAGATTGATCTTGAAAAAGCATATGACCGTCTTAATTGGAATTTTGTAGAAAAATGTTTGGCTGATTGTAAGTTTCCTCATGAACTTATTAATATTATACATCATTGCATCACTTCCCCTTCTTATAAAATTTCATGGAATGGCGATAAAACTGAAATTTTAACTCCTACGAGAGGCATACGACAGGGGGACCCTTTGTCTCCTTATCTTTTTATAATTTGTATGGATCGTCTATCTCATATTATTGCAGACCAGGTGGATGCTAACTATTGGAAACCTATGCGTGCAGGTAGAATGGGACCGCAAATTTCCCATCTTTTATTTGCTGATGATCTTCTTCTTTTTGCAGAGGCATCTATTGAGCAGGCTCATTGCATCATGCACTGTTTGGATCTTTTTTGTGAAGCTTCAGGTCAAAAGATTAACAACCAAAAGACACAAATTTTCTTCTCCAAGAACGTCGATCAACAACTCAAAAGTGATATTGTCCAGCATACAGGTTACACACCAGTTGTCAATTTGGGCATATATTTGGGAGCCAACATTGATCCAGGGAGGTCTACTAGAGGAAAATTCAATTATATTCTTGAGAAAATTCAAAATAGATTGAGTGGGTGGAAACATCAGTGTCTTAGCATGGCCGGAAGACTTACCCTCTCAAAGTCCGTTCTTAGCTCTATTCCATACTACCACATGCAGTATGCAAAGCTCCCAAATACTTTATGTGATGAGATTGAAAAGACTCAAAGAGGCTTCCTGTGGGGCGATACCGACCAAACTCGGAAACCCCATTTGATCAGTTGGGAGGTTTGTTGTTTGCCTAAAGTTGAGGGATGGCTTGCCATCAAGAGACCTCACCAAATGAATGAAGCTTTCCTTATGAAAACTCTTTGGAACATGATCAACTGTCCAGATGATCGTTGGTGTAAGGTTCTTTATAATAAGTATGGTAGGAACACTGATCTTCGAGTGTCTATCAACGTCAAGCCTTATGATTCACCTCTTTGGAAAGCCTTAGCTGGAATTGGGGACCAGTTCCGGAGTCACACAATTTGGCAAATGGGAAATGGTGAACAAGTAAACTTCTGGCTCGATAAATGGATGACTAATGGTCACTCACTTATAAATCACTCCACTCAACAAATTGTTGATACAACACTTACTGTGAAAGATACACTGACGTACACGGGAGAATGGGATATCAACTTTCTAACTGTTAATCTTCCGCTTACTACAGTGAACCAATTGGTGGCTATACCAGCACTGAAGGATACAAATGGTGTAGATTCCTTAGGGTGGAGTGGAACCAACACCCGCCATTTTACGGTTCAAAGTGCCTATAATCTTCAACAGGGGGACTACCCCTCAATTGATGGAAAATGGAAAAGTTTATGGAGTTGGAAAGGACCTCATAGAATTCAAACCTTTATGTGGATTGCTGCTCATGAGCGTCTTTTAACGAACTATCGAAGAAGCAAATGGAGAAGTGGAATTTCACCCACATGTCCTATGTGTGGGAATGAAGGTGAAACAAACATCCATGTTTTGAGGGACTGCATACATGCAACCCAAATTTGGATAAGATTAGTGGCATCTAATCACATTACTAATTTCTTTTCTTTAACTTGCAGGGACTGGATTTTTGATAATATGACGGGAGCTCACAATAAAGAATGGCAGACTATTTTCATGGTAGCGTGACGGTACTTGTGGATGTGGAGAAACAAGAGTATTTTTGAAGATGATTTCCGACGTCCCAACAACCCAACTCATGTGATTCTTAAGATGACAATGGAAATTGATAGATGCGAGCAGACTCATTTGAATGGTTGGCCTCAACAAAAGGATACTGTTTTTATAAGCTGGAAGCAGCCTCGAGAAGGATGGATCAAACTCGATTGTGATGGTGCTCATAAAAGTTCAATCAATCTTTCAGGGTGTGGCGGTCTTCTTTGAGACAACAATGGTATATGTATAAGTAGTTTTGCCCGTAAAATTGGCTCCTGTGATGCTCTCCATGCTGAGATGTGGGGCATGTACATCGGAATAGATTTGGCTAGAAGACAAGGAATTACTCATCTTCAAGTGGAAAGTGATTCAAAGGTGTTAGTTGAAATGGTAACAGGAAACTGCAACGTCAACGGGAATATTCCTACCTTGCTTAAACGTATTCGTGATCTTATCAACATGAATTGGGATGTCCAAATTAATCACACTTGGCGCGAAGGAAACAAATCAGCTGATTGGTTAGCTAATTATAGTCTAACACTAAACTCTTTTGATTTGCATGTTTTGGAGACACCTCTTAGAAAGCTTCAAAGTCTCATTTTTTATGACTTCTCCGGCACTTGCATGCCCCGGAATGTTCGATTAGTTACTTAAGTTCTTCTTTGGGGCCTTGCCCCTCTTTTTGTACCAAAAAAAAAAAAACATGATATGTAGCTTAAAGTGTACAATTTATCATTTTTTTTCTTCCCAATTTTATATTGTCATCTTAATTATAAAATAAAAACTAACTAAGCATATTTTTTATATCATTAAATATGTATAAACTAATTCAAATATTAATCTTATCAAAAGCAAAAAATTCAATCAACTAATTTTTTTCGTTCAACAATCAACTAGTTAATCTATTACCACTATAAACTATAAGTTAGGTTATAAATTAAGGCTATATTAATACGTGCTCTAAGGATGAAGCATCCGTAGCTTTTTTAAATTTTATGTTTGTATCAGATACGTCATTTAAGTTTTTTAAGTATTAGATAAGTCCTTTAAATTTTTTAAGTATTAAATAGGTCTTTTAAGTTTGTATCAAATATGTTATATTTCTTAAGGACCTATTTGATACAAACTTAAAATTTAAAGGATTTATCTGATACAAACGTAAAACTTAAAGGACCTATCTAATACAACCATAAAACTTAAAAGACCTACATATACATTTTGCCATAATAATATTATGTTAAAGTGTTTGCATTTAATCTCTTAAAGATTTAAAAGTTGAATTAAATATACACATTTTAATAAAATATTTTTTTACGTAAATCATTAACTACGTATTTCCGATCACTATTATAAACAAAAAATAATATAGTTGATGTCTAATAGCTGAAAGCTTATGGCTGAAAAGCTAACCGATTGAAATTAAAATGTTTGATAAAATTAGCTTTTGAAGTTGTGGATAAAATGAGAAGAATTAATTATGAATTTTTTAAATTTCAAAAAATAAAAGCAAAAGTGACGAAAATCTCGACTTAGAAATCAAATTTTGAGTTCCTTTTTTTTCGAGGAACTTTTTATAATGTTTTAAGCATATATGCTAAATAATCATTTAAGAATACACATTAGTTTAACAACAGAGACTAAAACTGCGTGCATAATAATTTTGTAGGATCCAAAACATGTCACTTTTTTGTTGCCGGGACAAAAACAAAATTTGATAATTTATAGAGATAAAAATATATTTAACCCAATATAAAATGACATAAAGATACATGTATGTTTAATTTAATTTATTTTTAGTTACTATTATTATTATAAGTTAAAAATCATTTTTTAATTTCATTAAACAAATAATATATCTAGTTTATTCTGTAGACTAGATATAATAATAACTTTCTAATAGTAATGGTTTTACCAACACATGCATTAAGCAACCCAAAATAAAAAATTATATTAAAATAATAATAAAATAACTTAAAAAAATTAAATTCAGAATTTTTAAAACCATATTTCTATATTAAATATGTTAATATGTGAGCTAATATATTTTCATAATAGTAATAGGAGAGAGTGAGCTATTACTATATTTTTCCATACATTTATTTTTTTTGACGGATTTTTCCATACATTTATAAAAGAATAATTTATTTATTTTTGCATATAGTGATCAGAGTACTGCACAATTGATGGATTCCCACAATTGATATGAAGAATGACCGAGTTTGTAGGAGGTGCAGCCGAATTTATTGGAAAATTAAACAAATAATATATCTAGTTTATTCTGTAGACTAGATATAATAATAACTTTCTAATAGTAATGGTTTTACAACACATGCATTAAGCAACCCAAAATAAAAAATTATATTAAAATAATAATAAAATAACTTAAAAAAATTAAATTCAGAATTTTTAAAATCATATTTCTATATTAAATATGTTAATATGCGAGCTAATATATTTTCATAATAGTAATAGGAGAGAGTGAGCTATTACTATATTTTTCCATACATTTATTTTTTTTGACGGATTTTTCCATATATTTATAAAAGAATAATTTATTTATTTTTGCATATAGTGGTCAGAGTACTGCACAATTGATGGATTCCCACAATTGATATGAAGAATGGCCGAGTTTGTAGGAGGTGCAGCCAAATTTATTGGAAAAAGGCAATCACTAATCCACGCACACACTTCATATGAATTTACCAGTACACTCTACTCTTTTACAATTCCAAAATTAATAGTAAGTTGATTTTCTCAGTCTACTATACCACGGGTAATAAAAGCCTGTTACATTTCATATATGCTTTTTACTTTATTTTTAAATTATTTTTATTTCTTATAATTAATTAATTAATAATCTCTCATAAAGCTTTCTACCTTTCTATCTTCCATCCATCTCATGATCATGATAATATTCTTTTAACCATAGTTAACCAAATATTAACCACACCTTTTCTATATAACCACTAACTAACCATCCAACACTCTTGGTCTTTTCCATATATCACTAGCAACTCTTTCTCTCTATATATTCCAACCACTTCAACCTCTCTTCTTATTTCACTTTCATTGTTAAAAAACCTTTCAACAACAAAGAAAAAATGTCTCCAGAGTTTCATCTTCTTCTTTTTCCTGACCTTGTTTACATTCAACCACTCACTCTCACTTTTCAAACTGCTCTTTGTTTCTTTCTCCTTGTCCTTGGTTTCCTTTTCTGGCTCACTCCAGGTGGGCTTGCTTGGGCTTTATACCATAAAGCTTCTTCTTCAGCCCATGCTGTTATCCCAGGCCCATCATTTACTGGTTTCTCTGGGCTTTTGTCAGGAAAAACTCCTCACCGTGTTTTAGCCAAACTTGCTCAGAGTCACCGTGCTAAGTCTTTAATGGCTTTTTCTATCGGTCTAACCCGGTTCATTATTTCAAGTGAACCAGAAACTGCTAAAGAAATACTATGCAGTTCTGCTTTTGGTGATAGACCAGTTAAGGAATCAGCTTATGAGCTTTTGTTTCACAGAGCAATGGGTTTTGCACCGTACGGTGAATATTGGAGGAATCTGAGAAGGATTTCATCGACCCATTTGTTTTGTCCTAGAAGGATTAATGGGTTTGAAGGGTTTAGGAGTGAGGTTGGTTTAAAAATGGTGAAAAGATTAAATTTTTTGATGGGTGAAATGGGTAGTGTTGAAGTGAAAAAAGTTCTTCATTTTGGGTCACTTAATAATGTAATGATGACTGTGTTTGGAAAAAGTTATGATTTTTTTGAAGGTGATGGTGTTCATCTTGAGGAGTTGGTGAGTGAAGGGTATGAGTTGTTGAGTATTTTTAACTGGAGTGATCATTTTCCTGTTCTGGGTTGGTTAGATTTGCAGGGTGTTAGAAGAAGGTGTAAAGTTTTGGTTACAAAGGTTAATGCTTTTGTTGGTAAGATCATTGAGGAACATAAAATGAAGAGAACGTTTGAAGGAAAAGCTTTAGTTGGTGATTTTGTTGACGTTTTACTTGATTTGGAGGAAAAAGACAAACTTAGTGATTCTGATATGATTGCTGTTCTTTGGGTAATCCAACGTTTCTTTCTTATACTTTGTTTTTGTTTTATTGTTATTTTTTTGTTTGGTTTTTTATGTTTATTTATTGTTTTTAGGAAATGATTTTTCGAGGAACAGACACCGTTGCGATATTACTTGAATGGATTTTGGCGAGGATGGTGCTTCATCCAGATATACAAGCTAAAGTACAAGAAGAAATTGATCGCGTTATCGCAGATTCGAAGGTTGTTACTGATGCTGATGTTCAGAACATGCCTTACTTGCAATGCATTGTGAAAGAAGCATTAAGGGTGCATCCACCAGGACCACTTTTATCATGGGCACGTTTATCTGTCCATGATGTTATGGTAGGTAACAAGTTTGTTCCGAAAGGCACAACTGCTATGGTGAACATGTGGGCCATAACTCATGATGAAACAGTTTGGAATGAGCCAGATGAGTTTAAACCAGAAAGGTTTATGAATGAAGATGTTAGTATTATGGGATCTGATTTAAGATTAGCACCTTTTGGAGCTGGTAGAAGAGTTTGTCCTGGAAAAGCTATGGGTTTAGCTTCTGTTCATCTTTGGCTAGCTCAGTTACTTCAAAGCTTCAAATGGGTTCCATCTGATGATGAAGTTGATTTGGAAGAATGTCTTAAGCTTTCAATGGAAATGAAAAAACCACTTGTGTGCAAGGTTGTTCCTAGGACCTAGGGCTAATATATTAGTAGTGTTTGAATTTAATTAACTTTTGTGTGTTTTATGGTGAAAGGAGAAAGTTGGTAATGGATCTTGTGGGGTTTGGTTTCTTTTTCCTATGTTTGGTAAAAGGGTAGTATTGCTAAGTAGTTAATGATTTCATAGGCTTTTTTCTATTTTGAATCTAATTTTAAATGCAATTTATGTTTGATTGTGAACCGTTTAGGTTAAGTAGTTAAGAGGTTGGAGTCTTAATTTAATTTGAGCCGTTGCTAATTAAGTAGATGTTTGGTCTATTTATGTCAATCTCTATCTATCTTGTAAATTGGTGCTTTTCATCTTCTAATGATAATTATGTTTATCTTTCTAATTTATGTGGCTCTTGTTAAAACGTTACTAGAGCTCAACCAGCGATTTTGCGTTTGATCCAATTTTGATATTTTTCCGACTATTGGTGGTGAGATACCAAAGGAAATCTTAATACTAATCTTAATCTTACTCCAAAATATTTAGTGGAGGGAGGTGTTACAAACGACTTCAGGTCGACTCTATTTACTATTTCTCTATCTATTCATTATTTAGGAGAGAGATAGACAAGAATAGTCCATGCATTTATTCTTTAGGGACTATTCTTGACAATTTTGCAAAATGTAGGACTAAAAATATATGGACTATTCTTTACGGATTTGACTAATCTTGATAGCGTAAAATTTTATAGAGGTTTTTTTTACCATTTTTAAAATGTAGGGACTATTTTTAATAATTTCGCAAAATGTAAGGACTAAAAACGTATTTAATCCTATATTTAATTGGGTTGGAAAAAATTTTGAATATTTTTTTTTAGTGCATTTCTTGTTTTGGAAAATAAAAAGCCGTACAAATAAGCAAAAATATTTTACATAAATTTTTGAAAGGTAATAGAAAGAATATTCTTCGAATGTTTGTTTTGATATTTTTTTTTTGTTAGTGTGTTGTTATGTTGCGTCATTATTTTTTACGTTCAAAAAAAAAATGTTGCGTCACTATTGGAGAATGGTGTAAAATTGATGATTATTTTCTCTTTTTGATAGAAAATTGATGGTTGTTTTCTCAAATTATTCTTGTTACGTAGAAATATATAATTTATCTTGATTTATTCCCACTTAACGATTATTCGTATACTACACGCACTTAATCTGGCTTAATCAAAAATGCCCATCGTATCATTTTATTCTTTGAAGTTGATATATCAATATATTGCTTCTTTTTTTACTGGGCTCTAAGGTTCTATTTTGACTGGACACTTGGTATTTATTGAGTTATTATTGATACATCAAAAACTACTTTTTAGAGGTTCATTGCAAAATTAATTTTTTTAGCCTATAATATAGATCAAATACATTAATTATACAATGAATCTAAAATGATGATTTATGCTTATATAATGTTACGGAGGCCCGAGAGTATTTGACAAGAGATGAGCTTATTTTTACTAAAGTACATACTATTGTGGTGAGAGGTTTGAGTAACATGTATGAGATTCTAGATTTGATCTTCATTGATTTTATTAGTAACTAAAAAAAGGTACATAATGTTGCATTCGGATTTCGGAAAGGGGTTTTGTTTTGCGACAATATTTTCGACACTACATTAAGGTACATATTTTATGAAGGGGAAACACCTGCATTGAGGATTGCGATGCAATGGGCACAATATGAATCAACAATATGTGGTATTCGGAAGTGACTCAAAAGTTTTGGTTGATGCTATCTAATTTACATTTTTCTATTGGAATATTTGAATTTAGTTGCATTGTATCGACTATTAGAGATTACATCATAATAACAATTTTGAGATTAAATTTATTAGTCATTCAAGTGAATATGGTTGCTCATGATTTATTAATTGACTTACAATTTATATTAATTACTACATATAAAATTGGACAATAAAACAATTATTAATTAGTATATTCATATAGTTTTATGATATGTACTATCTTTCTCTAACTTGGGTTCGCAAGGGTGGTGGGGTTCTGGAAGCTTGGGTTCGTTTTGGTTTCACAGTGTTGGTGCAAGATTTGTTGTCTTGACCACTTGTGTTGGATGTTGGTGGTGCGGTGGATGGCGGCACTCCTGGTTTCACAAGGCTAGTTTAGGATGGATCTCTTGGTTTGGATGTGGCTTTTGGTTGCTGATGCGTTAGGATCTTTCATCTGCTTGGGCGGATGTTTACACTGATTTTTGGTAAACAACCGCTAGTTTATTTACTGCTATGTAACGGTTGCAACTTGACTTGTTGACGCGTGTCTTTGCTTGATCCGCTGTCTTCAGTTTTTGAACGAATGCATCCGTTGCTAGAAGTCGAAATCGAAGTAATGATGAACCAATTGAAATACTTGAAAATACTAAGATTTTTCCTTAAAATCGAAACTTCTTTCGATTTACCAAATGATTTCGATTCATAGTAAAATCGAAACGAAAGGAAAAACCTTTGAAAAGATTTTCTTAGTTTCTAAATATATTGTTAATATATTTATCAATTAATTCATCATTATTTCATATTTTGTCTTCAACAAAAATATGAGATAACAAATTGCCCCCAAAATGCCAATTTCGATTTAAATGATTCGAATGAAATTAGGAGTTGACATTTTAACATTGAATCGTTTATGCACTTTCTATATTTCCGCCAAATTTAAACTTTCATAAAAAGAACCAACAAAATTCAAACAAATCTTAAAATTTTATTGAACTTTATTTTTTGAGTTCTGTAACCAGCTCCTGGAATCACCGGCGGAAGGACCTCTTGAAATCCCTAGATTTGTGTTTTTATAAAGTCCAGGTCTTTAATTGTCCTTGTGTTTTTTGAACTGTTGTTTTTAAATTTCAAACAATTCGTTGTCTTATGTTCTAATTTTTGAACAAGTTTTATTGGTTTGTAATATTTGATAATGCCCTGTTTTGTGGCAATTTATTATTGTTTGCCATTTCGATTTCACTATATCTTCTACTCTGCGCTTATATTTACTTCGCATAATGTTGGTTTATATTTTTACAAATACTTACCATTTATGTTTAATGCACGCTTTTCAGAAGTTAATTCTTCTATTTCATATGCGCCATTAGAAAATATTTGTGAAATTTTAAAAAGGGCCTTCCCAATTGGGTGACCATTTTCCTAGGAGCCTATCTTTTCGATCCATAGGCAAAATGGTTTTCCATACCAAATCTCCACTATTAAAGGTTTTTGACTTAACCTTTTTGTTGTAGGCTTTGGCTACTTTCTCTTTTTGCTGAGTTAATCTTTCCAAAGCTTTTATTCTCTCTTCATCTAAATCAACTAACTCATCCAACATTAAATTCCAATAATGTTCTCTTGGAATTTCCATTTGTTTTTGAATTCGAAGTGACTGCAAATGTATTTCAACTGGTAGTACAACATCATGACCATAAGTTAAACGAAATGGTGGTGTATTAGTTGATTCTTTAGGAGAATTTCTACATGCCCATAATACTTGATCTAAAGTATTATTCCAATTTCTAGGTTTTTGGGCAATGTTGTTTTTTAATTAAACCAATAAGGATTTTATTGGCTGTTTCGACTTGACCATTTGCTTGTGCATAATATGGTGTCGAATTTAGCAAACGAAATCCAGTTTGCTTTGCAAATTCTTGCATTTTTCGACCAGTAAAAACTGAACCTTGATCAATAGTGATAGTCTTAGGAATTCCAAATCTATAAATAATATGTTTTTGAATCACCGCTTCTTGATCTACATTTTGCATAGGTATTGCCTCCATCCATTTTGTAAAATAATCTAATCTAACTATAATGTATCTTTGATTTTTTGATGAAGCAGGTTTTATTTCACCAATTAAATCTAAGGCCCATCCTCTGAATGACCATGGTTTGACAATAGAGTGTAATTCACTTGCAGGCACATGCTGTATTCCTGCATGTTTTTGACAATCTTGGCAACCCTTAGCAAATTCTATGCAATCTTTTAACATAGAAGGCTAGTATAGCCCTTGTCGAAAAAGTAACCACTTCATTTTATGCCCAACTTGGTGAGATCCACAAGTTCCACTATATATTTCAGAATTGCTACATAAGCTTCTGATTCATTCAAGCATTTAAGTAGAATTCCTTCTACAGTTTTCTTAAACAAATCATTATCTAAAATAACATAGCTTAATGCTCTATATTTAATCTTTCGACTGACATCACCTGTTGGGTTTTGTAGGTATTCTATGATTGGTTTTCTCCAATCATTATCCAAAAGTTTATCAATGGCCAAAATTTGAAATTTTTCTTCATGATTTTCATTATTAATCATGTCTTGTGGTATATCTGCCCCACAAGTTTTGACATTGGTGATAATAATTCATTAGATAATAATTTCTCTTTGATTTCGATTAACTGTGAGAAGTTTTCTTTCGAAATCTTATACCCTGAAGCTATTTGAGCTAAGTCATTTGCTTCTTGATTTTGTAAACGAGGAACATGTTCGAATTCAACTAAATCGAAACAATTTAATAAAAACTTTGCAGTTTCAAAGTATTTTATTAAATGTTCTTTAACACATTTATTTTCTTGTGTTAATTGTTTCAGTACTAATTCTGAATCTCCTCGAATTTTTATGTTCTTTGCCCCCAAGTCTTTTAATATTTTGAGACCTGCTATTAAAGCTTCATATTCAGCTTCATTATTTGAACAAAGACCATTTATTTTATACTTGAATTTAGTTGGGATTTTTAATGGTGAAATGATTAATATCCCAATTCCAGTTCCAAATTTATGTTTAGAACCATCAAAGTATAAAATCCAAGGCTGAGTTTCTATAAATTCTTGATTTGATTCGATCACAGAATGATCAACTATAAAATCAGCCACTATTTGACCTTTTACTGCTTTTAAAGGTTTATATGTTAAAGAATATTCAGTTAAAGCCAAAGCCCATTTTCCAATTCTACTATGTAAAACTGGCTTTAATAACATATGTTTAATAACATCAAAATGAGAATAGACATAAACTTCAATAGGCTTTATATAATGCTTAAGTTTCATACAAGAAAAATATAAACATAAACATAATATTTCTATAGCATTATATCTAGTTTCAGCATCATTAAGAACCCTACTTAAATAATATATGGCTCTTTCATCTCCATTTTCATCCTCTTGGGCAAGCATGCTACCAATGGTCAAATCAGATGCTGAAATATACAACTTCATGAATTTATTTCGAATGGGAGACATTAAGATTGGAGGTTTAGAAAGATACTGTTTGATATCTTCAAAAGCTTTTTGATGATCTGTTTCCCATTTGAAAACATCATCTTTCTTTAATCTGAGTAGTGGTGAAAAAGGTTGAGATTTACCACTTAGGTTCGAAATGAACCTTCTTAAGAAATTGATTTTTCCAAGCAGAGATTGAAGTTGCTTTTTTGTAGTTGGAGGTTGTGTCTCCATTATTGCCTTTGTCTTATTCTGATTTATTTCAATGCCCTTCTTATGTACAACAAAGCCAAGGAAATCCCCTGCATGCACAAAAAAAGCACATTTTAGTGGATTCATTTTTAATCCACGTTGTCTCATCCTTTCGAATGATCTTTTAAGATGCTCTAAATGGCTATCATCAGATGATGATTTGATAACAATATCATCTATATAGACTTGCATAAAGTTATAAATGAAATCATGGAAAATCAAATTCATTGCTCTTTGATATGTAGCCCCAGCATTTTTTAAATCAAAAGACATTACTACCCATTCATAGGCTCCTAATGCTCATGGGCATCGAAAAACAGTTTTATGAATATCTTCTTCAGCAATAAAAAATTGATTATATCCTGAATAACCATCTAACATACTTAAATATTCGAAACCTTCTGCTGAATCAATAAGCAGTTCTGCTACAGGCATAGGGTATTCATCTTTAGGTGTTGCATTATTTAAATCTCGAAAATCAATACATACCCTAAGAGTTCCGTTCTTTTTAATTACAGGTACTATGTTAGCTAACCATTGAACATACCTGGCAGTTCGAATGAACTTGCTTTTCAGCAACCTTTCGATTTCGCTTTTTATTTTGGACATGATCTCTGGTGCAAATCTCCTTGGTAATTGTTTGACTGGTTTCTTTTCTGGTTTTAGAGGCAACATGTGCTCAACTAAATCTTTGCTTAGACCAGACATTTCGTTGTAATCCCAGGCAAAACAATCTTTGTACTCATGAAGGAGTTTGACCAATTTTTCCTTAAAATCAGAATTTATATTCGCACTGATGTAAGTTGGTCTTTTTATTAGACCATCTCCAATGTCTATTTCTTGCAATGTGTCTTGGGCTTGCATCTTATGATTTGTATTTAAAAAATCTTTTTCGAAACCTAAAGGTTCATCATCATAAATGCAATCCAACTTTTGCAAGTTTGGCATAGTATTGCCATTTTCAGGATCATTGGCTTTTCTAGCCATTTCTTGAGAAATATTGGCTTCGAAAGCCATATTTTCCTTCATTGCTACAGCTTCTAGTGCCATATTTAATCTGTTTCCGGCCATGTAAGCCGAAATTCTTGCCAATGGGTTGGGCTCAGTCATAAGGATAATAGAAATCACAATCCCACCCAGATGGTGGAATAACTTCATCTTCAGATGAACCATTGTCTATTTCCTCTCTTCTCCAACAAAATCCATGCGTTGGGTGGAGGTTTACAGAGTGGTAAACATTTTCAGAAACCACTTTATCAAAAGCAGCATCCTTGTCGCCGCATGGTGCAATCGAAACTAGATTTTTGTCGAAAGTCTACTTTGTTATGTGACATTGTTCAGAAAGGTAGTAGCTTTGATCTGTTTCTACATATTCTACAATGCCATCATCTCTCCAGATAGCCAAGTTTTGGTGCAGAGTCGAAGGCACTGCCCCCACTCCGTGAATCCATTCCCTTCCTAGAAGAAGATTGAAATTTGCTTTGGATTCGACCACCAAAAACAAAGTTGGCCTTATTGTGCTTCCAATGGAAACTTCAACTTGGAGGGCTCCCCAAGAGTGGCCACTTTTCCCTTCATAGTTCGAAAGGACTATATTGTGAGAAATAAGATCAGTGTCATACTTCCCAATTTTCTCCATTAATGAAGAAGGCATCAGATTCACAGCTGCTCCTCCATCAATCAAAACCTTATTAATGCCAACATTGTTGACTTTTTCCCTAACAAACAAAGGTTTGAGATGATTTTTCATCCCCTCATCAGGCTTTGCAAAGTTGGCGCATTATTCTTCGATGCAACCATTATTCATCACATAATAACAAACTGGTTTAACATCAATCAGTGGTGGTTCATAACAATCCTCCTCTCGATCAGAGAAAGACCAAACATCGAATTCCCGTGGTAGTACAGATACCACATTACAAACCACATCGAAATCATTTTCTGACCCAAAGTCATCATCCTCACCATCAAAACATTCCTCTTAATTTATTTTCTCATTCTCTTTTTCTAGAATGTTTGGCTGGGAAATTCTTTCGATCACATGCCTTTTGGTCTTTTCTTCAACTTTGATTCCTTTACCATTGTTCCCATTTGGAACATTGTCATTGGATTCTTAACCTTATAATTGTTTTTATAAGAGTATTTCTTGGCATCATTTGCCATGTTGGACTGACCATCAGTTTGCCAGACCTTACTCGAACTTCCTTGATGCAGGATTCTCTTGTCGAAAGCTACATATCTACCATATCCCCATTGACCCATGGGTATTTTTGTTGATGGTAAGAAAGTTTGTTTTCGACCAATCCTGTCATGAATCGAAGTTTGTTAGGTTGTTGATTTGGTCCACTATTGAAGTTCAGTCTTCAGTTTGGACCATTGAACTTTGGTTTCACATAAGGCAGATAGTTTTCGAGGCCTGTAGTAGCCTCTTTATCGCATACAGCACTACACTTGGGGCATAGCATGACTTGATGATTTTTTGCTTTGCACTTCATTAGAAAGTCAAGCAAATCCTCTTCAGCCTTAGGGTAAACCACCTTAATCTTCTCGATATATTCCTCTTCTGGGATTGATTCGAGTGTAGTGACTTCCATGACTTCGACCATCATACATTCATATGGTTCAACATAAGAAGCCTCATCAATTTGTAAAGGATCAGTGTCCACCTTCATTTAGGGCTTTGATTTCTCATCAAACTTCAGCCTTCCCTCGTTTAATGCTCTTTGAACAAGATCCCTGAAAAGAACACATTGAGATGTTTTACGACCCACAAAATTATGAAATTTGCAATAACCTCTCTTTTTTCTTTGTTCTAAAGGTGAAACTTTTAAACCTTTCTGAACAATTGTTTGGCCATCATTAACCAACAAATCAAAGATTTCATCACACTTAGTAATATCAAATGTGTAGGTTTTTGCAACATATTTATCATTTTTGGGTTCACTAGGATTGTTTCCATTAGATGGCATTAATAATTTACACATATAGAGAGGCCTGGTTTTAGTTCAGCCACATCTATTTCATTATTTTCAATATCCCCATAATCGAAATCAGTTTCATTATCACTATCATAAGTTTCTATGTAAGCAACTTTATCTTTTGTGTGAAACTTAGATGTTCTGGATTTTTCGATTTTGAGTCTTTCGACTTGTCGAACTCTATCATCCAATTGTGACATATCCCTTAGATATTGGGTATCTAACTTCTTTCTAATTGAATAGTCGAGACCACCAGCGGCCATTTCAACTAATTCATGTTCAGGGATTTGTGTAAAACATCTTGCCTTAAGAATCCTGAATCTATTAAGATATTCATCAATAGACTCTGGTAATTTACGCTTAACACTAGCCAATTTCTTAAGGCTAATCTTAGTCTGGCCCATGTAAAATTATTCATGAAACAACCTTTCTAATTGGGTCGAATGGTGAATCGAATGAGGGGGAAGGGTTGTAAACCAAGTAAAAGCATTTTTGGTTAAAGAATTTGGAAAAAATTTCATTCTCAAATTTTCATTATTGTCTAAATCCCCACATTCTACTAAGTATCGAGCAATATGTTCGACAGTAGATTCATTTGTATCCCAGAAAACTTTGTTAACTTAGGAGTTTTCCAATTTCTGGGCAATTCAGTTTGGAGCCAAATTCAGACAAAGCAGATACAAAATTAGGCCAATGTAAACCAACATTGAGGCCATTTTGTGCAAGAATGTTTTCGACCAAATGGGCCAAATTGTTTTGTCCAGCGAAATTATTTTGTTGGACATTTCTGACTACTTCATCAGCATTTTAGTTTCGATTTACCAACACTACCCCTTGGTTTTGATCTAAGGCATTTTGAATTGGTGGCTGTTGGGCCACTGGGATTGGATCTTGCCTAGGATTAGCATTCATTATAATGTTTGGCAATGGATCCTGCCTTTGGTTATTATCTACCACAACATTGGGTATTGGTTCATTTTGACCATTAGGCATTGCAGTATTTGGAGCATTTGGTGCCCCAAAGAAATATGTCATTCTTCCCATTTGATTGGCTAATAGTTGATAACTATTGTTTGTAGTTTGTAACAAAGGGTTAAACACTGTCCCAATTTGTTGTGTTAACATATTAACCATTTCATGATTACTTTCATCCATTTGTTGTCTAAGGGACAACATAGATGTATTAGTCAAATTTTGAGGCATAATTCTACCCTGATTTCCCACTGCCGAAGTCGAAGGGGAAAACATATTTGGTACTTCATTATTAGAATTATGAAGGGCATCCATAAATGAAGAAGGCATGCCATATTGATGATCGTTATATGGTAATCGAAACGGACGGATAGGGCTCCTATGGTCACCATTCATTGGTTGCGAAGGGTTTCCTCCACCTAACTGCACAGATGGTAACGAAATCGAAGGAGCAGTTGTCATATTCGTCATTTGAACAGTTGCTCCTATTTGTTCCAATATTACAGAAGGACCACTTGAACCTATAGTGTTCAAATTTTGGTTAAGGGTTGTAGACCCATTTCCAGAACCTATATTGGCATTGCTACCAGAAGGTTGCGATGGTTGTCCCTCTGGAATTGGTTGGTTTATGTTTAGACTAGTTGATGGTCTAACCATTTTCTTACGAGATTTGTAATTTTCAAAACCTGGTAAAGATTTACCACTTCTTAAACGCATACAAAACAAAAAAAATTATTGATTTTTTGTAAGTTTTTCTAAAGACAGATAAAGAAAACTGTAAATAAATCAACAAGAAATTTAAAGGAAAATGCACAAAACCAGTCCCACTGGGCGTGCCAATTTGTTTACACTGATTTTTGGTAAACAATCGCTAGTTTATTTACTGGTAAGATCAACTAGTAAATCTTGGGACATGTTTGTGCATTTTATGATGAGAAAACATTCAATGTTCATGATTTGGAAATTCTGTTAAAGAAACTTAAATTGAAGGCATGTAAATGAAAGTAAAAATGCAATAAAGTACTTTGAATAAAAAAAAGGTTTGCAGAAAAGTAAACTTTGCAGAAAACTTAAAATGAATTTAAAAGACAAGTGCAGAATTCATTCGAATGGATGAATTTCTTAAAGTAAACAATGAATTAAAAGTTACTGGAATTAGAATTGCATTTAAATGTAAACATTTACAAATAAAGGGTGGTTCACAGAATCATACATTTCTTTGTAATCACTCATTTCGCTCGAACGCATGGGTACTCTGAGTTTTTGTAAGGATTTTTATATGTGAAATTGTGACCCTGATTTTGACTACAAAATATATATATATATATATATATATATATATAGATTTTCTATCTCAACTGCTATGTAACGGTTGCAACTTGACTTGTTGACGCGTGTCTTTGCTTGATGCGCTGTCTTCAGTTTTTGAACCAATGCATCCGTTGCTAGAAGTCGAAATCGAAGTAATGATGAACCAATTGAAATACTTGAAAATACTAAGATTTTTCCTTAAAATCTCGATTTACCAAATGATTTCGATTCATAGTAAAATCGAAACGAAAGGAAAAACCTTTGAAAAGATTTTCTTAGTTTCTAAATATATTGTTAATATATTTATCAATTAATTCATCATTATTTCATATTTTATCTTCAACAAAAATATGAGATAACAGCGGGATGGTGATTCCAGGAACCTTCTAGTTGTTTCTGTTGATTGGTGAGCAATGGGGTGGTGGTGGTTGGAGGTGTTGTGGGGCTGCTGTGGTAGTGTTTGATCTGGCGTCGTCGATGTGTGGTTGATACTGCGCGTGATTGGTTTTCTATGATACTCGGTTCTCTGTCCGCTTTCAAATCTGTTGAGATTTGCAGGATTCTTGTTGAATCTCTGTTGGTGTCCAAATCTGTTGAGATTTGCAGGTTCTTTGTATCTGGTCGATCTCATCCGCGTCGGTGTTGACTATTATACCTATATGTTTGATTATCATTCTACCGTTGTCTCGTCAACTTTTGACTTACCGAGCTGTTTTTTGGATTTTGATGGACCGATCACCTTTGATTCGAGGTCGGAGTTAGTGTCTAGTGACAACTTTATGGGTGGGTCGGGTTGTTATCGTCTCTAGTGGTCTGGTAGTTGAGGGCAGGGACGGAACTAGGTAACAATGAAAAGGGGCAGCCGCCACCCCTCATATATATAGTTCTACTATACTATCCCTATGTTACATATGTACTGCCACCCCTGCCATTAATTTTTTTTTGATAGTCTGCCACCCTATTTTTGGTTCACTCAATCTTTTACCTATTTACATTAGTATAGTATATATAAGTTATAACATAATAATATATTTGTTAATTATTATTTTAATTTAACCCACTAACCATTAACCATTAGTATAGTATAGTAGAACTATTCCTATTCCAAATTTAAAGAACCAATTTGTTCACCAAGTCCATTCTTAGTTCCAATTAGTCTAATTTCATTTAGAAAAACACAGTAATTAACTTAAGGCTTAATAGTATATTTAGTTTCTTATATTTATTTTAGGTTTCAATTTTATCCCTTACATTTAAAAAGTTTTAAGTTGGTCCTTTTAGCAAATTTTCTGTTAAAATCGTCCACGTAGCTAATGGATTTGCGTACGCGGACAACTTAAGATGGTATTACGTGAAAGTTTTGGAAGAAATTAAATCTAAATTTAACAAAAAGATAGAAAAAATTAACAAAAGGGACGAACTTATGTTGACATCAATAACATAAGGGACCAACTTGAAACTTTTTAAACAAAATAGACCAAATTAAAACCTAAAATAAACATACGGACTAAATATGAAATTAAGCCTTAATTTAATAAAACACTCCTCAATATTTAGGAGTAATAATAGAGAAAACCTAATTTCTCTTAACAAAAGAAAAATAGTGAAAATCGAGTCCCCAAATCCAAGCACAATTTCATAGTAATATTTCCAATTTCTCAACCATTTGTGTTGCAGCACTTAAACTTGGTTATTGACTCATGTAGCACTTTCGTTGCGGCACCATATTCTTTCTTAACTATAAAATATTTTTTTTTTTTTTTTTTTTTCCTTTTTTCACTCAATATACTGATTTTTTTCTTTCTTTTTCACAATGCTATACTTTAATCTATTATAATATTTTATTATGTGCGATGTTTGTAAATTTTCCTTTTTTAGAATATATGTTTTTTTTTATATTTTAATTGCATACGTATGCAATTATTAATAGTAAATGTTAGTTATGGTTGATATTATATATCAAGTGTAATATTTCGCCACCCTCAAAGATTTTTTCTGGTTCCGTCCCTGGTTGAGGGGTGTCTTTCTAAGTATGAAATTAGAAATGGACCTCTGTTAGGTGAGGGGTGTATTTCTAAGTATGAGATTAGAAATAGACCTCTGGTTAGTAATGTCGTACCCCAAATTTTGACTTTCGTTTTAATGCTATCTTTTTGTAATGTAATCTCTTAGCAAATGTGTTTGTTAGCTCGTATGGCAATATTGAAAGTGTAAAAGTTCTCATGAGGACAAGGTTACATGTTTGAGTCCCACATTTTGCTTTTATCTTCTATTTCCTTTTTCACTTTATATTTATTATTAGTATCTCATTCAAAAATCACAAAAAATACATTTTTAATTTTAATTTTCGTTTTTTATTTTGGGCATTTTTTTTTTAGAAAACTTTATTCATTATTTTTTTGTACTTTTTATCAAAAGGAAAAAAAATCATAAAAAAATTCAAGAAAAGTCAACATAAATAAAAAGGAATGATCTTGCAATCATGGCAAATCTGTCTCAATGGAGAAATTTCTCATTCACTCATAAACTACATTCAATTCATATAATTTCATTCCATTACAAGTTAAACCTAGTTTTCTTCATTATAAATAACAAATAGATTTTCAAACAAAAGGAGGAGGCAGAGAGATTGCAAATAAAACCAAAAATGAACAGCAACATGTTGTTATGGTTCTGCTGCTGCGCCTCCTAATCACCATTACTATTAGCACCATCACAAGCCATTATCATCATCAAGCTACCATCACCATATACCATCAACTCCATTATAACCATCACAACCACACAACCTCCTCATCATCTACCATCAACACAAATCAATCCACACCAACAATCACTGTAATAATAACTACAACCACCACTTTTTTCAAAAAAACATCATTTTCTATCCATAAACCCACCACCCATTATTAGAGGTCCAGCAATCAAATAAAACAAAAAAGGAATAGAAATAATAAGGAGAAAAACAGAAACAGAGAAGAACAGGTGAAGAAAGATCTCCGCCGCCGCCGGCGAGTTAGGAACTCAAGTCCGAGAGAAAGATAGTTCGCGACCGAGAGAACAGAGAGACGGTATAAGGGAGAAAAAGGAGAACGATCGGCGACGGCGGTGGCAAGCGCCGGAGCCGCCACCGCCGGCGAGTGAGTGAAGTCGAGAACCGAGGGAGGTTGAAGAAGAAACACGTTTTCTTTAAAACGTGAAGAAGGTAAGTACAAATCTGTTTCTATATTACTTATTATTATTTATTATTAATTTATTATTTGCCACGTGTCAACATCAAGACGGCCATCATTGTGATCAGATCAGGGATGTCTGATTCTGATCGGACAGTCTTGATCTTCCCACATATGGTGCTTCTTCCAGAGACTGCTCCCGCAGGATTACAAAACAGATCTAGGCTTTTTTTTTTGGGACCTCCTCGCTGAATGCACCTCCCCGTGTTGCTTATGCACCCACTGATTTAATTTTATTTATTTGTTTTTTTATTATATGATTTAGTTAATGTAATAAAGCACTAAAAAAAAATCAATTCTAATTCTTCTTTTAAAGCACTTTAACATCAAATATATTTTTATATAATAAACTCGAATGAAAAAGGAGTGGTTGGACGTATGGCCTCCTCGCTCCCCGGTTATCCGGATACTTGGCGTATGACTTGTGGTCCGGATAACCGTCATTCTAAAAAATAAAACATTCTTTTAAAATAAACGATAAATGGATGAAAAAGAGATGGTTTGATGTATATCAGTCCTTCTCCCGATTACCCGGTTCTTGACGTATGGCTCGTAACATGGGTAGTTGTCATTCTAAACATTAAAATAAACTTCAACACACCAAACCTTACTATTATCACGCCCCCGTGCGTTTATTTTTTCAATCAAATAAACTTTTTTCGCCTAAGCGCGACTAACATATTTTCATAAATAAAATCAACCAACCAACAATTATTGTCTACCCAGAACTGCGTGTAGCTTTGAATTTCCCATTGCACCCGGGAATACGTAGGAGCGGGATTCATACATCCTGTCAAGCACACTAATAAAAAACTAATTTTTTTCCCTTTTTATAAATACTCATAATAATTTATTAAAATCATGCAAGCAAATTAAACACTCTTTTAACCCTAAAATTAATAAGAAGGTTCCCGTTGAGTACAACGGATGCGAGGGGTGCCAATACCTTCCCCTCACATAATCGACTCCCGAACTTGGAAATGGTTGCGATGACCCTCTTTCCATTGCTTTTAAGGTTTTATCGATATTTTCCTTTTCCTCCGGGAATAAATAAAGTTCGGTGGCGACTTTACTGTCTAGCGAGCACTTTCCGCTCGCGCATTTTTCCACCCGCTTCAGCTGGCGACTTCACTGGGGAATATTAGAGAGTCAAGCCTATCCTTGTTAGTTTTAGGGTTATGGGTTATCCCGATTGTTTGTTTGCTTTTACCGTGTTTTATTTCCTTTTATTTTTGGTTTTATCTTCAAGCTTTATTTATTTTGTTTTATTCTATTTATTTCTACATATATCAATTGTGGGGTGAGATATTATTTGAGTAAAGCTCTACACCCGAGCTTGGAGAAAAAACTTGAGATAAGACGGTGGTTGTGTAATGTTGGTCCTCTTGACGTATGGCTTGTAGGATCGGCATGAAAACCCCACCTAGAGTAGATCCTCTTGAAGGTGTTGTTGTCTTGCGAGTATTTGCAATGACGGCAATATTTTCCGGTTGGGTCCGTGACTTTAGGGACCTTTCTAGAACCCAATGACTCCATCTAAGGGAGACCTTTGAATTGTCTAACCTAACCTCGTGGGGAATTTCTGAACGAGGGCCGCGACTTTGGTTGTCGCCCTTAATCAAACCAAAACCCTAGAACCGACATGTGAGGGGATTTGGTAGTTAAGATTTAGAACCGACCTATCGTAGGGAACCCCCCTATTTAGGTTCCGTCAATTTCCAATTATCCTACAAACCTGTCCGGGTCACACCCCGACCTTCTTTGGTCACATTGCATCATGACATGTCATTAAAATCTTTTAAGCATGCCTTGAAAACGAAAAGACATTTTTTTTTTTTTTTGCATACTCATGCATTTTCATACATCTGCATACATGCACCTACAGTTTCAAAGCATACCTCTTCCACCTTCACCCCCCTTCAACCATAATCTTGCTAGCCGGTTGCCCGACACTCTACGAAAACTTAAATCATGGACCCGAGAGAGGACATGAACCCTCAAAAGAAGAAGAGGTGCAAAACACCGGATCAACGACAAATTGTTGACCTTCGAAGGAGAACCCCCATTCGTAAATGGTCATCCCTCATCTGGACAAGGGCAAGAACGTCAAGAAGCATCTCCTAAAGGTGGTGGATCAACAAGGAGGCCTATCCCTAGAGTCTTTAAACTTTTGTCATTTCCAGTTCTAGTTTGCTTTATGCTAAGATGTTGATTTGTTTTCGAAATTGTACTATTTGACAAAGTGTTTTAATGAAATTAGCATGCATGTTTTTGGATTCCATCCATTCGTATCCACTCTCTTCGTATGTCATCTCTCTCTTTTCATTTCACTTCTCACATGTTAACAAACTTGGTGGGGAGGATGATGTAAACAAATAATTGAATTTGCTGATATATGCTTTTATATGTAAAACCCGGTTGATGATGTAAGGCATTGTTTCAATTCCCAAACACTGGAGATATAAGGAGGTAATCCGTAGTTAACCCATTTGAGCCTGAAGTCGGTGTTCTTTCTATTTTGCTAAAAAACCTTAATTTTAACCAGGGGCAGGGTAGTTTTACATTTAATTCAATGATGCATTCCGATGCAAGAGAATCAATCCAATTAATCACCCTCGTGTACACCATCCAACCTGGAGGGAATAATGAGAGGATAAAAAACATAATCATTGATGTGGCAGTCATAACTTTGCTGAGCTAAAAGCAAAATCTCATGAGAGCTGTTTAAAAAAAAAAAAAGAGCCCGCTAAGTAAAAACTTAGGCAAAAATGGGGCATCCCGACGGACCGCAAATTCAAAAGAATTGGTCCATGCAAAAATAGGGAGTAAAAAAAAAATGAAAGCAATTTTGTCAACTAAAAGAAATGACTGCCACTTCAAGAATTTCATCAGTGTCTGACCACTGTACCTACCTCTGGTATCATAACTAACAGAATTCTCTTGCCGACCAAAGGCATCTGTTGAGTTAATTGAAATTAAGAATGAAGAACATCAAAGTAGATTGGGAGGGTTAAAATAATATTTTGAGCCTTATATCCTTTGATTCTTAAAACCGTGAACCAGGCCACGTTATAACCTTCAAAAGACCTAATTGAAGCTAAGTCGACTATAAAGCATATTCAGCGAAACTATTAAACTGACTCCTCATGTTTGTGAAACAACAATAAGATTTTTTCTATAAATTCTATCACTCTCAATTGGGCCGATCTTCTGGCCAAATATCACCCATTGTACATAGCTAAACAATTTTCAAATTCAAAACTTGCATGTGCATTGCATCGAAATTACTTTTCAAGAGAAACAATTTTACTCGCAAATCAATACTTGGCATCGAGGGAACTTCAACAATGGTTTGATCAAAAGGTGAATCATTACACGATACTCCCAACAAGGGGCAAATCACCTAAGGGTCCTAGCAATCAAGAGCAAATCCTTATAAACAAGGGGCAGATCATATGGAGATGTTGCTTACGGGGGTCAAGATGTTTTGAGAATGAGTCAAGCCTTCAAAGTGTCAATCAATCGGGAGCACATTTTGCAACAACAAGTGATAGGGGGCATTCCGGGTCAAGGATTTAATATGGGGCATACCGTTCAAAGAGTCAAATGTTGGGGCAGCCTGTATCTATCATCCCATTGACGGAGAGGAGCCTTCGCTCACGGCTTGATGCAACCAAAAATAAATGCCCAATAAAAAAGAGATACAAAAAGAATCAAAGTCAAAAGCTTGCTAAGTCGAAAACCCGAAAGGGCGTCTTAGGCAATAGAGAGCGTCCCGGTGGATCGAAAACCTGAAAAGACGGCCCAGGCAAAAATTAGGGACACCAAAAAGGAAGTACACTCCCGGTGGACTGAAAACTCGAAAGAGCGGTCCAGACAAAAGTTAGGGATTTTCAAAAAAGAGAAAATGGCAAAATGGGCAACACAAGGGGCATGTCCACTCCATCCTTTCAAGTTGCTCAAGTAAACTTTGCCATGCATCAACGACCTTTAAGTTCAACTTGGGTGTCGGAAGAGTGCGCTAGCCAGATATCCCATATCCGCTAGCCAAGAAGCCTTGTTACAAAACACTTCATTACCCACCACAGGGAAACTTTCATACATTCAAATCATAACCGTGCATCATGCATCACTCTAGCATCAAATCATACATCTTATTGCATTCATCATCATTCACGTGTCTTACATAAATCATGTTTGAATTTCACTAGCATCAAGTTATGCCCCAAACCGCATCCAGTAACCCCGAAAGTCCAATCATTATTGGTACTCGAAAGTTCCAATCATCATTGCCACACTCAAATCCTAATCTTCATTGTCACCCTAAAAGCCCAGTCTTCATTGGCACGCATAAGGCTCAATACCCGCCGACATTCCCTACATCCAGAGTTCCATACCATTCAATTCAATATACCATGACATCGATTCCTTGCCACTCAACACCTCAACTAAGCCAGTCTTTGTCGGCACTTCATTTCACGCATAAACCATGTGTTTGACATATCCTTGTTAATTCTACCCAAGGCACAATAAATCAAAGTCTAATAAACATCGGCATCCCAAAAAAACCCGTTCTTTGCCGACATTTCATGCATCGGCCATGCAACACGCATTCATATCATGCAAGTACATCTTCCCAAAAAATATCATGCATACAAACACACGCATACATAGCATAAGTAAGCATTATGTGACCACTCGAGGAAGTCCAGTTAGTTCTTTGTCGAAGTCCATTACTACTAGTGAGAGAGGTTTTTACCCTAGAGAGACTCGTTAGTTCCCCAGTAAACAAGCACTCAATCTAAACTCAAAAACCCAGATCTTATATGGCAATATTTCAATCATTGGGTGGTTCACACACCTATGACAACATATCCTTGCCTGGCTCATACGCCTATGGAAATTTAGTGTCTCATGTTCTTAATATTCAAGAGTCTTACCGAAGCACTGCCTTTGTTGGCATTTTGGAGTTCTATCCACCAAGTTCTATCTGAGTCTCGTCCTTGTTGGCATTTCTAGAGTCATACCTACCAAATCCTTTCAGAGTTCAATCTTCATTGGAAGTTTAAAGTCCAGTCGTTGTTGGCAATTTAAAGTTTAGTCTTCGCTGACAATTGAAAGTCCAGTCTTCACTGGCAATTTAAAGTTCAGTCTTTGCTGGCAATTTCAAAGTTCAATCTTCATTAGCATTTAAAGTCCAGTCTTTGCTGCCAATTTAAAGTTCAGTCTTCGCTGACAAATTCAAATATCAGCCATCGCTGACAAATTCAAAGTCTAGTCTTCGCTGACAATTTTTAAAACCAATCTTCGTTGGTAATCCAAAGTCAAGTCTTCGCTTTCAATTTCAAAAACCAATCTTCGTTGGTGATCCGAAGTCCAGTCTTCGCTGACATTTTTCAAAACCAATCTCCGACAAATCCAGAATGTCTGACCTTATTTAGAGTCCTACCTTATTTAGTGTTTTATGAGTCCTACCATATTTGGAGTTCTGAGTCCTACCCTATTTGGAATTTTCAGAGTCCTACCATATGCGGCAGAGTTCGAAGTCCTACCCTATTTGGATTTTTTAGAGTCCTACCGTATTTGGAAGTTTAGAGTTCCATCTTTGTGTGGCCAGCAATTTAGAGTCTCATTCGCGCTGGCAGTTAGAGTTCTACCTTATTTGGAAGTTTAGAGTTCCATCTTTGTGTGGCCGGCAATTTAGAGTCTCATTCGCGCTGGCAGTTAGAGTTCTACCTTATTTGGAAGTTTAGAGTTTCATTTTTTATTTGGCTGGCAATTTAGGGTCCCATTCGCGCTGGCAGTTTAGAGTTCCATCTTTGTTTGGCTGACAATTTAGAGTACCATTCTCGTTGGCAATTTAGAGTTTTATCCCCGTTTGGCTAGCAATCTAGAGTCCCATTTGCGCTGGCATGTTTAGAGTCTCATTTTTGTTTGGTAGCAATTTTTAGTTTCATCCTCACTATCGATATTAGAGACACATCACCGTTGGTTGGTAAATTAGAGTACCACTCTCGTTGGCAATTTAGAGTTTTATCCCCGTTTGGCTGCCAATTTAGAATCTCATTCCAGCTGGCAGTTTAGAGTCTCATCTACTCGGACAAAATTTTGGGTCCTTTCGTATTTAATTATCTTCCACCACGAGTACATGAAGTCAGCCGTCAATCATGTCCTCGAGTGAAAAAATAATTAAATAGGGGCAGCTGTCGTACCCCAAATTTTGACTTTCGTTTTAATGCTATCTTTTTGTAATGTAATCTCTTAGCAAATGTGTTTGTTAGCTCGTATGGCAATATTGAAAGTGTAAAAGTTCTCATGAGGACAAGGTTACATGTTCGAGTCCCACATTTTGCTTTTATCTTCTATTTCCTTTTTCACTTTATTTTTATTATTAGTATCTCATTCAAAAATCACAAAAAATACATTTTTAATTTTAATTTTCGTTTTTTATTTTGGGCATTTTTTTTTTAGAAAACTTTATTCATTATTTTTTTGTACTTTTTATCAAAAGGAAAAAAAATCATAAAAAAATTCAAGAAAAGTCAACATAAATAAAAAGGAATGATCTTGCAATCATGGCAAATCTGTCTCAATGGAGAAATTTCTCATTCACTCATAAACTACATTCAATTCATATAATTTCATTCCATTACAAGTTAAACCTAGTTTTCTTCATTATAAATAACAAATAGATTTTCAAACAAAAGGAGGAGGCAGAGAGATTGCAAATAAAACCAAAAATGAACAGCAACATGTTGTTATGGTTCTGCTGCGCCTCCTAATCACCATTACTATTAGCACCATCACAAGCCATTATCATCATCAAGCTACCATCACCATATACCATCAACTCCATTATAACCATCACAACCACACAACCTCCTCATCATCTACCATCAACACAAATCAATCCACACCAACAATCACTGTAATAATAACTACAACCACCACTTTTTTCAAAAAAACATCATTTTCTATCCATAAACCCACCACCCATTATTAGAGGTCCAGCAATCAAATAAAACAAAAAAGGAATAGAAATAATAAGGAGAAAAACAGAAACAGAGAAGAAGAGGTGAAGAAAGATCTCCGCCGCCGCCGGCGAGTTAGGAACTCAAGTCCGAGAGAAAGATAGTTCGCGACCGAGAGAACAGAGAGACGGTATAAGGGAGAAAAAGGAGAACGACCGGCGACGGCAGTGGCAAGTGCCGGAGCCGCCACCGCCGGCGAGTGAGTGAAGTCGAGAACCGAGGGAGGTTGAAGAAGAAACACGTTTTCTTTAAAACGTGAAGAAGGTAAGTACAAATCTGTTTCTATATTACTTATATTATTATTTATTATTAATTTATTATTTGCCACGTGTCAACATCAAGACGGCCATCATTGTGATCAGATCAGGGATGTCTGATTCTGATCGGACAGTCTTGATCTTCCCACATATGGTGCTTCTTCCAGAGACTGCTCCCGCAGGATTACAAAACAGATCTAGACTTTTTTTTTTGGGACCTCCTCACTGAATGCACCTCCCCGTGTTGCTTATGCACCCACTGATTTAATTTTATTTATTTGTTTTTTTATTATATGATTTAATTAATGTAATAAAGCACTAAAAAAAAATCAATTCTAATTCTTCTTTTAAAGCACTTTAACATCAAATATATTTTTATATAATAAACTCGAATGAAAAAGGAGTGGTTGGACGTATGGCCTCCTCGCTCCCCGGTTATCCGGATACTTGGCGTATGACTTGTGGTCTGGATGACCGTCATTCTAAAAAATAAAACATTCTTTTAAAATAAACGATAAATGGATGAAAAAGAGATGGTTTGATGTATATCACTCCTTCTCCCGATTACCCGGTTCTTGACGTATGGCTCGTAACATGGGTAGTTGTCATTCTAAACATTAAAATAAACTTCAACACACCAAACCTTACTATTATCACGCCCCCGTGCGTTTATTTTTTCAATCAAATAAACTTTTTTCGCCTAAGCGCGACTAACATATTTTCATAAATAAAATCAACCAACCAACAATTATTGTCTACCCAGAACTGCGTGTAGCTTTGAATTTCCCATTGCACCCGGGAATACGTAGGAGCGGGATTCATACATCCTGTCAAGCACACTAATAAAAAACTAATTTTTTTCCCTTTTTATAAATACTCATAATAATTAATTAAAATCATGCAAGCAAATTAAACACTCTTTTAACCCTAAAATTAATAAGAAGGTTCCCGTTGAGTACAACGGATGCGAGGGGTGCCAATACCTTCCCCTCACATAATCGACTCCCGAACTTGGAAATGGTTGCGATGACCCTCTTTCCATTGCTTTTAAGGTTTTATCGATATTTTCCTTTTCCTCCGGGAATAAATAAAGTTCGGTGGCGACTTTACTGTCTAGCGAGCACTTTCCGCTCGCGCATTTTTTCACCCGCTTCAAGTAGTGTCTGTATTTTAGGTGTTCCACTTGAAGGTGCGTGGGAGAAAACACCAGAAGGGGGGTTGAATTGTGTTTTGAGTTTTTAAATTCTTTTTAAGATAATAGTATCTACCAAAGTTTTTAAGCACAGCGGAATATTCAACACAATCAACTTGACTCTAAATGTAATGATGGAAGAGTAAATACGAGAGTGAGAGAGAGAGAGACACACAAAGATTTATACTGGTTCTCCTCACAAATCGAGAGTACTCCAGTCCCCTTGCACTTCCAAGGGATTTCACTATAACCACAAAGATTACAATCCTGGTGCTCAAGCACAAAATCAAGAGACTTATCCTAATGCACTAAGTCACACAAGACAAAGAGGCTTCCTTGCTCTAATCACACAAGATCAGAGACTTCCTTGCTCTAAGTCACACAAGACAGAGAGACTTCCTTGCTCTTAAGTCACACAGGACAAGAGACTTCCTTGCTCAAGTCACACAGGAAAAGAGACTTCCTTGCTCTAATAACTAAGATTGAGACTTTTCCAAATTACTCACGCAGGAGTAATACTAACTTCTAAGCTTAAACTTATTACAAGATAATAACTTCAGAGGCTTGAGCTAGTTTCAATTCTCACTTAATTCTGAGAGATATTTTCTATTAAGATTCTTTATTCTCACTTGATTCTGAGAGATATATTCAATGAAGATTCATAGTCATCAATTCTTTCTTTCATGTATATATATGAGTTGGAGAAAGATATTGAGACGTTGTAGAATTCCCGTTGTAAAAAGGACAGCTGTAGATTTTGAATATCCTTTGAACAAAGCCACGTCTTCTTCGTAGTTAAGCTTCACTTTTACTATCTGTCCAAAATACAGTAATAAGGTACAACTAGCTCCTAGAGAGAGTAGGATCACATCCTTTATGACCGTTGCAATTAGTTGTCCTTAAACAAATCATCAGGCTTGGTAAGAGTAGTTGATGTAGCCTTTCTGATGACTAGAGGAATTCCCTTTGCTTCTGATGAACCTTTGATGTCTTTGAAGTCTGATTGGTCTTGAATAATTGGCCTCTAATAGTCCTTCGTAATTCAGCTTTTGAACGTCTTCATCTTCTAAATAACTCTTGACTAGTAGATAGCTTTTGAACTCTTGTAGGCATCTGAACGTCTCTGAGCTTCTGAACTTCTCTAAGCTTCTGAACTCTTGCAGACATCCTGATCCTATTTGAGCTTCTGAACATGTTTAGCTTCTGACCACGTTTTAGCTTCTGAACTCATTCAGACTTCCATTAGGTTCCTTCACAACATAAACCAAGTGTGCTCTTGATATAACCAGGGACGGAACTAGGTAACAATGAAAAGGGGCAGCCGCCACCCCTCATATATATAGTTCTACTATACTATCCCTATGTTACATATGTACTGCCACCCCTGCCATTAAATTTTTTTTGATAGTCTGCCACCCTATTTTTGGTTCACTCAATCTTTTACCTATTTACATTAGTATAGTATATATAAGTTATAACATAATAATATATTTGTTAATTATTATTTTAATTTAACCCACTAACCATTAGGATAGTATAGTAGAACTATTCCTATTCCAAATTTAAAGAACCAATTTGTTCACCAAGTCCATTCTTAGTTCCAATTAGTCTAATTTCTTTTAGAAAAACACAGTAATTAACTTAAGGCTTAATAGTATATTTAGTTTCTTATATTTATTTTAGGTTTCAATTTTATCTCTTACATTTAAAAAGTTTTAAGTTGGTCCTTTTAGCAAATTTTCTGTTAAAATCGTCCACGTAGCTAATGGATTTGCGTACGCGGACAACTTAAGATGGTCTTACGTGAAAGTTTTGGAAGAAATTAAATCTAAATTTAACAAAAAGATAGAAAAAATTGACTCAAAATTAACAAAAGGGACGAACTTATGTTGACATCAATAACATAAGGGACCAACTTGAAACTTTTTAAACAAAATAGACCAAATTAAAACTTAAAATAAACATACGGACTAAATATGCAATTAAGCCTTAAATTAATAAAACACTCCTCGATATTTAGGAGTAATAATAGAGAAAACCTAATTTCTCTTAACAAAAGAAAAATAGTGAAAATCGAGTCCCCAAATCCAAGCACAATTTCATAGTAATATTTCCAATTTCTCAACCATTTGTGTTGCAGCACTTAAACTTGGTTATTGACTCATGTAGCATTTTCGTTGCGGCACCATATTCTTTCTTAACTATAAAATAGTTTTTTTTTTTTTTTTCCTTTTGTCACTCAATATACTGATTTTTTTCTTTCTTTTTCACAATGCTATACTTTAATCTATTATAATATTTTATTATGTGCGATGTTTGTAAATTTTCCATTTTTAGAATATATGTTTTTTTTAATATTTTAATTGCATACGTATGCAATTATTAATAGTAAAAGTTAGTAATGGTTGATATTATTTATCAAGTGTAATATTTCGCCACCCTCAAAGATTTTTTCTGGTTCCGTCCCTGGATATAACTTTGGATTCTCCTGCACACTTAATTTAAACATTAGTAACATCAATTGTCCATTTAATACTTTGTTATCATCAAAACTCAAGGGTGTGTACTAAAACACATTTTGTTCCAACACCACTTATATATGGCACCTTGATTTATATCTCCGCTTTTACCGATCTCTGCTTATCTTGTGCAGAAATCAGATTATTTATAATAATATATTTGTCGTTAAAAAAAAAACCGTCTGTCTCTAACTCAAAGACTTATGTACTCATAATGATAGATATAATAACTCAAATTTAAAAACTCAATGAAACTTAAAAAAACAATAAAATTATGCAGCGGATATTAGACGTACCCTATAATTCAAACTACATATAATTCTTATTGAGTTTTATGTAGATGCACTGACGGTGTAAAATAATTTTACACGATTATTCAATAAGAAACTAACAATCTTCCATGTCATATGAAGAAAGTGGGGTGGAGTGGAGTGGCGGAATACATGGTTGACATTGGTTGGAGAAACGTTTGTAAACATATTATTTATCAACTAATAATAAGAAACATATAACATAGTCCCATAAGTCCTAGTTCAACTGGCAAAAATGCCGAAATAGTTAGGCCGAACGTTGTGGCCCGGGTTCGAACCCGGGATCCCACACTTATTTGTGAGTTTAATTTCAATGGATTACCACTTCATCTAAGACATAAAAGAAAAGAAACATATAACATATATAATAAGAAACTAATAATTTTACACTGCCAGTGTATATTCATTTTTCTCATTTGTACAAACGTTTTTAAACATATAACTCTAAGGGTCCGTTTGGCCTAGCTTTTTTAGCTCTTAGAAACTATCTGAAATCTAAAAGTGAAAATAAGAGCTTCCAAAAAAGAGCAAAAGTTGTTTGGTAAAATATATTTTAAAAAAAAAAGATTTGTACAAAAAAAATTAAAAAAAGATAATAACAACTAATAATATTTAAATGAAAAAATAATAAAAAGAGTTTTCAGCAGGATTCGAAGCGGGATCATTGCAAAAAAAAGTCGGATTTTTTTTCAAAAGTAGGTTTCAACCTCTTTTTCCAAAAACTCATTTAATCCAATTTTGCACATAAACAAAAATATGCTTTTTACGGTCAAGAGCTGTATTAAAAATGTGTTTGGCCCAACTTTTGATTAAAAAGAGAATTTAAAGATAAAAAAAGCCGGGCCAAACGGAGCCTAAGTACATCTTTAATTATAAATCACTTAGCGAACTAAAGATAATTTAAAAAAACTCTAGTTGACTAAATGATTAATTTATCGTATTAGTTTATGAGAAATGCTTATTGTTACGAATTGCTTACCGACGAAAGAGAAGAATAACTCTAACCCACTTTATTTATCTCCAACTGCCCCATGAATTCTGTCCCATCCCTTTGTTTTCTTACATTTCTTGCTTATATTGTTCGTAAGAAATAGCGCGCCCCTATATTTTAGCAACAATTATTCTTGTTAAGATATACAAATTGTCAAACAAGTATTTCATCATCATAAAATACTGATATTTATCAACAAATAGTTGATATTTCCTTCCTCCATCCTAAGCAAGAATCCGTGTGATACTCTCTCGTGTTACTCTATAATTTAGGCTCTCTAGACTTTTTTATGGTAAGAGATATTGTCAATGCATATAGTGTTTTCTTTCGGTTTGATCGTGTGTTTTTCTTTTCACTGCTCGCATATTTTGTTTGTACATCTTTAACACACGAAATTTTTTATATGTATCGTATATATTAATAAAAAAAATATAATTTATATATCCAGCTTTATAATTTCTGATGTTAATTTTTTTTTTATTTGCAAATTAACACATGTGAACAGAAAAATATTTAGGTAAACACAATTATTAAACACATTATTTAATTGCATGCACGATAAATTTTCTATTTTTTTTTTTTATTTTCTCTTTTATTTACTCTTTTATAAATATATTAGTGTGACCAAATAATATGAGAGGAGATTATCTCAATTTTAGATCCCATTGCAGAGGGAGCAGTGGTGATCTAACCATTAAAACAATACATTTTTATTTTTCTTAAAATTTTTAATTTCAAATCAATGGCTCAAATTTTACTGCACCATAAATTAATGGGAGGGAATCCTTTCTCAAATAATATGATCAAATACTTAGAAATAGAATAATATAAGAATTCCTCCATGTGAACCTTGCTGCAAAATATAGGAATTGATTGAAATTACATGACTCCACCTCCCACCAATCATCGTTTCATCGTACAACAAATGAGGCAAGACTTGAAATTTAATACAGTAACCTGCATATATTCAAAGTAAAATAAAAAATAAGGGTCACGGACACTTGTTAGGAACATTATCATTATTAAATTTTTATTATAAAATTTGATTATATATTTTTCAAAAAAAATATTACTATATTAATTTCTTTAGTTTGTATCCTTAGGACACTTATTAGTATTTTTAAGAAATTAAAAATCAACCTCACTACTAAAAACATCAAGTTAGTACAATATTAATTTTTATGGAAAAATGTATTCATAAGTTCTTTAAGTTTTACGTTTATATCAGATAGGTCTTTTAAGTTTTTAAAATATTAGATAGGTCATTTAAGTTTTAAGTTTGTATCAGATAGGTCCCATTTCTTAAGGACTTTTAAAGACCTATTTGATACAAACTTAAAACTTAAAGGATCTATCCGATACAAACGTAAAACTTAAAAGACTTATCTGATACTTAAAAAATTTAAAGGACCTATTTGATACTTGAAAAACTTAAAGGATGTACATATCTAATACAAATGTAAAACTTAAAGACCTATATATGCATTTAGCCTATTTTTATTTGTATTATCCTAAATATCCTCATGATAGTAGTATGTTTATTTATCTTATCTATTTTTTTTTTTGAATGGTTATCTTATCTTAATATTAGGTACCGTAGAAACACATGCTACCCGAAGCATACAATGAGCCAGTTGCATGGTTTAATGTTTTTTCTGAATCAGCTTATAAACTCAGTTGTTTGTATATATGATTTGGTTAACAAAATATAAACAAAATGACCCAGTTGCAATATTAAGTAGCGTCCATTATGTTTTTCCTTTTAAAAAACCATTAGAAAATGTTATCCATTACCTTTAAAAGGTTTTGAGAAATTTCATGTGTAACATTAGATTTTTTATATATATAACTTCCTTTTCAATTAATAACCAATTTGTAATAAAAGCGTATTCTAAGTTTTTTTTTTTTTACGAAATTCTAAGATTATTATACATGTATTTTTATGACAGAAAGATTATTTAACAAAAATTTAAAATGCCCTCATATTTATTTATTTTTACTAAAACAAGAATATTCACTCATTTAAACAAAATAATTACATCAATACAAATTCAATATTGCTAAAAACTGATAGAAAAAATCTGCGAACAAACTCACGGCATCCAAGTTTATAGCATAAAATGGCATACTCAAGTCCACAAATAACGTGATAAAATAAAAGTAACTGAAGTACTCATGTATTCAGATCTGCATCGTTGATGATCTTGTCATTGATTGAATCAGTGGTTGATCAAAGATGATCTGTCAATCTGAACCAAATGAACACCGCAAAAAACAGGAAAACAGACGAACACCGCACCAAGACGAGAAATCAAACGAACACCGCACAAAGACTGGATACACTACAAAGAATAAATCAAAAAATCAAACAAAAAAACTCTAATCTATATGAAAAACCACTTGTTTAGATTAAAGTTAGGAAAAAAAGTGCACAGGAGTGATTCCGAGTCAAAGAACGACCCACAATTACCCCCTTTTAAAACAAGAAGAAGAAAACTTCTTACGAGAAAATTAGGGCTGGCTAAACAAAGAAAAATGCCCTCATATATATTTAAAAAACTTTAACAATATTTTTAGTCAACTAATTTAATAATTAAAATTTTATCGAATAAATAAATTGTTCATAGTTCAAACTACAATTCCTACATATATAATATACTTCCTCCGTTTTTTTATAAGTGTCCGTTTAGAATAGTAACAACAAATTAAGAAAGTGTATTTTTGCACCTTATCTTCCTATTATACCCCAATTTTAATTCACCAAATTTTTTTTTTGTTCACACACTTTCTCCTTACAATAAATTTAATATATTATGCAAAAAAACAAAATATATTTAATATGTTATGTACCAAAAATTTTTAAAAAAAAAAAACACTTTAGTTTTCCAAGTATATAACATTAATTAGTTTTATTGAAAAAAGATAAGAGTAATTGACAAATGGTACGATTGACAAATCGTATCCTTAAAACACTAAATGAACAGTTAATTAGAAACGTGAAATCTGACAAAACTGAACAATTATAAAAAACCGGAGGGAGTAATATATTTATTTACTGAATTAAAGTCAGGTAAACAAATTCACCAAAAAAAAAAAAAAAAGTCAGGTAAACAAATTTAAAAACAATTTAAAATGGACTTATCCGGAAAATTGCAATTGTCAAATAGGAGTCACGATAGGTCCAATTGTTTTGAATAAACCACCTTATCTAATGCGATGTCTTTTTAATAAAGTAATTGTATGACGCTATCTTGCAATAATAGTGGTTTTCAATTAATAAAATAAAATACATTACAATAAACAACACAATATCTATGAATTGTGGAAGCATAAAAAATCTATGAAAATTGTTTTTTAGCAAATAATTATTCCATGAGGTTGGCACTAGAAAAGTCGGTTTCAAGAGATTCCAATACAAACATGTATTTTAAGCTTTGTTATCTGACTCAGCTAAATAACCGTATTTGTATGTGTTTGTACTGACATACTTTATTTTCATCCACCAAAACATTTTCTTTATTTATATGATTATATGATTCCTTATAATTTCCCACTTTAGGAATGTAATAGAGACTTTCCATTTGGTTCGTTCCTCGTCCACATTCAACAAAACCTTACTTTTTTTGCTTAATAAAGAACCATATTCAAAACTATGACCATGATCATACTATTTTGGTTATATTGTCACAAACTCTCAATGGCCCATCTACCTTTATTCCTTTTTGTTTTCATTTATAACTTACCTTTTACATTATGCATGCATGACATTTGAATGAACCAACCATGACCCACACACATATATTATGTCACCACCACGTTTTTATTTTATATTATACCTGATTTTTTTCTTACAAAAATAAATAAATTGTGTTTGGCAACTAGTTCAAGCCAAATTGTAAGAATTTTTAAATAATTCGGTTCATAAACATTTTGTATAATCTCTTTTTGGTGAATCGTGATTTGGCAACTAGTTCAAGCCAAATTGTAACTTGTAACAATTTGATATTAGTAGTTTTTGGAAAAGAATTTGAGTAGTAGTTAATGTGCTTTTCAAATCATTTTTTTTGGGTACACTTGAAATCATATCTTTTCAACTTTTTTTTACCATAAAAGGTATTTGTATATACAAAATGCTACCTAGAGTCTCAAAAAATAAATTATTTTATATTTAACTTTTCTTTCACTCTTAACATTCAAATTCACAATTAGTTTAAAAATGTGTGTGGCTTATTAATTTTAATTTCGATTAGGGACTGGAAACTGCACTATTGGAAGCGCAATTCCTATTTTGGTTAAGTGTATTTTCAATTTTTTGGTTTTGGATTAAAAAGTCCAAGTTCGTCACATATGGCGGGAGGAAAACAAAAGTGCTGACCGACTTGCTAATTATAGTTATTCAATGAGCTCTTTTAATTGTTCTATAGTGGAGTCTCCTCCTAGTAACCTCTGTATATTACTTTTTGACGATTTATTTAAGACTTGCATGCTTAAAAATATTAGCCTAACTCTTTATTTTCGTTTTCTTGTTGGGCTTAGGCCCTCTTTCTGCACAAAAAAAAAAGAGAGTTGAAGCACTCCTAAGTAGAATCTTATGTTGATTAATTGGGACTTAATAAAGAAACCTACTCTCCAATATATTTTCGATAATAATATTATATTATAATTAGAACAGGTTAATGCTGTCTTAAATCTAAATTAGAACCATTTACAAACAAGTCCAAACAGTAACGACCACCGCCATGGAAAACTCCAAAAGCTCCAACTAGCAGATCAGAAGACCCAAACCTAGAAATAAATCCATCATTGAACCTCGCCAAAGAGGAAGGAAACACCTTCAATACCACCGTGAGCAGGACGAAATTATGAGCCAAGATTCTAGGAAACCATTTGCGCAGAAGAACAACAACCATACCAACCCCTTATAGACAAGGGGTTTGAAATGGAACAAAGCAAAACTGCCGACGAAAAGATCCGGAAATAGGTGGTGTGGAGGGCCAACCTCCACTCGTCACACAAGTATTTAAATCAAAGAAAAAAGAATATAATTTTAGAGATTAATTTGTCGCCTGTGTACGGCGTTGTGTTGTCCACCGTCTTGTGCGGTGCTATTTGATTTTGCGGTGCTCATTTGATTCATATTTCAGTTACCTTAATTTTATCATATTATTTGTAGTTGACATTTTGCCGCCGTATGCTATTAATTTGGATACTGTGAATTTGTTCACAGATGTATTTTTTATGTAGTTTTATATTAATTTGAATAAATGAATATTATTTTGTTTTTGTAAAAGAAAATAGATGATTTATTCTCTTTAATCTGCTTGTCGGCAATCTAATCTAGATCTTAAAAACATAATGATTCCTAGTTAGTGGCTGTAGATTTATGAAGATTGAGCCTCCATCTAAGAAAATTAATGATATGAAGTGGCACTTTCACAGTGCTACTTTTTAATGATTGAAGAATGAGAATCCAAACACATAAACATTTTTGCTGGGACACATTCTTTGTTGATAAAGAAAATATGCTGATGATTAGAGCATTCCAAAAGCCCACCCTGCTTTTTTTCTTCACTTAAAATTTAAAATAAAGAAGATGCATTTAGGATTTGTATATCCAAATTAACAAACACTTTTATATATGTGCCCAACTAAATGCAAATAAAATAAAAATGTGCACAACAAAATGCAAGTTATTATCAGCACCTATTTTTTTTTATTGATTCTCATATCAATGATTCTATAAGAAAATACATATTTTACGGATTTTTCCTATGCAATTTACAATTTTACTTTGAGTATTTAGTATATAGTAAACCTCTTTTAATGAGAATTTTGACAAATTAGAGTGCAACATTTGACCGGAATATTGTTTTTAGGCAAATGTTAACATGTGCACCTAAGGCACATGTTAAGAATATAAATATAGAAATATTCTCTCGAAACATGTGTATTATATCTTTTAAACATTAAATTCGTTTGTAATATTAAATGCAAATTTCTTATTATAAATACCTTAACATGTGCCCTATATGCACATGTTAACAGCACCCTTGTTTTTATATATAGCTAGCTTAGGTAGCATCTCATTTATACCTAATCTAAACCTTAAGCATTATATTCTCCAAGCTAAGTATTTAAACATTGTTTCATATCATGCATTCTGCTCTGTTTTATTATTCCAACAATTTGTTTATAGATAATTTTTCGGTGGCAACTAGAGTACCCATTCTATAAAAATGGGCCAATTACCCATCCTAGATGTTTTAATAGTACTGGTTGAAAAAATACCACTAATAATATCATTAATTGTAGTTAGTTTTTCGGTTGTAATACTATAATTTGCAATATTTATAAATTCACCCCATATAATTAAAACATTTTGAGACTCCCAATGCGCTTGGTTTCCATGATAGCATGCATATGATATACTGTATAGTACTCTCTCCGTCCCATATTATAAGGAAGAAAAAAAAAAACACACCTATTAAGAAAACTAAAACTTGAGAAATTGAAATATGGTTTTGTGAGTTTTTCTTGAAATAAATTGCATAGGAAGATGTAAACACAAATTTGATTGGTTGTTGTTTATTGAGAAAATGAGAGAGAGAAAAAATTAAATGCAATTTGCATTTAATTTTATAAGAATAAGTAAAAAACATTCTTGAAAGTTGTTTTTTCCCTTATAATTTGGGACAAAAAAAATGGTCATTTCTCCCTTATAATATGGGACGGAGGGAATATAGTACTTCGTATCTAAGAACATGGTTTTTTTTTTTTTTTTTAATATTTTAATTTTTTTTAAGCAATATTTTAATTAACTTGCTGCTTACAACGGTTGGAGTATAAATTTATTTACTTTTTCTATTTTTAAATTTTCATAAATATCCTCCAAATTCTATTAAAAGGAAAAAAAATCTCCAAAACAATTAATAGAATGTCAGACTACGCTAGTTGAGCTAAAGATTAAGGAGCAGGAGGTCCAGTGTTCGAATCCTAGCGAGAAAATTATAATAACATATACTAACAGCTAATATTGCCGATAAAAAAAATAGAATGCCTTTTCTTTTTTTATAAAAAGATTTTTTTTTTTTGCGTAAATCGGATATCCTCGGCACACAACTGCAAATATTAATCTCTTTATCTTTGTGGATTCAAATGAGTAGCAAACTCTCTCTAAGAATTTTAACACTACTGCATGCCTAAGTCGTGGATCGAACACATGACTTTGGTTAGGCTAGAAGAGGTCTGCGAAATTTCATCTAAAAGCTCTTGGGTAGTTAAATAATATTTTAATCCCTACAAATATATCGAATTTTTATTTTAGTATCTAAAATAAAAATGCAATGTTTTCAATCCATAAAAAAAATTGTTTTATTTTTTGTCTTTAACGGGCAAAATATTATCATTTTTGAACAGAATATGGACCTACAATCCTACATAGACTTGACATAATATATATAGACTAAATATCTGAAACTTCGCCACAGCGGATTAGAAACAGATTTTACGGGTCATTTTTTGCAGAGTACTATGAAGTGGGTCTACAAAAATTGTAGCATTCCGACTTTCCTCAGACAATTTTCATTGTTTTTACTTGACGAACGCGTTTTTTACTCGACGAATGCGTTCCACGTCGCTACTAGGTCAAAAAATTGAAACTTGACCACAGTGGCATAGGAATATAATTTACGGACCATTTTTTGCACAGAGTACTATCAAAATACATAGAGAGGGTCTATAAAATTTCGTAGCATTCCAACTTTCGTCGGACAATTTTCATTGTTTTTACTCGACGAACACGTTCACGGTCGCAACTAGGTCAAAAAATTGAAACTTGGCCACAACGGCTAAGAATAGAATGTACGGGTCATTTTTTACATATAGTACTATCAAAATACATGGAACGGATCTACGAAGATATTAATATTATTTACGTAAAAAGACATTAATATTAATAAAATCAAATATATATATATATATATATATATATATATATATATATATATATATATAGTTTTGAGTTTGACAATAGGGGAGAGGAAAAAAATGATTTTTTTAAAGACCAAATATCTGAAAATCTCCAAAAACTAATGGTTGGAGCATGGTTAATTTGTCAATTAGATGATAATTTTTTATATTTTTATTGATATTATTTTTACAAAAATAGAATAAATTTGTTTATAATGGGCCGGTCCAAAGTCCAATGCACTAGCGTAGCCCAACCCGATATTTATATGGACTATATGGCCTTGGGCCAAAAAGGCACGGTTGTATTTTGAGCTATGTTCTTTGAGGCTCGCCCATTCAAAACTTTAAAATCAGGTTGGGTTGCTTAAATTTCGTTCGGGTCTCTCTAAAATTTATGTGCATAGTTTTGTTGGATGCATTCCATGATCTGCATTCATCAAGCACTTATTCGGCCTAATAAATTAAGCATCAAAATAATTACAACATTCATTGTCTTACAATCTTTGATTGATTTTGTCTACACATCAAGCAAATTTTTCTATTGACCTATAGTATTTCTTATAGAGCGTTTATGTTAATTTGAAACTCATGTACTGACTTTCGATTTAACTAAGTTTGGTATCCATCAACTTATGACCTATAATTGATTTTGTCTACAGATCAACTCGAGTCTCCTATTAGCTTATCATTTTTTTAATAGAACATTCACATTAACCTGAGACTCGTACTGATTTATGATCTAATTTCAATCGTCATCCGATTCAACTCTTGTCTTTGATATAATTTCAATCTAAATCATAGCTTGATATTATTTTGGGTTTGATTTTTTAAACATAAAATTATTGTTTTTTTTACAAAGGAAAAATTAATATATTTAAAGATAATATAATTTGTTACAAATTATATCAATTTAAATTAATTAAATATTAAGTAATACTTGATTATATCTAAATACAATACAAAGATTAATAAATGTATTATCATATATTTTAAATATATATAGTTATTTAAAATATTAATGTTAAAAAAAATAAATATATAGTTTTGACAATGGGGAAGGGAGAAAAATGATTTCATTAAAGAATGAATATCTATTATTATATCTGAGAATCAAAATTGTCTTGTTTGAATTAGTGTGATATATTAAAGGTGTAAAATTTTGTACGATGTATCAAAGTAGTGGATATGAACAGGGGGTTGGAATTCAAACCGATTTAAAAAAATTGAAAATTGCAAAAAACCAAATATTTTTTGCTTTGTCTGGATGACCTTTTTTGAAAATCGCTGGATGGATCAGATCATATTTTAAAATGATTTTTTAAAATTGATCAATACTCCTTATCAAAAAACAAAGATCAATATCAAACTAAACCACATAGATATATTTTAATATTTATTTAACTTTTAATTAGTATGATATATTGCATTAACCTATTATTTACTGGTATTTAAATTTTTTAATATTATTTATTAGTTCGATCTATTTTTTTTTTACAATTTCATATGTTTCAAATATAATTGATGATTGTCATTCCAAAATATTAATTTTTAAATATTACTCCCTCCGTTTTTTTTAAGTGTCCGTTTAGAATAGTAACACAAAATTAAGAAATTGGATTTTTGCACATTATCTTCCAATTATACCCTCATCAATAGATTTATTATTATACAAAAAAAATATTTTCAGATTATTGTTATCAATAGAATATAACAATAAACAAACTTTTTTGTTTTTTTTTTTAAAAAAGAATAAAAACTTTAGTTTTTCAAATATATAAAAAAAAATTATTGAAAAAGATAAGTGTAATTAAAAAAGGGTACAATTGACAAATCGTACCCTTAAAACACAAAATGGACAGTTAAATAGAAACGCTAAATCCGACAAAATTGGACACTTAAAAAAAACGGAGGGAGTATATGTTATATTTTACATCAATCATATTATTTTAGCGAGTCTTTATAATATTACTATTCAATTAAAATATTAAAATTTATAATTTAGATATCACCAAATCGATCCAAATCAAACCGCACAAAATTGGCTTGGATCGAATCAAATTTTTTTAATTAGCCATCCAAAATCGAACAAATTGCAATTAATTTTACCTTTCAATCGGATTTTTTTGCCTCAAAAACTGATGCAAACCGAACCGCGAACTAATTGAATAAATAATGCGTTTGGACTATATTTTAAACTATGTATATATATAATTTATTGGACGAATTTAAAAAATAATAATAATAAACTAAAACAATACGAAGGGACAAGGGTTACAGACAACTCAATTTATATTTTTCCCAGCATCATTTTTTCACCAAAAAATGAATGGATTGAAGCATGTAGATGCATTTCAATTCCCAGGTAGTAGTGAATCAGACGGACTAATGCTCTGTTTATTAGAGCACTGACGTTGATCTATTTTTCTTGGAAATGATAGCTTAGAATTAATGTTTTTGAGTTAATATGCAAATATTTTAAAATTAACAACTTAATGACATTCTAAAAATTTATGCCATTCAATGTAGAAAATTACTTTTCCGACCCCTGCCCATTTCTTTTTTACCCCCAAACTGACGTTTTTGCCCTTGGGGGGTATGAAAAAAATTTGCCAAAAAAATTCGGATACTGTTTTGAAACCGTTGCGTGTTATGCATATGGATACCGAATTTTTTTGGCATATTTTTTTCATACCCCCCGAGGGCAAAAACGTCAGTTTGGGGGGTAAAAAAGAAATGGGCAGGGGTCGGAAAAGTAATTTTCTTCGATGTATGACAAGTCAAATGGGTGGAGTAGCCCATTATCTTGAAATGGGTTGATAAGAATTTGTCTAATTTTTCAAATACATTATCGGTCTTAACCTAGCTAGCACACCCATAATTCATAAGGTTATTGGCCAACAATTTTTTTTCAAAAAAAGAAGCTTATATAATATTTTAAAAATGGATGAGAGATTAAATCAACAAGACTTATGAAATATGATTTCTTTTTTCAACTACGATTGAGCCACATGATTATGATGATTTTTTATTTTTGACTAAAGAATTACATCATTCAATTTTTTGTGTCAAATAAACCAGTGGCTAGAAACTCTACTCTTAAGGTAGATAAATAGAATGACCGGGTTCAAACTCCAACATCTTATATATATAATGCAATGTCTGCTGTAAGTTCATGGGACTCTAAATTCATTTGTGTCACATGATTCAATTCTACTCAATTCAATTAACTCTCTAAATGAAATTTAAACCAACTAACAAACTATAAAACATAATTGAACCAACATTGATTCAATTCTACTCAAATCATTTTTTTATTGAACCGATTTGTTTGGTCTTACTTATTTTTAAAGGAAAATACTAAACAGTACCCCAATACACTAATTAAGCTTATTAATAAGGAAATTCTGTCTTGTAACTTGGTCATTCAACACCTTAAAAGTGTAAAAGGTACTTTACAAACATTAATTTTATCTTTTATTTCATTTTTGATATACTTAACAAGTGTCCCAAGAGTACTGTTTAACATGCCTCATTTTTAAAACATTACTTTTGATAATGTTAAAAATTTGTACATCACCTCCATCTGAAATGGATTTATTAAAGTTGGGATTTGAGTGCAGTTGAGTATTTTGGCAGAGAGAGAAAATAAATTTTTTAAAATATAAATAAAATTTTATATTTGCATGTGACTTTGGGGACTGCAGCAAATTCTAACAATAGAGGATCCTAATCCGTCCTCAACTAGCTAATAATAGCATAATATCCCCAAGCAAATTGGTGAAACTAATTTATGGTTAGTTGAATTGAAAATATCAAGTCAGCAAATCATTTCATGATCACACTAATCATGGAGTAACCAACTTGTTAATTATTTGTACTAGTTGGCACATCTTTATTTTCCTACTTTTTGGTCTACGCAAAGTATGGCTATTATGATATTCCAATGATGTAAGAAGCTATGGGCTACAATCACAATGGAATTAATTAAGCAAGAATCTCTCCATGCTATGGTGGCTGTGGCGGCAGGAGATATATGTTGTGGTCACACAGCACTCACCTCTCTAACCCAGTGGTGTGGTGCATATGGAGATTCACTTCAAGCAAAGCGCACTATATTAATATTTTGAGGCTTTTTGACTGCTAATAGTATCGTTTGGAGGCTAATTCTAGGGTGATGGTACATACTTGATGCAAGTGGTATATGGTACACACTAACTAGGATTAAAAATTAAAGTACTCCCTTTGTCCCTTATTATAAGTATCTCTTGGTCATTACAAATTTTTTGATTTATGACGATGGCTGAAAACCGTTGTATAATTTGATAAAACCGTTGTCTTTGGTTTTGACAATGGTTTTTCTAGTGTTGTAGTCTAAGGCGTTGTCATATTTTATTGCACATAGGCAAATTCAACAAATTAAAACTGTTCTATAACCATTAAAAAGAACTAACTACAACTGTTGTCTATAACAATTATAAAGAACAAATCTAACATGTTGCCTAAAACTATTAAAAGGAACGGACTGTTGTATAACCATTAGAAAGAACACAATTAAAGCGTTGCTATAACTAAAAAAATATTAAAATTGTTTCTGAAAAATAACTATTAATTGCGTAAAAAAACCCTATTAAAATGAACAATTTGGAAGGTATTAACATGAATCAAGTATATATATGCGGTATGAATCAAATTAATATCAAACTCAATCACTTTTATTATATTTGATAAGTAACAATATCCCTATTAGTAAGTTGAGCTTCTTTAACTCAATCATTTTTATTACATTTGATAAGCAACAATATCCTTGTTAGTAAGTTGAGCTTCTCTTTTAATAAAGCTCTTATGTAAGTAGATTCTATTGTAATCCAATGTAGAAAGAGATAGTGTTTGTATTCTTATTACACAAGATATAAAAAAGGAACAACATTAAAGAATCAAGAAAAATATTCTTCATCTTCCAAGTCGCCAAACAATTGTTCTTCATCCTCTTCTTCCGATTTATCAAACATGTGTTCTTCACAACCATGACTTACCTACAATATAAATGTACACATAAAATCCATCAAAGTCCAATAGAGATTGAATAATAAGTCATTAAATGTAATCATCTTGCTCTCTAGAAGCCACCAAGGAAAACCAGATAGGACAATCATTTTTATCACCTGCTGCATCAGTTTCGTGGTTAGAATTGTTTCCATTTTTATCTAGTTTGCCTGTAATTGTTGGTCTCTTGATAATTCAATCAGTCATATATAAACTCAAATCCATGGTTTTATTTTCAAATACCAGAGGAGTTAAACCATCAACTTATCTTCAAAAATACCATTCTACTAGTTTTGCAAATTTTACTCAAAATTTACAATCAAACAACCCTACTGAATTTTAACAAACCAAAGCAAAGAAATCTTTCACAACAAAGTTAAAACAGATCTAGCCATTTCAGAAACTTTGGAAATGGAAACAATTCTTTTCATCCTCTATCACAATTTGTCTTATCTTAACTTAGGCCTTATGCAGTGTTCGGCCTTGACATGTTTTACATGTGGTACATAAACAATATAAGTCATTAAGTCACAACTCGGGCTGACAGCTTTCTGTAGTATTTTCCATCCATCGCGAAGCACCACAAACATGGCATGAGGTGTCATTCTTGTGATCTTTCCAATATAGCATACAATCATTAGGACAAGCATCAATCTTACTAAGACCCAATTTTTTTATCATTCCTCTAGTTTTATTAAATGAATCAGGAACATTTAAAAAAGGTAGAGCTTCTTTTAACAACTCTAACAAAGAAGTAAAAGAAGCATTGCTCCAACCATGAAGACACTTCAACAAGTACAATCGAATGGTGAAAGATAATGTAGAGAATTTTTTGCATCCCAGGTATAACTCTTGGGTTGCTTCTTCAATCAGATTATAGAACTTTTTAGCATCATCACTAACTTCATACTCTTCTTGTACCACATCTCTAAATCTTTCACCCAATAGTTCATCAATGTTATCAATTTCATCATCTTCAGAATCTATATCATCATCAACATTGAAATTCTGGCGTAGCAATGGGGTACCGGATGTGCCTACCTTTGCAACTACAATGTGTACAACAAAGTAAATAATATGCAATATAATAAGTAACTGGAAATTAAAAGAACGTAGGAGTTTGTTAACCCAGTTCGGCGTATAACACGACCTACTCTGGGGGATACCAATCCAGGAGTGAATTCACTATGATAAAACTAGTTAGAAGTCTCCAGCAAACGACCCGTTTACACTTCGTCACCTAGTTTCTACCCGTGCTTTCTTCAACCTAGGACCACCTAGATTAGAGACACCTATCTCTCCTCCTCTTAACCACACAGCCAGTGTGATTGATCTAACCTTGAAATCAACGAAGTCACACTTCAAAACAATAACCTATCTCCGTGCTTAAAAGCTTAGGAGTAGACTTAAACCCTTACAACTCAAGACCACAGTCCTAAGCAAGTATCTAAGAGATACAAGATAGGCGCACAAAAATACACACGATACACCTGAAAACCCTAGACACAAATATATATTTCTTCACAAGAGTTTTCGTAGTCTTCAAACGTCTAAGTACTTCAATATATATATAGCTCGTGAACTACGAAAGTAGTTCCTTGATTTTTGGTCTTCAGATTATTATAAAAAGCGCAACATATCCGATACCAGCTTGTGATCAAAGCAAATCCAACAAAATCCTAAAATATAGGAATATATTTTAGGTTTGATACACTATCGGATAATTACAAGGAATAAGCGAGTTCCTAGTCTTGAGGAACAAGCAACACGCTAACATATGATAAACGGATAGGCTTGAAGGAAAGCGCGCGCAGATAGCCTTGTAACAAACTCTTCGTTAATTCGTACATCTGAATGTTGTTCCAAATGTAGACACATCTAACACTACATCTGACTTAATGTTGTTTTTGTAAAATACTGCCAATTTCAAAAACCTAACAAACTCCCCCTTTGGCAAATTTTGACTAAAAACAATATTAGGCAGATTTTCACACGATGTGGATAAAACACATTAATAAGACTATACCATCTATACTTCAAAGGAGTTAACCATATAAGACATATCAGAGCTTGGCACAGCGGAATAATTTCTTTCAAACAAACACAGTCATCACACAGACTATAACCTCTTCAAAGTGGATTCATAAAGTTGATCAGGCATAAATATTCGCATAGTAAAATCTTCAACAACACATATATATGTCACATCAGAAGACAACCAGAAACATCAGTCAAATAGAGAAAAATAAATTCTCCACTCAGACTCTCTGGATGGTATCCAGGGTGAGGCAACATCACCAGCACCATCTCATATACTCCCCCTCAAATCATACATACTAAATTTTTCTCCCCCTTACTGTATGCATATATAACTCACACACACAGATGTAACTTCAGCTAAGTTAACTATCATTTCTACCGCATGCATAAACACACAACAAAATTATCAAAACTTACTCCCCCTTTTTAGTCATGAAATTTGTCAAAGATAAGCAGGAGAAAATCATCAGAGTAGTAGAGTGCAGATATTACAGGGCAAAAGCACACACAGGTGCATCAGAAATCCAGGGCATAGCCCATAAAGCAAAAGAAACAAAAAACTTCGGAACAGAGTATCAGCTAGTAACACAGCAGGAGTATCACACTCAGAAACCAAGACTTTCGTCAGAGTCTTGTACAACAGCATCCACCATGGTGGCTTGTGAGGTATGAGCAGCAGTGCTCTTTTCTTCTAGCATCAAGGCCTCAATAACCTTGTCCACCTTCAGCTTTTTATCACCCAGGACTTTACTGACGTCCTGCAAATCAGCAATCATTTGCTTTCTTGACATGGGCACACCAGAGGGGGTGACAGATGGGACAGCAATGTCCACCTCATGGGGACCTTCAAGCAGCCTACAATCAAATGTCAAAGGGGCCTCTCTTTTACAGAGGATATCAGAGCTCCTAAGGATATTTGGATGTTGATCAATCATAATTCCACAGAGAACAGTAGGAAAAGCAATTGGTAACCTAGTAGCAGTAGACTTTGCATGCAGCAATGTTTGCTCAAAAATATATGAACCAAAGTTAAAAGGGGTTTTAGTGCCCACAACATAAATGATCTTACCTAATCCAGTAGCAACAGAATAGTTATGAGAAGTAGGGACCCAATTAGCAGACGCAATCTTATTCAGTAATGCATACTTGACAGTAAGATTGGTGGTAGAAAGCTTTACCTTTCTAGGCCACTGTAAAACTCTATTCCCTGTGATGGTTCTACAGACTTCATTCTCAGTCACCTCTAAATCAGGCACAGCATCATCACTTCTTCCCAGAAATTGGTTGATGATGGAGGGGGAAAAATCAATACACAGACCTCGAACAAACACCTTTTGATATTCGGCACTGAAGGGATCATCACAATCTAGTCCTATGTTGACCAAAAACTCCTTGACCAAAAGCTCATAGCACTTACCAAGATCACACACAGTCTTTTCCAACCCAGCAAACCTGATGAGATCCATCAGTTCAGCACAATCCAGCATGTCCTTGTTTAAACTCCGTTCTAAGGCCAACCTTCTATTATACACATAGTTCCACTGAGAGACATTTCTGATGTTGTGGAATGAAATGTTGTCAAGGGGAGCATCTAGATCAGAATCCTGAATTCTTCCTCTCCTTGCCTTCTTTCTGGATGTGCCAACAGATGGGGCAGCAATCTCTTCCACCTCATAGTCAGATTCACTAGCACTAATCTCCTTCCTTTTCTGAGTCAGCTTTTTCTTGTCAGTAGGACGAGAACCTTTGCTTCTGGTCCTTGGAGGATCAAGAAGAACAGGTGTACGACCAGATCTCAGTCTAGTTCTTCCAGCAACCCCTTGATTAGGGGTAGAATGCACAATCTTCTCATTGGTGATAATCAAGTCTTCTTCAACATCAACATCTTGAATTTCTTCAACTCCATCACCCGATCCATCTTTTTCAGCAGGAGTAGTAGGATCTTCATCAACATCATGATCATCATCTGTCCAGGATCCTTCATCAACAGTAACAGTGGTGTTGTTTGGTAACACACCAGATGGGCCTGCCAAGGTTCCAACATCTTCAGCCACATTATCCCTTGATGGGGATTTTTCCAATTCTTCAACAGCAGTTTCCAAGAGTACTTTTTCTTGACTCACGTCAGCAGCTACAGTACCTTTTTCCACACGATCACTCACAGGTGGTGATTTTGCTTCCTTATCCGAGTTAGGGTTTTCGGAAACAGAGACAACAGTAGATTGGGGATTCTTCAACCTTTCTTCATTCAAATTAGAACTAGCATTAACATCAGCAACAGATGGAGACTCACCAGACTTATCAACATTTGCGTGATCATCAGGATTGAATGGATTTGGTGTGAGGTACAGATCAGTCATCGAAAAAGAACGATTTGTCTCATGTTTCTTTCCTGATTTCTTCTTCTTGCTTTTCTTCTCTTTAATCAACCCAGACGAATGCGAAGACTTCTTCTTTTTGTGTTTCTTGGACTTAGGTTGACTAGAAGAAGCAGAGGACTTGCTTCGTTTAGAGGATTTTATCTTCTTCATTGTGCTTGCTTCATCTGTTCGTTGTTGATGAATCAGAGCAGACTCGTTACATGCAATCGTTTCTGGAGTCATAGAACGATCAGATTCACGTTCATCTGGAGAAATTTCTGAATTGGCAGACATGATTGAAATTGGATCGTGAGAATTTTGGAGAGAGAGTAGAAAATGTAACAACGCAAAAACAGTGTATCTGTATAATGAGGGAAGATACTGAGTAATAGCACAACAACGGAAGTGGAATGGTTTAATGTGTGGAATGTGAAAAGATAGTGGAGTCTTCAATCTTCCCTTTTCTTGATCAGCGTGCACAAAATATGAAGAGTTTAATTTCTTTGCACGCTCACAGTAGACTGATTGCTACAAATTTTCAAACAGACAAATTCCCAACTTGCCCCTAAGTTTTTCAAATTGATTATGATCTAGCGCCTTTGTAAAAATATCAGCCAATTGTTCACCTGTGATAACATGTTCTAACATCACTATTTTTTCTTCAACTAGTTCTCTGATGAAATGGTGTCTGATATCAATATGCTTGGTTCTGCTGTGCTGGATTGGATTCTTGGAGATATTAATAGCACTCATATTGTCACAGTATAATTTCATAGTTTCCTGATGAATATTATATTCACTGAGCATTTGTTTCATCCAAACTAACTGAGAACAACTACTACCGGCTGCAATATACTCAGCTTCAGCTGTAGATAGTGAGACGCAGTTCTGTTTCTTACTAAACCAGGATATTAAGTTGTTTCCTAAGAAGAAACATCCACCAGATGTACTTTTTCTGTCATCTGCACTCCCAGCCCAGTCAGCATCACAATAGCCAATTAACATTGCATTATCACTATGTGTATATAACATTCCGTAATCACTAGTCCCACTCACATATTTCAAAATTCTTTTGACTTGAGTGAGGTGACTTACCTTAGGTTCAGCCTGGTATCTTGCACATACTCCAACTGCAAATGTGATATCTGGTCTACTTGCAGTGAGATATAGCAGGCTTCCAATCATGCTCCTATAAAGACTTTGGTCAACCTTTACTCCCTTCTCATCTTTAGATAGTTTTAAATGCGTAGGAGCAGGAGTTCTCTTGTGACTTGCACTTTCCATACCAAACTTCTTCACAATGTTCTTAGCATACTTGCTTTGAGAGATGAAAATAGTGTCTTCCATCTGTTTCACTTGTAGCCCAAGAAAGAATGTCAACTCACCAACCATACTCATTTCAAACTCAGATTGCATTTGTTGTACGAAATGTTGCACCATTCTGTCAGACATTCCTCCAAACACGATGTCATCTACATAGATCTGAGCGATCAACAGCTCCTTTTCTTCTGCCTTAACAAACAAGGTTTTGTCATTGCCTCCCTTTCTGTAGCCTTGCTTTATTAGGTATTCTGTAAGTCTCTCATACCAAGCTCTAGGCGCTTGCTTGAGACCGTATAATGCCTTTTTTAACTTGTACACATGATCAGGGTGATTTGGATCAACAAATCCTTTTGGCTGTTCAACATATACATCTTCATTCAAGTATCCATTTAGAAAGGCGCTTTTCACATCCATTTGGTAGAGCTTGAATTTTAAGAAGCATGCCACCCCGAGGAGTAATCTTATAGATTCTAAGCGAGCTACTGGTGCAAATGTCTCTTCAAAGTCAACTCCTTCTATCTGAGTATAACCCTGAGCCACTAGCCTGGCTTTATTTCTTGTAACCACTCCTTGTGAATCAGATTTATTCTTGTACACCCATTTGGTACCAATGATATTAGTGTCTGTAGGTCTTGGTACTAGATCCCATACCTCGCATCTCTTGAATTGATTTAATTCTTCTTGCATAGCTTCAATCCAAAATTCATCAGTCAAAGCTTCTTTAACATTCTTTGGCTCAATCTTCGACACAAAGCATGCATTTGACACAACATCCTGTGATCTTCTAGTAGTAATTCCTTGATCAGGATTACCAATTATCAAATCAGTGGGATGATTTTTTTGGACTCTAACAGAAGGACCTTTGTTCACTGGGGCATTGTATAAATCAGTCTCTCTTCCTGATTTTTCAACCTTATCTATGTAAACTTCTTCTTCCAGAACATCCGATGGGGCAGGAGTAGAGTCAGCATGAGGATCAGCATCAGTTTCACTGACAGAATAGATGTCTTCAATTACGACATTAATAGATTCCATCACAGTGCTAGTTCTGGAGTTAAACACTCTAAAGGCTCTACTGTTTGTAGAATATCCTAGAAAAATTCCTTCTTCACTTTTAGGGTCCAATTTTCTTCTAGGTTCTCTATCTGCAAGAATGTAACATTTACTTCCAAAGATATGAAAATATTTTACAGTAGGCTTCCTTCCTTTCCAGAGTTCATATAAGGTATTTGACGTTCCAGTTCTCAATGTGACTCTGTTGTGGATATAACAAGCAGTACTCATGGCTTCAGCCCAAAAATGATAAGGTAGTTTCTTAGCATGCAACATTACTCTGGCACATTCCTGCAAGGTCCTGTTTTTCCTTTCCACAACACCATTCTGTTGAGGTGTAATGGGGGATGAGAACTCATGTCCAATACCTTCTGAAGCACAGAAGTCAGCAAAACTGGAATTTTCGAACTCCCTCCCGTGATCACTTCTGATTCTAATAATACCTTCATCCTTTTCTCTTTGTAGTTGAACACACAAGTCTTTGAACACAAGGAAGGTATCTGATTTTTCTCTAAGAAAGCTAATCCAGGTATATCTTGAGTAATCGTCAACTACCACAAAGGCATATTTCTTCCCTCCTAGACTTTCCACTTGCATAGGACCCATCAAGTCCATGTGCAGTAGTTCAAGAACTCTGGATGTGGTTAAATGGGGCACTGAAGGGTGCGACATCTTAATTTGCTTTCCAACCTGACACTCACCACATATCTTCCCTTCTTCTATCTTTAATTTGGGCATTCCTCTGACAGCTTCTTCAGTGATAATCTTCTTCATGCTCTTAAGATTGAGATGGCCAAGTTTCCTGTGCCATACATTAACCTCATCTTCTTTAGTTATCAGACAAGATGATAAGTTAGTTTCATCTGGAGCTACCCACAAATAACAGTTATCCTTTGACCTTGTTCCTTTCATAGTCACTTTACCTTCTTTATTTGTTACTAGACATTCACCTTTGGTAAAGTTAACCTTCATTCCTTGGTCACAGAGTTGGCTTATGCTGATTAGATTAGCTGTTAACCCTTTCACAAGAAGAACATCATCAAGATCAGGTTGACCAACATTAGCTAGTCTTCCAATACCTTTAATCTCACCTTTAGCACCATCACCAAATGTAACAAAACTAGTGGAGTAAGACTTAAGATCCACCAGAAACTTCTCTATTCCAGTCATATGTCTGGAGCAGCCACTGTCAAAGTACCAGTCTTCTCTAGAGGTAGCTCGAAGAGCTGTATGAGCAATTAGGCCAGCAACATTACCTTTAGGCTTCCATTCTTTTGCTTGGTTAATCTCTACCTTCTCTGGTACTACCTTCTGGCTTCTCTTTGGGAACCCATATAGTCTATAACAAAAAGGTCTTATATGTCCTCTTCTTCCACAATAATGACAAAACCAGGGTTGTGGTCTCATATTTCTAAATCCCAGATGGGGTTGAACATGGGGCAGCCTTGGTTTCAGCATTGGAGATCTTTTGTTTCTACCAGAAGGCAAAAACTTCAGCTCGGGATCATACTCCTTGGGCTTGTTCAGATCCTCATATTCATACCCAATACCTTTTACCCAGTTTCCTTCTTCCTGCGATTTAATTAGTCTTTCTAGAACGACAGTGCCATTGTTCATAGAAGTTTCCTTTTTAAGTTTTTCAAGTGTGGAGTTCAGTTGTGTTACCTCATTATTCAGTTCAGAAATCTGAGCCAGGTGCTTGTTCTTTTCAGACTGTAGTTCCAAGATAAGCCTTTTTTGATTTTCTTGGCTTCTACAAACTTCTTCACTTCTCTTGCACAGAGCTCTATAGGATTCAGCCAATTCTTCATAAGATACATCCCCATGATTTGATTCAGTGTCAGAGCTGCACAGTCCAGTTAAGGCAGTAATGTGCTTTGCAGTTTCACCAGATGTGTCATCCTCTGAGTCTTCATCCTCAGACCATGTCGCAGTCATTCCCTTTTGTTGCTTCTTCAAGTAATTAGGGCATTCATACCTGATGTGTCCATATCCACTGCATTCATGACACTGCACTCCTCTCACTTGACTCACTTTTTCTTCAGCTTTAGGTTTCTTTTGAAAACTAGGATTCTTGTTGATGTCAAGTGACATGGGGGACACATTCTGCTTTACATTCTGTTTACCTCTCCTGTCCATTCTTCTTAGTACTTTATTGAATTGTCTTCCTAGGAGAGCCATAGCTTCAGATAAGCTTTCATCAGTATCTGCCTCATCTAGTGCATCATCAGTATCAGCATTTGAGACAAAGGCTATGTTTTTGTTTTTGCTTCCAGATCGTTCATTAGCAGAAAGTTCATAGGTTTGTAGGGACCCAACCAGATCATCCAGCCTTATTTCAGATAAGTCCCTAAACTCTTCTATACATGTGACCTTCATGTCAAACCTCTTAGGTAGAGACCTCAGCATCTTTCTCACCATCTTTTCTTCAGAAAGTTTTTCACCTAGAGAATCAAAGGTGTTAGCAAAATCTAAAACAGTCATATAGAAATCATGTACCGTCTCATCTTCTTTCATTTTGAGGTTCTCAAATTTCGTAGTCAGCATCTGAAGTCTGGAGTTCTTGACTTTTGCTGTCCCTTCCTGAGTAGTTCTCAAGATCTCCCAAGCTTCTTTAGCCTGAGTGCATCTCTTTATCAGTCTAAACATATTCTTATCAACACCATTGTATAATGCGTTCAATGCTTTATGATTTCCAAGAGCAAGTTCATCTTCAGTCTTTGACCACTCTCCCTCAGGTTTCAAAGAGACAACATTATCTTTATCTATAACTGTAGGATGTTCCCAGCCAGTAACCACAGACTTCCATGTCCTACTGTCCACAGACCTTAAGAAGGCTTCCATGCGTGATTTCCAGTAGTCATAATTCGTACCATCCAACAAAGGTGGCCTACTCACAGCTCCTCCTTCCTTTTCCATAGCAACCAGAATCGTTCCCTGAAGCTCACCCTAGTAGCAGAACAGGGTGCCTGCTCTGATGCCAATTGAAATTCTGGCGTAGCAATGGGGTACCGGATGTGCCTACCTTTGCAACTACAATGTGTACAACGAAGTAAATAATATGCAATATAATAAGTAACTGGAAATTAAAAGAACGCAGGAGTTTGTTAACCCAGTTCGGCGTATAACACGACCTACTCTGGGGGATACCAATCCAGGAGTGAATTCACTATGATAAAACTAGTTAGAAGTCTCCAGCAAACGACCCGTTTACACTTCGTCACCTAGTTTCTACCCGTGCTTTCTTCAACCTAGGACCACCTAGATTAGAGACACCTATCTCTCCTCCTCTTAACCACACAGCCAGTGTGATTGATCTAACCTTGAAATCAACGAAGTCACACTTCAAAACAATAACCTATCTCCGTGCTTAAAAGCTTAGGAGTAGACTTAAACCCTTACAACTCAAGACCACAGTCCTAAGCAAGTATCTAAGAGATACAAGATAGGCGCACAAAAATACACACGATACACCTGAAAACCCTAGACACAAATATATATTTCTTCACAAGAGTTTTCGTAGTCTTCAAACGTCTAAGTACTTCAATATATATATAGCTCGTGAACTACGAAAGTAGTTCCTTGATTTTTGGTCTTCAGATTATTATAAAAAGCGCAACATATCCGATACCAGCTTGTGATCAAAGCAAATCCAACAAAATCCTAAAATATAGGAATATATTTTAGGTTTGATACACTATCGGATAATTACAAGGAATAAGCGAGTTCCTAGTCTTGAGGAACAAGCAACACGCTAACATATGATAAACGGATAGGCTTGAAGGAAAGCGCGCGCAGATAGCCTTGTAACAAACTCTTCGTTAATTCGTACATCTGAATGTTGTTCCAAATGTAGACACATCTAACACTACATCTGACTTAATGTTGTTTTTGTAAAATACTGCCAATTTCAAAAACCTAACATTAAGTAATTTATCCAAAGTGATACACCTCCTACTTAAAGAATAAACCACATTAAGGTTAGTGTCCATTAACATGGCATGATATTAGCATAGGAAGGTGATTATTAAGCAAGGTTAAATGATTTTTTATTCATTTCCAAACTAGTATAAATAGGAGCTTCTATCACCCCATATTCATTCATCGATCAAAAGTTCCCTCTATCAAATTAAAGTTCTTATAAGTGAGTTGTGTTTGAGATTTTGTGGTTTCGGTTTCTTTCGAGTAAGTTTATGTGTATCGTTGTGCTGCTGATATATTTAGAGCATTGAGTTTTCTTCCGAAGATTTGTAAAGGTATTTTTCACTTAATTTAAATACGTTTCCTAATATTATTATGATGTCGGGATTATGCCCAAATTAACTCATTTACTTTCAATTATATTTTATAATATAGTAGAGTTTATAAAGGTTTTATAATAAAGATTTTTACGCCGTTACTAGGCTTCTACTATGATTTTATTTAAAAGATATTATAAGCTTTTATTCTATATTTTATTTTACATATTTTAACTGCGAGCAAATTATCGGTAATTACATTGCGAGCAGGATTACCGCCGGAGGTGCCGTTCTTCAAGACCGTTATCAACAACTAAGGTCGGGCAAGATTCCGTACACGTTGGGACGGTTAGCGTAAAATAGCTTAATATATATGTGTAGTGGTGTCGACAGCCACTACAAGCGATAAATAACTAAGGAGAGCTTATTCTCTTTTAGTGATTTTCACGAATCGCTAGATGAGCGTACGCCGGCCTTAATTATTTATCATAGGAATGATCTATGAATTGTGTTTGTATTGTGCTTGCATTACTTGATTAATTGTCTAAATGTTTATTTGTGAATATATGATTGATTGTGATTGTTAGATTAAGAAAATGATCCATTACTCTTTAGAGTGAGAAACATCAGTAGATATTAAATGTAAGGTCCCCCATAACATAAGGGCAGTTTGTTACTCTGAGTAGATGTATTCGGTTGGGTTCTGGCTAAGGAAAGACTTGGTAGACTATGTCTCTTACGGTTACCTCTCTTTCCTGGGAAGTCAACCATACACTATTCATTGTATGAATTGAACTTATTGTGTAGGAGTGAGGTTTGTGTGAGGAAAGAATGATAAAGATACTTTGAGGTTATTGATGGTAATTGGCACTCAACCTAGGTGACTAGGGTATGTTATAACTAGATTGATTGATGTGATGAATTCTTGAGGGTTGAATTAGTGCTTAGGGTTTGAGTTGCCATAAGTTGATTGAGAGTGCATATAGAATTGCATTTAGGATGTGTAAGTCCACTGCCGTACGGTATGGGACGTACGAGGTTGATCAGCTGCCTGAATCCTGACGAGGATTATTTCTGCGCGCTTGGCAAGATAGTGAGATCTTGTCCTGTTTTGTTAGGGGCGATCGACTTATAACACTTGGACTCCACGTGAAGTCAAGTGGCGTAGCTCTTGGTAAATGGGAGGACGTTGGTGGCAAGTGGTCTCGTGATATCTGATCTCGGTAATTGGGAGGATATCCTTGACAGCGTCTAGTGGCCTGAGTCAGCATATAGTTCAAGGATGCATTAAGATAGATAGAATCTATTCATGGAGAACCTGGAGAAAAACATTATAGGGATAAGACGTTTGATTGATTACTTGTGTTTGTGTTTGGCATATATATTCCTATTTTACACCCCATCCCCACTTTCTAAACTTGTACGTAGTCTTAGCCCTGTGTTTTCTTTGTCTTGTATTTTTATCCATGTATTTAGATCCCAACGAAGAGGAGTTCAAGGATAAAGATGGTGCAGTTCTTTCTTCTCTTTATACGAATGGCGATGTAGATGCCAGTATCGCAGAACGATAATCGAAGTCTTGTTTGGATAGCCAGTGTGTCTTTTGTAGTCTTATATTTTGAGTCTTTTGAAATACGATGTACTTTCCATATTTGTTTTCACGTGTACAACGCAGTATATGATAGATCCGCAAACACCTATGTCTTTATGATATAAATAAAATAAGTTTTGACTTATATCTATTATTGCTTATCTACTAAATTATAAATTTCTCTGTACTTCCGTGAATAACGATTATAAATATAAACGGGTTAGAATAGTTACTTTGGTTTCACCGAGACGGGGCGTCTCAACTCATATTGTCACAAAATAATTTCATAGTTTCCTGATAAATACCATATTCACTGAGCATTTGCTTCATCCAAACTAACTGAGAACAGCTACTACCGGCTGCAATATACTCAGCTTCAGCTGTAGATAGTGAGACACAGTTCTGTTTCTTACTAAACCAGGATATTAAGTTATTTCCTAAGAAGAAACATCCTCCAGATGTACTTTTTCTGTCATCTGCACTCCCAGCCCAGTCAGCATCACAATAGCCAATTAACATTGCATTATCACCATGTGTATATAACATTCCATAATCACCGGTACCACTCACATATTTCAAAATTCTTTTGACTTGAGTAAGGTGACTTACCTGTGGTTCAGCCTGGTATCTTGCACATACTCCAACTGCAAATGTGATATCTGGTCTACTTGCAGTGAGATATAGCAAGCTTCCAATCATGCTCCTATAAAGACTTTGATCAACTTTTACTCCCTTTTCATCTTTAGATAATTTTAAATGCGTAGGAGCAGGTGTTCTCTTATGGCTTGCACTTTCCATACCAAACTTCTTCACAATGTTCTTAGCATACTTGCTTTGAGAGATGAAAATAGTGTCTTCCATCTGTTTCACTTGTAGGCCAAGAAAGAACGTTAGCTCACCAACCATACTCATTTCAAATTCAGACTGCATTTGTTGTACGAAATGTTGCACCATCCTGTCAGACATTCCACCAAATACAATATCATCTACATAAATCTGAGCTATCATCAGATCTTTTTCTTCTGCCTTAACAAACAAGGTTTTATCATTACCTCCCTTCCTGTAGCCTTGTTTTATTAAGTATTCTGTAAGTCTCTCATACCAAGCCCTAGGTGCTTGCTTGAGACCGTACAGTGCCTTTTTTAACTTGTACACATGATCAGGGTGATTTGGATCAACAAATCCTTTTGGCTGCTCAACATATACATCCTCATTCAAGTATCCATTTAGAAAGGCGCTTTTCACATCCATTTGGTAAAGCTTGAATTTTAAAATGCATGCCACACCAAGGAGTAGCCTTATAGATTCTAAGCGAGCTACCGGTGCAAATGTCTCTTCAAAGTCAACACCCTCTATCTGAGTATATCCCTGAGCTACCAGCCTGGCTTTATTTCTTGTAACCACTCCTTGTGAGTCAGATTTGTTCTTATACACCCACTTGGTACCAATTATATTAGTGTCTGTAGGTCTTGGTACTAGATCCCATACTTCACATCTCTTGAATTGATTCAATTCCTCTTGCATTGCTTCAATCCAAAACTCATCAGTCAATGCTTCTTTAACATTCTTGGGCTCAATCTTAGATACAAAGCATGCATTTGACACAACATCCTGTGACCTTCTAGTAGTAATGCCTTGATCAGGATCACCAATTATCAGATCTTTGGGGTAATTCTTTTGAACTCTATCTGAGGGACCTTTGTTCACTGGAGCATTGTACAAATCAGTCTCTCTGCCTGATTTTTCAATTTTATCTATGTGAATTTCTTCTTCCAGAACATCAGATGGGGCAGGAGTAGAGTCAGCATTGGGATCCGCACCTGTTTCTTTGGCAGAGTAGGTGTCTTCAACCACGACATTAATAGATTCTATTACTGTGCTAGTTCTTGAGTTAAATACTCTAAAGGCTCTGCTATTTGTAGAATATCCTAGAAAAATTCCTTCTTCACTTTTAGGATCCAATTTTCTTCTAGGTTCTCTATCTGCAAGAATGTAACATTTGCTTCCAAAGATATGAAAGTATTTTACAGTAGGCTTCCTCCCTTTCCATAGTTCATATAGAGTATTTGACGTTCCAGTTCTCAATGTGACTCTGTTGTGAATATAACATGCAGTACTCATAGCTTCAGCCCAGAAATGATAAGGTAGTTTCTTTGCATGCAGCATTACTCTGGCACATTCCTGCAAAGTCCTGTTTTTCCTTTCCACAACACCATTCTGTTGAGGTGTAATGGGGGATGAGAACTCATGCCCAATACCTTCCGAAGCACAGAAATCAGCAAAACTAGAGTTTTCGAACTCCCTTCCGTGATCACTTCTGATTCTTATAATGCCTTCATCTTTTTCTCTTTGTAGTTGTACACACAAGTCTTTGAACACAAAGAAAGTATCAGATTTTTCTCTAAGAAAGCTAATCCACGTATATCTTGAGTAATCGTCCACTACAACAAAAACATATTTCTTTCCTCCTAGACTTTCCACTTGCATAGGACCCATCATGTCCATGTGTAGTAGTTCAAGGACTCTGGATGTGGTTAAATGGGGCACTGTAGGGTGCGACATCTTAATTTGCTTTCCAACCTGACATTCTCCACATATCTTCCCTTCTTCTATCTTCAATTTGGGCATTCCTCTAACAGCTTCTTCAGTGATAATCTTCTTCATGCTCTTAAGATTGAGATGACCAAGTTTCCTGTGCCATACATTAACCTCATCTTCTTTAGTTATCAGACAAGAAGATAAGTTAATTTCATCTGGAGCTACCCACAAATAACAATTATCCTTTGACCTTACTCCTTTCATTATCACTTCACCTTCTTCATTAGTTACTAGACATTCACCTTTGGTAAAGTTAACCTTCATTCCTTGATCACAGAGTTGGCTTATGCTGATTAGATTGGCCGTTAATCCTTTCACAAGAAGAACATCATCAAGATCAGGTTGTCCAACATTTGCTAGTCTTCCAATACCTTTAATCTCACCTTTTGCACCATCACCAAATGTAACATAGCTATTGGAGTAAGATTTAAGATCCACCAGAAACTTTTCTATTCCAGTCATATGTCTGGAGCAACCACTGTCGAAGTGCCAGTCTTCTCTAGAAGTAGCCCTAAGAGATGTGTGAGCAATTAGGCCAGCAACATTACCTTTAGGCTTCCATTCTTTTGCTTGATTAATCTCTTCTTTCTCAGGGACTTCCCTCTGACTTCTCTTTGGAAACCCATATAATCTATAACAAAATGGTCTTATATGTCCTCTTCTTCCACAATAATGACAAATCCAGGGTTGTGGTCTCATATTTCTGAATCCCAGATGGGGTTGAAAATGGGGCAGCCTCTGTTTTGGCATTGGAAATTTTTTGTTTCTCCCAGATGGCAAAAACTTCAGCTCAGGATCATACTCCTTGGGTTTATTCAGATCCTCATATTCATACCCAATACCTTTTACCCAGTTTCCTTCTTCCTGCGATTTAATTAGTTTTTCTAGAACGATAGTGCTATTGTTCATAGAAACTTCCTTTTTAAGTTTTTCAAGTGTGGAATTTAGTTGCGTTACTTTCATTATTCAGTTCAGAAATCTGAGCCAGGTGCTTGTTCTTTTCAGACTGTAGTTCCAAAATAAGCCTTTTTTGATTTTCTTAGCTTCTACAAACCTCTTCACTTCTTTTGCATAGAGCTCTATAAGATTCAGCCAATTCTTCATAAGACACATCCCCATGATTAGATTTAGTGTCAGAGCTGCACAGTCCAGTTAAGGCAGTGATATGCTTTGCAGTTTCACTAGATGTGTCATCATCTGAGTCTTCATCCTCTAACCATGTTGCAGTCATTCCCTTTTGTTGTTTCTTCAAGTAATTAGGGCATTCATACCTGATATGTCCATATCCACTGCATTCATGACACTGTACTCCTCTCACTTGACTTACTTTTTCTTCAACTTTAGGTTTCTTTTGAAAACCAGAATTCTTGTGAATGTCGAGTGAGATGGGGGACACATTCGGCTTTACATTCTGTTTACCTCTCCTATCCATTCTTCTTAATACCTTATTGAATTGTCTTCCTAGGAGAGCCATGGCTTCAGACAAGCATTCATCAGTATCTGCCTCATCTTGTGCATCATCAGTATCAGCATTTGAGACAAAAGCTATATTTTTGTTTTTGCTTCCAGATCGTTCATTGGCAGAAAGTTCATAGGTTTGTAGAGACCCAACCAGATCATCCAGTCTTGTTTCAGATAAGTCTCTAAATTCTTCTATACATGTAACCTTCATGTCAAACCTCTTGGGTAAGGACCTCAGCATCTTTCTCACCATCTTTTCTTCAGAAAGTTTTTCACCTAGAGAGTCAAATGTGTTAGCAAAATCTAAAACAGTCATATAGAATTCATGTACCGTCTCATCTTCTTTCATTTTGAGGTTCTCAAATTTTGTAGTCAGCATCTGAAGTCTGGAGTTCTTGACTTTTGATGTCCCTTCCTGAGTAGTTATCAAAATCTCCCAAGCTTCTTTAGCCTGAGTGCATCTCTTTATTAGTCTAAACATGTTTTTATCAACACCATTGTATAAGGCGTTCAAAGCTTTGTGATTACCAAGAGCAAGTTCATCTTCAGTCTTTGTCCACTCTCCCTCAGGTTTCAAGGAGACAACATTATCCTTATCTATAACAGTAGGATGTTCCCAGCCATTTATCACAGACTTCCATGTCTTGCTGTCCATAGACCTCAAGAATGCTTCCATGCGTGATTTCCAGTAATCATAATTAATACCATCCAATAAAGGTGGCCTACTCACAGCTCCTCCTTCCTTTTCCATAGCAACCAGAATCGTTCCCTGAAGCTCACCCTAATAGAAGAACAGGGTGCCTGCTCTGATGCCAATTGAAATTCTGGCGCAGCAATGGGGTACCGGATGTTCCTACCTTTGCGACTACAACGATCACAATGAAATGAATAATATGTAAAATAATAAGCAACTGGAAATTAAAGATACGCAGGAGTTTGTTAACCCAGTTCGGCATATAACACGACCTACTCTAGGGGATACCAATCCAGGAGTGAATCCACTATGATAAAACTAGTTAGAAGTATCCAGCAAACGACCCGTTTACACTTCGCCACCTAGTTTCTACCCGTGCTTCTTCAACCTAGGACCACCTAGATTAGAGACCTTTATCTCTCCTCCTCTTAACCACACAGCGTGTGATTGATCTAATCTTGAGAACAGTGAAGTCACACTTCAAACAATAACCTATCTCCGTGCTTAAAAGCTTAGGAGTAGACTAAAACCCTTACAACACAAGAACCCAGTCCTAAGCAAGTATCAAGGAGATACGAGATAGGCTCACAATAAGACACGAGACAAAGCTAAAACCCTAGACACAAATAATATATTTCTTCACAAGAGTTTCAGTAACCTCAAACAGTCTATGGCCTTCAATATATATAGTGCACAAACCAGCCACGCTGGTGCCTTGAATTTCGCCTTCAAAAATAGGATCAAACTGTAGTATATCCGATACACACTCTTTGTTCAAGCACATCCAACAATATCCTAAAATATAGGAATATATTTTAGAGAACATATGCTATCGGATAAGTTTAATGGACAAGCGAGTTCCATATATTGTGGAACAAGTAATGCGCTAACACGGCGCTAAAGGGATAGATTTGAGGAATAGCACGCGTAACAAACTCTTCATATCTTCAGGCTTTAGGATGTTGTTCCGTATGTAGCCACATCTGGCTAAATGTTGTTTTGGTAAAATTAAGCCAATTTCAAAAACCTAACACTTTGTATATGTATTGGGCCGTTGAATTTGGCCGTTGTGTGGATACACAAATAATGATTGGGCTTTTGCTAAGTACACCCTTTATATTTGCTCCCGGTCCACAGCCCCTTAAGCACGAGGCTCAGTGGTGATAATGGGCAAAATTTCCGCTAGTAACCGTTGTTGTTCATGGCAAACTTTTCGGGCTTCGTGTGCATCCCACAATGCACCTTCTTTTGCTACTAGTAGATGCTATAAATAGGAGAACATCGAATTATTTTTCATCACATCAAAACTTTTATACTCTTTGCTTTAATCCAATCATGAATTCCCCAAACTCTGTTCTTGAATCTCCAGTAGCCAGAATCATCAAGGCTCTGAAAGGTTTACCCCGTCATGACATAGACGACTTGATTGATCAAGTTGATGATTTCTCTGAATTTGCTGAAGAGCTTAGGTCAGCTTCTTGGAGGTTGACTAATGCTGAGTTGCGTTTCCTTGAGAGGATAATGTTCCTTAAGGATGGACTGGTCGAGGATGGTGCTTTCATTGAATCTGTTGAGAATGAACACCATCTCCATCACAAATTGGTTTCTGATTTGTTTGATCAGACCTGGCGTTTGAAAGATTGCATGAGAGTCCATGATGAGCTCATGAATTAGGCGTTTACTGAAGAAGAGGCAGTGACACATCGTATGAAGGTCCTGGAAGATGAGCTGAAGATTTTGGCCAAGAAGAAAGAGGAGCTTCGTGTGAGTAACAAAGATGATATTTCTGCTTTGCTATTCAAGCGTCGTGAACTTGCTCGCCTAGAGATTAAGACAAAAACTCTGGGAGAGAGTCTCAAGAAGATCAATGATGACTTGGCGACATCTAACAAGTACAAACGTGCCCTGGAGGATATACAGACCATGACTTTAGATGTTATTCCTAATGCTTAGATATATTTTCCTTGCTTTGATGTAGTTTCAATTGCTGTTTCCGTTTTAGTAATTTCCCTTTCCTGTATTCTCTTTTGTACTTTGAATTTTGGAGTAATGAAATGAATCTCTTTCTTTGAATTCCTGCTTGCATATACGTTAGCAAATAACAAATAATATAAGAAAATATAATATATTTCGCCTATTTGGGGGCGGATAAGATATCACGCCAAAAAGCAAGGAAGTTTTATAATATACCTAGGCGATTTCATATCACGCCATAGGCGAAGTATCAAACGTTTCTTCTTCCATTTAAATTTCAAATTGACAACTGTCACAGACGTGTTTCCCACGCTGACACGCGTCTCGAGACATGGGTTTAACCAATGAATAACTGAACGTTTCCACTTCACTGACAGTTTTTCGCCTATAAATACTTTACCTTCTCCTCTTCAACACTTTTTCCAACTTCTCAACTTCCTAATCTCTCGTAACCTTTCACATTTCAACCCCGATTTTAATTTTCCCCTTTCTTCATTCAGATTTCACCGTAAAGTACTCACGTACCGACTTCTCCGTTTTTCCAGCCTCTCAACCGTTTAACTTCTCAAGGTATTTTTCGTTTCTTACCTTTGTCTTTCTAAGTATTTTAATTTTGCTTTAATCATGGTTCTTTTACGCGAATTTGATGGTGCGAAAGATTACCCTTTAGTGATTCATCCCGTGGGTTCTGACTGGGAACGCCAAGTTCGTGCCCATTTTAATAGGGCCGACGGAACCCTAAATATAAATGGTTATTACGAAGAAATGTTCGGATTTCCATATAGTCCTAGTAATTCTGAGTCTGGTGATAGTGATGGTAGTGGGAGTGATAGCGATTGTGTTATTATTTCTCTGTCTGAGTTTAGTTCTACAAACCCTAATAATCGTTCTTTAATTGTTGCAGACTTCGTTGCAATGATTTCTACATCCATGGAAACCTCTTCTAGGTTTTTTCCAATGATTTTTCTCTACTTTTAGGAAGGCTGTCCAAGTATCTGGTGAAGGCGACGAGAATTGGGTTATAATTTTTTGGGTTTTTTCTGTGTTGGCTACATTTTGCTAAAACACACTATAGTAAGATGCTACATAACATGTTGTAGCATGTTTGTACAACATCAGGTCTGCTACGACAGCTGGGCACGCGACTCTGTTTTTCAGCAGAATATCTTTTGAAGATTTGATTGAAGTATAATCTTGCTTGTGCTATAGGACAGCTATCGCGCCTTGTGCCTCAAGTCTCAGAGGCGGTCCATGTTATTATTTACTCCAAAAATATATTGAAGATATATTTTTGCATCAAATCTTTTGTGAAGAAATATTTGGAGTAAATCTTTTGTGAGCTGGACATCGCAAATACTAGTTGTATTTTGAAGCCAAAAACGTGCATGGTTAGGAATCTTCAGAAGGTGGTTACTTGTTCCTCAAGTTTATTATAAAAGATGAAGGAATTAAAAAAAGATTTGATTTGTGTCAAATATATTTGATGCAAATATATTTGTGGAAGATTTAATTTTAGAATATAACCACTGAAGATTATTGCAGAAAATATAAAAGATATATTTCAAATATATCTTTGTGCTTCAAGAAGATTATTATAGAAAATATATTTATGGAGAATCAAATATACTTATGAAAGGAATATTTAGTGCAAAATATATTTTGCTTTCTTGGAGCTGAAGCATTGTGAAGCCTATATAAAGGAAGTTGCTAAACCTATTGTATCAACCGAAACTTGAATCAAATTAGAATATTAATGATGTAGTCTTTTAGGGTTTCGTGTTCGTGTAGCCACTCTCCAGGAGAGTTGGTGTAAAGTGAACCACTCAGATTGTGAGATGGTCACTGTGTAATCACTCAGAAACCTGTAGGTAATGAGTGTGTATTGTCATTGGAGGAATCTTGTAAGCAACTCCAAGTTGTGTGCTTAGTCAAGAGTATTGGCTACATATTTGTCATGGAAGTGTGTCTTCTAATTTGTTCACAGTGTTGTTAAAAAAATCCTTGCGGGTTAGTAAGGTGGTAGGGAAGTGAGACGGGGCGTCTCATATCTAGGAGTTCCTAGGTAGAATTGCATGAGATAGTGTCTAGGCGATAAGATAGAAACGGGGCGTTTTGGAGTCTTTGAACTAGAACTATATTAGTGGATTCATTCCTGGATTGGTATCCCCCAGAGTAGGAGAGGTTGCTCCAAACTAGGTTAACAAATTCACTGTGTTATTTACTTTCCTGTCCTTTATTGTTTATTTTTCATATTCTGTTAGTCTGATGCGGTAGAAGATGTTACAACATTATATAGAGCATCTTACCACTGCATGCCATAATTTCAATTGGTATCAGAGTAGGCACTCTGTTTTGTATCTGAGTGAGCTTCAGGGAAGATACTTTCTGGCAATATGGACATGGAAGAAGGAGATGAAGAAGGTACTGCTATAGTTTGTGATATAGTGCATGTACTCAGGGGAAGTAAACTATGAAGGTGCGTGGAGAAAACACAAGAAGGGGGGGTTGAATTGTGTTTTGGATATTTAAAAACTTTCCAAGATATTTAAACCTTTTCAGAGTCTTTAAAGCACAGCGGATTATTCACACAATTAACTTATGGCGTTATGAATGATGAAGGAGTAAATGAGAGAGTGAGAGAGAGAAGAACACACAACAATTTATACTGGTTCCCCTCACAAATTGAGAGTACTCCAGTCCCCTTGTTTCCAAGAGAGTTTCACTATAATCACAAGGATTACAATAATTGCTCAAGCACAGAAGCTCAAGACTTCCTGCTCTTAGTCACACAAGACATAGAGAGCTGATCAATACTTCCACTTCTTGGAAATATTGATCCTAGAACTATTCTGGCTAATACTCTTTGAATAGGCTTCAGATCACCCACCTTATTGCTTTCACAACTTTTTCCTTTAGTGTAGCACAGCTTGGTCATGTTTTCCAGAAATTCTGAGTTCTTTGCTTCGCTTTGACTAAAGGTATGGTAGATACCTTCATTTGGAATGGACATTAGCCAGATTTGAAGCAGTAAGAATTACTTCAAATCCACAAACCACAGAATGCACTTAAGTTTCTTCAACTTTCCTCATTCCCAACTCTTGAGGAGTCTTGTCTTTATTTTCTAGCTTCTCCTTCTTCTTTTGATCCAGCTCCCTGTTGTAGTCTTCAACCGTCATCACCTTACTTCTGATCCAGAAATCCTTTACTAGTGATGGATAGATGGGGCCATTTAGCAACTCCATGTATTTAAAACTCCCATCACGTTCAATAAAGTACTTTAAGACACCAAAATGATTCTTCTCCAGGCTGTCAAAATCCACTGGATGTTCCATAACCAGATTTAGAGATTTTCCCTCCATCTCTAGAGACAAATCTGTGGAGAACAATTCTTCGCAAGTAATAGTATTGATAGGAAAGTTCTTTGGAAAAACAAACAGAGAATCAGAAGACGATGTTGATACTGTCATTTCTACAGTTAGGGTTTTGCAAAAATTTTGAAGAAAGAGGTTTTTTTTTTTTAAGTTTGAGACAATCGAAAGTGTAGGTTGTGGAGATGCAGTGTGTGCAATTGATTTGGTGATTTTGATTAAAAACAAATTAAGTCATACAAATAACTCAGAAAGAAAAGAACTAATCATAAACTGTTTTAAACCAATCAGACAGTGTGTACGTGTTGTCTATTTAGCGCCAAAACGTTTTAGTAAAAAAAAACTTAAACGTTTCCAATTCATTTTGTATTCAGAGGCTTAACCGTTAGAGATTGAAACGTTTCTCAGAGTCTAAGATTCTTCAGATGCTGAAACCTGAAGAACTTCAGAGGCTGAAAAACAAGTCTTTCAGGACACAAGAAAATATGTTCAGACAAGATTTTTCAAGATTTTTAGTACTGAACAATGTGTATCCTAAGAAGACATTTTTCAAACCTTTGAGAGTTATTCCTCTGAAATGTCATTCAGGAGTTAAGCATACTTACCTTGCATTGAAGCTTTCTTGATTAGGTGTAGTCAGAGTCATAGCCAGAGCAATCACTCCACCATACTGAGTTGTTGTCATCTTCAAAGCAGGCTTCAAGTTCTTCATGCTTCCTCCTGCTCCTTATGTACTTCTCTTCATCTTCTTCTCCATCTGACTCTTCAAGAATGTGTCTTCTATGCACAATTGCTCTTCTTCCATTCACAATCACATGCATCCATGTGATTGGAAGGTTCAGAGTCTTAGTTTCACCTGCAATCAAGTAAACAATTTTGTCTCTTGGTACCCACTTGCATGAGGGTCCTAGACTGTTAGTTGCCAAATCTTCATCCTCCATTTGTTTCATCTGAGAGCTATCAGATACAAATGTAGTATAAAGATTTGGAAGTGAGAAGCTTCCATCAATAACTGATGAGCTTGGTTCCTCTAGTGTTTTACTACTAGAGTATCCAATCCCATTAGTATTGTTGGTCTTAAGGTTGCAAAGCATGGAAACAATTTTATTTTGATCAGCATTTATGTTACAGTACTCTTTGAGAACTAGAGAGTGCTCAAGGGGTTTGTAACATATAGCAAAATCATTCTCAAGGTTTTTGGTTTTGATAAAATCTTTTTGTTCAAGACCTTTAGAGTGATTTGCTTGCTTACTTAAATTCTCATAGTCTGCTTTAAGCTTTTTATACTTCTGCTGACTATTAGAGAGTTTAAGTAAGGTCTTATAAAGATGCTTGATCAATTTAGCTTTGGAAAGACTGGAATACTTTCTTTGCTTTCAGGTTCTGACTTTTCATCAGAGCCTGAGTCTTCAGAGTCTGAGCCATCTTCAGAACTTGATCCTTCAGCTCTTGGTGCACTTTCAGACTCATCTTCAGAGAAGTTGTATAGTACATCCCATGTTGTCATTCCTTTCGCTAGTCTTCCTCCATTCTTCTTGAAGATGTACCATCTTTGGATTTTTCTTGAAAACCTTTCAAGATACTCTTCATCAGGTTCTTCAACAAGATCTTCATGCTCCATGCTTGCTTTCCTTTCCTTGCTGCTTCTGCTTCTTCACGTTTCAATTCTTGCATATCCTTCAGAGCCAATTCATGGAATCTGAGTAAATCAATCAATGATGCAGGACTCATTGAATTGATGTCTTCAGTTTCCTCTATAGAATTTGGAATTTCATTCCAGTTCAGAGGCAAACTCCTCAGCAACTTGCTTACAAGCTCTTTGTTGCTGAGTTTGTTATTGTTCTCTTCAAGCTTGCTTGTTATAGCTTGAAACCTTATGTTCATTTTCTCAATGCTCTTATTTTCCTCCATCCTAAACTCCTCATATTGATCCAATAAGCCATTTATTGTTGCCCACTGAATGCTTTCATTATCACCACTGATGAGGCAAAGAGTAGTAGCTGTAGAATCAATACTAGAAGTTTGATTAGCCCCTGAAGTGGAAGGATTTTGATTGTTGCTCAGATCTTCATTTAAGCTCATTTCATATTCAAATTTCTTGCTAAGATCAGCAACTTGTTTATGTAGCTTCTGCTTCCACTCATCCATGTTTTGAGCCATGGAGGTTTTCTCCTTTGGATCTTGACTGTCTCACGGTTAAGTGATTTACCAACAGAACCGGAGCCCTGATACCAATTGAAGGTGCGTGGAGAAAACACAAGAAGGGGGGTTGAACTGTGTTTTGGATATTTAAAAACTTTCCAAGATATTTAAACCTTTTCAAAGTCTTTAAAGCACAGCGGATTATTCACACAATTAACTTATGGCGTTATGAATGATGAAGGAGTAAATGAGACAGTGAGAGAGAGAAGAACACACAACAATTTATACTGGTTCCCCTCACAAATTGAGAGTACTCCAGTCCCCTTGTTTCCAAGAGAGTTTCACTATAATCACACGGATTACAATAGTTGCTCAAGCACACAAGCTCAAGACTTCCTGCTCTTAGTCACACAAGACATAGAGACTTCCTTGCTCTGATCACACAAGATTAAAGACTTCCTTGCTCAAGCACACAAGCTTGAGATTTCCTGCTCTAAGTCACACAAGACAGAGAGACTTCCTTGCTCTGATCACACAAGATCAGAGGCTTCCTTGCTCAAGCACTCAGGCTCAAGACTTCACTGCTCTAATCACTAAGATTGAGACTTACGTGCTCCTACACTAAGCAGAAGACTTTGTTGCTTCTACACTAAGCAGAAGACTTACTACTAACTTAAGAGCTTAAAACTTATTACAAACATAATAACTTCAGAGGCTCTGAGCTAGTTTCTATGCTCACTTCATTTGAGAGATATTATCTATTACAATGCAAATTCTCACTTTCTTCTGAGAGATTTTATCTAATGGTGACCGCTAGTCATCAATTCTTTCTTTGGCATATTTATATGAGTTGAGAAAGACATTGAGATGTTGGAGAAATTCCCGTTGTAACTTGGACAGCTGTAGACTTTGAAGATCCGTTGAGTAAAGCCACGTCTTCCTTTGCAGAGAAGCTTCACCTTTGCTGTCTGTCCAAAAGTACAGTTATAAGGTACAACTAGCTCCTAGAGAGAGGGATCACATCCTTTGTGACCGTTGCAATTTAGTTGACCTTAGAACAAGTCATCAGGCTTGATAAGTTGTAGTTGGTGTAGCCTCTGATGACTGGGAATTCCTTTGCTTCTGATGAACCTTTGATAACTTGGAGTCTGATTTGTCTCTGAATGGTTGGCCTCTGATAGTCCTTCGAAATCCAGCTTCTGAACGTCTTCATCTTCTGAATGACTCATGACTAGCAGACAGCCTCTGAACTCTTGTAGGCCTCTGAACATCCTTGAGCTTCTGAACTCCTCTGAGTCCCTGAACAGCTTCAGACGTTCTGATCTACTTTGAGCTTCTGAACTTTGTATAGCTTCTGACCACGTTGTAGCATCTGAACTCTTTCAGAGTCTAAATATTCAGACTTCCATTTGTTTCATCAGAGTTTAAATTAAGTGTGCTCTTGATTAAACGTTGAATTCTCCTGCACTTAATTTAAACATTAGTACCATCAATTGTCCATTTAATACTTTTTTATCATCAAAACTTAAGGGTGTGTATTAACACATATTTTGTTCCAACATTTTTCAGAGGCTTCACCGCTGGGAAAAATAGAACTCAACATTATCTTGGCTATTACTCTTTGAGTGGGCTTCAGATCATCTATCTTGTCGCTCTCACAGCTTTTTCCTTTGATGTAACTCAATCTTGTCATGATCTTCAGAAACATAGATTTCTGCGCTTCATTGTGGCTATAGGTGTAGTAGATGCCTTCATTTGGGATGGATAATACCTTAGCCAAGTTTGAAGCAGTGAGAATTACTTCAAAACCGCACACAACAGAATGCACCTCATCTTCCTCAATGATTCTTAAACCTAACTCTTCAGGAGTTTTGTCTTCATTTTCAACCTTTTCTTCTCTTCTTGCAGCTAGCTCCTTATCATAATCTTCAACTGTCTTCACCTTGCTTCTTATCCAGAAATCTTTTACCAGAGAAGGATAGATTGGACCATTTAAAAGATTCATGTATCTAAGGCTCCCTTTATGATTAGAGAAGAACTTTAGAACATCAAACTGATTCTTTTCCAAACTATCAAAGTCCACTGGTTGTTCCATAACCAGGTTCAGAGATTTTCCCTCCATCTCAAGAGATAAATCTGTAGAAAACATTTCCTTGCAAGCGATGGTGTTGATCGGAAAGTTATCAGGAAAAATAAACACGGAGTCTGAGACTGATGCAGAAGTAGATGCCATTATAGAAGGTTAGGGTGAAGAGTTTGCTAAAAACTAGAGAGAGAGTTTTGTTCAAGAGATGTTGAAGACTACAGATTGGAATGAGATAGTGTAAAGTATGCAAGTATTTAAATGATTTGTTCCAAAACAGTAAACAAATTAAGGCACACAATACATTAAATTAGAACGAGAAAATAAACCATCATTAGCTGTTTCAGACCAATCAGAACATGTGTACGTGTTGTCTTTTTAGCGCCAAAACGTTTTAGTACAAATACTTAACCGTTTCCAATTCATTTAGTATTCAGATGCTTAACCATCAGAGGTTGAATCGTTTCTCAGAGTCTGAGATTCTTCAGATGCTGAAACCTGAAGAACTTCAGAGGCTGAAAAACAAGTCTTTCAGAACACAAGAAAATATGTTCAGACAGGATTTTTCAAGGTTTTTAGTACTGAACACTGTGTATCCTAAGAAGACATTTTCAAACCTTTGAGAGTTATTCCTCTGAAATGTCATTCAGGAGTTAAGCATACTTACCTTGCATTAGAGCTTTCTTGATTGTAGTCAGAGTCATAGCCTGAGCAATCACTCCACCATACTGAGTTGTTGACATCTTCAATACAGGCTTCAAATTCATCATACTCTCTCCTGCTCCTTATGTACTCCACTTCATCTTCTTCTCCATCTGACTTTTCAAGAATGTGCCTTCTATGCACAATTGCTCTTCTTCCATTCACAGTCACATGCATCCATGTGATTGGAAGGTTCAGAGTCTTACTTTCACCTGCAAACAAGTAAACAATTTTGTCTCTTGGTACCCACTTGCTTGAGGGTCCTAGACTGTTAGTTGTCAAATCTTCATCCTCTATTTGTTTCATCTGAGTGCTATCAGATACAAATGTAGTGTAAAGATTTGGAAGTGAGAAGCTTCCATCAATAACTGATGAGCTTGGTTCCTCTAGTGTTTTACTACTAGAGTATCCAATCCCATTAGTATTGTTAATCTTAAGGTTGCAAAGCATGGAAACAATTTTATTTTGATCAGCATGGATGTTACAGTACTCTTTGAGAACTAGAGAGTGCTCAAGGGGTTTGTAACATATAGCAAAATCATTCTCAAGGTCTTTGGTTTTGATAAAATCTTTTTGTTCAAGACTTTCAGAGTGATTTGCTTGCTTACTTAAATTCTCATAGTCTGCTTTAAGCTTTTTATACTTCTGCTGACTATTAGAGAGTTTAAGTAAGATCTTATTAAGATGCTTGATCAATTTTGCTATGGAAAGACGAGAATATACCTGATTCATTGACTTCTGGAAACTTTCTTTGCTCTCAGGTTCTGATTTTTCATCAGAACTTGAGTCTTCAGAGTCTGAGCCATCTTCAGAACTTGATCCTTCAACTCCTGGAGCTCTTTCAGACTCATCTTCAGAGAAGTTGTCTAGTACATCCCATGTTGTCATTCCTTTAGCCAGTCTTCCTCCATTCTTCTTGAAGTTGTACCATCTTTGAATTTTTCTTGAAAACCTTTCAAGATACTCTTCATCAGGTTCTTCAACAAGATCTTCATGTTCCAATGCTTGCTTTCCTTTCCTTGCTGCTTCTGCTTCTTCACGGTTCAACTCTTGCATTTCCTTCAGAGCCAATTCATGGACTCTGAGTAAATCAATCAATGATTCAGGACTCATTGAATTGATGTCTTCAGTTTCCTCTATAGTATGTGGAATTTCATTCCAATCCAGAGGCAAACTTCTCAGCAACTTGCTTACAAGCTCTTTGTTGCTGAGTTTGTTGTTGTGCTCTTCAAGCTTGCTTGTTATAGCTTGAAACCTTATGTTCATTTTCTCAATGCTCTCATTTTCCTCCATCCTAAACTCCTCATATTGATCTAACAAGCCATTTACTGTTGCCCACTAAATGCTTTCATTATCATCACTAATGAGGCAAAGAGTAGTAGCTGTAGAACCAATACTAGAAGTTTGATTAGCCCCTAATGTGGAAGGATTTTGATTGTTGCTCAGATCTTCATTTAAGCTCAGTTCATCTTCAAATTTCTTGCTAAGATCAGCAACATGTTGATATAGCTTCTGCTTCCACTCATCCATGTTTTGAGCCATGGAGGTTTTCTCCTTTGGATCTTGACTGTCTCACGGTTAAGTGATTTACCAACAGAACCAGGCTCTGATACCAATTGAAGGTGCGTAGAGAAAACACAAGAAGGGGGGGGGGTTGAATTGTGTTTTGGATATTTAAAAACTTTCCAAGATATTTAAACCTTTTCAGAGTCTTTAAAGCACAGCGGATTATTCACACAATTAACTTATGGCGTTATGAATGATGAGGGAGTAAATGAGAGAGTGAGAGAGAGAAGAACACACAACAATTTATACTAGTTCCCCTCACAAATTGAGAGTACTCCAGTCCCCTTGTTTCCAAGAGAGTTTCACTATAATCACAAGGATTACAATAATTGCTCAAGCACACAAGCTCAAGACTTCCTGCTCTTAGTCACACAAGACATAGAGACTTCCTTGCTCTGATCACACAAGATCAAAGACTTCCTTGCTCAAGCACACAAGCTTGAGACTTCCTGCTCTAAGTCACACAAGACAGAGAGACTTCCTTGCTCTGATCACACAAGATCATAAGCTTCCTTGCTCAAGCACTCAGGCTCAAGACTTCATTGCTCTAATCACTAAGATTGAGACTTACGTGCTCCTACACTAAGCAGAAGACTTTGTTGCTTCTACACTAAGTAGAAGACTTACTACTAACTTAAGAGCTTAAAACTTATTACAAACATAATAACTTCAGAGGCTCTAAGCTAGTTTCCATGCTCACTTCATTTGAGAGATATTATCTATTACAATGCAAATTCTCACTTTCTTCTGAGAGATTTTATCTAATGGTGAGCGCTAGTCATAAATTTTTTCTTTGGCATATTTATGAGTTGAGAAAGACATTGAGACGTTGGAGAAATTCCCGTTGTAACTTGGACAGCTGTAGACTTTGAAGATCCGTTGAGTAAAGCCACGTCTTCCTTTGCAGAGAAGCTTCACCTTTCCTGTTTGTCCAATAGTACAGTTATAAGGTACAACTAGCTCCTAGAGAGAGGGATCACATCCTTTGTGACTGTTGCAATTTAGTTGACCTTAGAACAAGTCATCAGGCTTGATAAGTTGTAGTTGATGTAGCCCTTTGGTGATTGGGAATTCCTTTGCTTCTGATGAACCTTTGATGACTTGGAGTCTGATTGGTCTTTGAATGGTTGGCCTCTGATAGTCCTTTGCAATTCAACTTCTGAACGTCTTCATCCTCTGAATGAGTCATGACTAGCAGACAGCCTCTGAACTCTTGTAGGCCTCTGAACATCCTTGAGCTTCTAAACTCCTTTGAGTTCCTGAACAGCTTCAGACGTTCTGATCTACTTTGAGCTTCTGAACTTTGTATAGCTTCTGACCACGTTGTAGCATCTGAACTCTTTCAGAGTCTAATTATTCAGACTTCCATTGGTTTCATCAGAGTTTAAATTAAGTGTGCTCTTGATTGAACATTGAATTCTCCTGCACTTAATTTAAACATTAGTACCATCAATTGTCCATTTAATACTTTGTTATCATCTATACTTAAGGGTGTGTATTAACACATATTTTGTTCCAACAAACTATTATGTGTGTATGATGTGTTTGCTGCTACGATATTGTTCTTGTGGTACGCATATTTAGGGGGAGTAATTGTTTTCTGATATGCTATGAAGGGAGTAGTAGTTTTGGTTGTACATGTGATGATTGTTTTGCATGTCGTGATTTTATTCAGGAGGAGTGATGTATGTACTCAGGGGGAGTAGAATAAAGTTCTTATATGCTCTGATATTTATTTGTCACATGCTCTTTGTGTATGCTCTATTGAGGGGGAGTAGTACTGATATGTTTGTATGTTTCGAGGGGGAGCATTATATGTTCATATCAGATGCCACAGCAAATGCTGAAGCATCCTGCCTAAGGAATCCAAGGTACTTGACGTAGCATCTTGGCTTGTATGAGAATTTATTTTTCCCAGTTCTTAAAGGAATTTATTTCCCATCCTATGTGTTCCTTGTGAGAGTTTATTTCTCTCTTGATGTTCTCTATGAGGCTGGATCCTTTCAAATTCTGCTGCAGCATGCCTCTGATGTTTTTGGTAAAGTTTATTTCTTTACCTTGTGAGTTACTTTCAGTTGAAGATTTCTTTTTGAAGTAGCGTTGACGAAGTTTTTACCTTCATTCAAAGTTGTGTGCTTATGTTAAAATAGAAGAAGGTATGTCCTGTATCCCTCCTATTCTTGTTGGCTAGTCAAAGATTGTTTTAGCCGAAATTTTCCAAAGGGGGAGATTGTTGGTTTTTTTGTGTGTTGGCTACATTTTGCTAAAACACACTCTAGTAAGATGCTACATAACATGTTGTAGCATGTTTGTACAACATCAGGTCTGCTACGACAGCTGGGCACGCGACTCTGTTTTTCAGCAGAATATCTTTTGAAGATTTGATTGAAGTATAATCTTGCTTGTGCTATAGGACAGCTATCGCGCCTTGTGCCTCAAGTCTCAGAGGCGGTCCATGTTATTATTTACTCCAAAAATATATTGAAGATATATTTTTGCATCAAATCTTTTGTGAAGAAATATTTGGAGTAAATCTTTTGTGAGCTGGACATCGCAAATACCAGTTGTATTTTGAAGCCAAAAACGTGCATGGTTAGGAATCTTCAGAAGGTGGTTACTTGTTCCTCAAGTTTATTATAAAAGATGAAGGAATTAAAACAAGATTTGATTTGTGTCAAATATATTTGATGCAAATATATTTGTGGAAGATTTAATTTTAGAATATAACCACTGAAGATTATTGCAGAAAATATAAAAGATATATTTCAAATATATCTTTGTGCTTGAAGAAGATTATTATAGAAAATATATTTATGGAGAATCAAATATATTTATGAAAGGAATATTTAGTGCAAAATATATTTTGCTTTCTTGGAGCTGAAGCATTGTGAAGCCTATATAAAGGAAGCTGCTAAACCTATTGTATCAACCGAAACTTGAATCAAATTAGAATATCCAAGATGTAGTCTTTTAGGGTTTCGTGTTCGTGTAGCCACTCTCTAGGTGAGTTGATTTAAAGTGAACCACTCAGATTGTGAGATGGTCACTGTGTAATCACTCAGAAACCTGTAGGTAATGAGTGAGTATTGTCATTGGAGGAATCTTGTAAGCAACTCCAAGTTGTGTGCTTAGTCAAGAGTATTGGCTACGTATTTGTCATGGAAGTGTGTCTTCTAATTTGTTCACAATGTTGTTAAAAAAATCCTTGCGGGTTAGTAAGGTGGTAGGGAAGTGAGACGGGGCGTCTCATATCTAGGAGTTCCTAGGTAGAATTGCATGAGGTAGTGTCTAGGCGATATGATAGAAACGGGGCGTTTTGGAGTCTTTGAACTAGAACTATATTAGTGGATTCATTCCTGGATTGGTACCCCCTAGAGTAGGAGAGGTTGCTCCGAACTGGGTTAACAAATTCACTGTGTTATTTACTTTCCTGTCCTTTATTGTTTATTTTTCATATTCTGTTAGTCTAATGCGGTAGAAGATGCTACAACATTATATAGAGCATCTTACCACTGCATGCTAGAATTTCATAATTGATCCTGTCGCCGAAGGCGAGTTCGTAACTACTGTCAACGAACAAGAGCCCCACTATTTCTATATGTACACCTATGTCCTCCAAACCCTAAATCTCTGGCTCCCATTTAATCCTTTTGAGTGTTAGATTTTAAGAGTAATGAATGTCGCCTCCTGTTAGCTTCATCCAAACAGTTGGACGTTTTTTAAAGCTTTTCAAATCGCCTGTGAAGGTCTTGATTTGGTTCCCACTGTTGGGCTTTTCTTTTGCTTTTTTCATGTAAAAAATGTTTCTCCTCACTCTCTTGTCTCCATTAGTAGCCAACCCAATAAAGGGCGGTTCTCTTTGTATGCTTCCAACTTTAAGAATTATAGGGACACTTTTTTCCGGTTTCGCTGTGGGGAGGGGTTTCCAGATCTTATGTTTGATGCTTATGGGAATCGTTTGTACCCTTTTTATTGGTCTTTTTTTCCTCGCCTCATCAAGGGAACTCAACCGAAAACCCTTAATGAGTACGAGCGGAATGCTTTAGCGCTTCTTTGTAGGCTTAACGTAATGAGTTCCAGTGACCTCATTGCTAGGGCGAATAAACCTCAATCTCTTGAGGATTACTTGAGTAAGTGATTTCTATTATGTTGCTATCATTTTGATTTTTTATCTCTAAGTTTACTAACCTCGCCCTTGGTTTTTTGTAGCTTCAATGTCTAATCTCTCGGCTCAACAAAGGGCGGCCTTGGTTATGAAGGCGAGGGCGCAAAAGGCTGAAGCCGCCATTGCTGGCGCCTCTGCGGATGCTATGGCTCAGCTGGTGGTGGAAGAAGTTGGTGTCAAAGGCACCAAGAGGAAGAATCAGGAGGAGTCTTCACGGATTCCAGTTGAAATTCCGAAGAGGAAGAAGGTCACCAATGCTGAGCAAGGGGAGGAAGAGGCTGATGACGAGCCCCTCAAGTCTGAGACGATGCCGAGGAGCAAGGGTTCAGTGCCGCCCAACTCTGCGAGGGCGGCTCCAATTTTGTCAAACAGGGGAATGGATCCTTTATCAACTGTTGTCCTTCCAACCCCGAGCTGAAGAAGGGGAAGAAAAGTAATCTATATGCTAGCCTTTGGACTAAGGACTTTGATTCTTTTTCCGTGGTTAACGAGAGTTTCCAGAAGTATGCTCGCACCTCTTCTCTTTATGACCTCGACTTTGAGGATCTCAGACAGGCGGCCATGGATCACCATATTCAGGGTGCCATGCTCAGCTACTACCTCTCCACCCACCAAGAGCTTGATACAATTGCGGCGAGGAACAAGATGGAGTCTGCTAACACCGGTCTGAGTGCCTTGGAGAAGGAGTTTGCTGCTGCCAAGAGCAAGTTTGAAGAGGACTTGGCAGCGGTGAAGGCTGGGCAGGAGGAAGTGGTGAAGGCGGCTGTAAAAGCCAAGGATGATGAGGTGGTCATTTTGAAGGGGAGAGTGAAGACTTTGGAGGGCGAGCTGGCTGTGGCGACCAAGGAAAAGGACAAGGCCACCACTCAGCGGGACGAGGCATCCCTTAATGTGGAAGCTCTTACTGCTCGGATTGAAAGCTTGGAGCTAGAGGGGGTGAGCCAATTTGATGATGGGTTCAGGATTGACTTAGAACAGGTGAAGGTGGTCTTCCTTGATGTGGATGTTGTTAAGCTGGGCGAGCTGGACTCTGTCGACCAGATCGTGGATGGCAAGATTGTCCCCTATGTTCCTCCTACTTTTGAGTAGTTTGTAGTTATTTTCTTTTGGGCTTGCGTGCCTATGTTTTAATTTTTTGATGTAACTATGGTGTTCGCCTTCGGGCGATTTAATTTCTGAACACTTTTCCTTTTTAATTAAGTATGTTATCATTAATTCTCTTCTCGCCTACTACTTTATTGCTAATTACATGTGTATTAATTGCTTTAAGGCATTTATGTTTTTCTCTTCCTCGTTTGTAATGGTTTTGGGTTTAATTTTGCCTTTAATCTCCCTCACTCCCTCAAAAAACGCACTGAACACATTTCCCAAAGTAGTCTAGTCAAAGGTAATAACTGTTTATCCTAGAAACGCGTGCTTGAACTTATCCCTTTTAGGGTTTTGAGATTGCTATAAAAGGAGGCAATCTTCTTCCTAAAGTTCATATTCAGCCTCCCTTATTTTTCTTTCTTTCTTGTTTTATAGAAATCATGGAAAAATCTTCCAAGAAACAAAATAGTGCTCCCACACGTAGGAGCCCTAGGGTTAATTCCTCCACACTCCTTTCTTCTAAACCCAAATCTTCTAAGAAAACTTCTTCTGTAAATAAAAACTTCAAGAAATTTAAACCTCCAATCATAGAGGTAATATCTTCTGACTCTGACGAAGCAGATTCAGATTATGTTGAATACTTAAGGACCTATCGTCCTGAAGATGAATCTTGGGGTTCAGATCAAGAATGCTCCCAGTTAATGGTGGAGTCCAAGCTAACTCCGAGGAAGGAGAAGAATTCCCCTTGTAATAAGGAGAAGGGTTCTGATCGTTAGAACCCCCCTGGTGGAGGAGCCATCCTTACCGGCCTACCTCACTACGGTGTGGGACTCGCCCACAGTTCACTCTGTCGTGAGGCCTTCCCTGTCGGTCTTCCTTACTACGGTCTTTTATTGTTTTTTCGTTTTCTTTTTTAAGTTTAGGTTCATTGTAATGATACTTTGTTTATGTTTTCAGATCTATAATGAAAACACTGTTATGTAATGATGATAAATCATATTCAATGAATAAAATGTTTCTGATATTATCTACGTCTTGCATGTTTATTTTTCTTGATATTTCATGCTTTGGGTGTAATTAAACACGCAAAATTATATTTCTGATACTTAGACAATGATAAAAAATAGAAGTACCTTTCTTCATTGGCGATGCACTCCCTCTTTGGGGGCTCACCTTTTGACTTTCTGTTGCATAAATTCCTTGTGACGCTGTTTTTGCTCACCTATAAAATTAGCTCGCCAAAGCCTTAGACTTGCATGACGGCCTTTAATAATTCACTCGCCAAAGCCTTAGACTTACATGGCGGTGTACTTTTCACACATCAACGCCTTAGACTTACATGACGGTGTAGATAACTTTGCTCGTCAAAGCCTTAGACTTACATGACGGCTTTTAATAATTCACTCGCCAAAGCCTTAGACTTACATGGTGGTGTACTTTTTACACATCAAAGCCTTAGACTTACATGATGGTGTAGATAACTTTGCTCGTCAAAGCCTTAGACTTACATTACGGCCTTTAATAATTTACTCGCCAAAGCCTTAGACTTACATGGCGGTGCTAGTATTATATAATTCTTTTTTACCAGATAATTACACTCACAAAGCCTTAGACTTACATGGTGGTGCTTGCTTTTTTTTTGTGACTGATGCCTTAGACTTACACGGTTTTTACTGGGTACTTGAATTCACCAGACATAATTTTTTTGACATCGACGCCTTAGACATACACGATGCAAAACTGGGTACTTAAATTCGCCAAACAAATTCACACGTCAAAGCCTCGGTCTTACATGACGGTACCGACATCATATGAATCTTCCTACCGGATAATTAGCTCGCCAAAGCCTTAGACTTACATGGCGGCCATGATAATTCACCATCAAAGCATTTGTCTCACATGATGGTGCCAGTATTATATATTTCTTTTCTACTGGTTTTTAGCTCGCCAAAGCCTTAGACTTACATTGCGGCCGTTCGCACATCAAAGCCGTAGACTTACATGATGGCGCTGGTATTATATGAATATTCTTTTCTACCAGATTTTTTTTTTGTAGCTCGCTAAACCCTTGGACTTACATGGCGTCCTGAATAATTCACGCATCAAAGCCGTAGACTTACATGATGGTCTTAATTTCTTCATGGCTGAGGCCTTAGACTTACACAGCGTTGATACATTTTGCGATTATGCTGAAAGCTCATAAATAAAAAATAATTAAATAACACACTGCAATCTTTCTAAAAACGGCGGGCCTCAATAAAAACTCTTGCAATTACAAGAGAAAAGAGTGTCCCAATGTTCTTTATTCATCGCCTTCCATTGTTTCTAGCCTGTAGGCTCAAATGCTTCATGGACCCTGAATGGTCCTTCCCAGTTTGCTGCAATCTTCCCTCCTTTGTCTCTGTCCATGGGCCTCTTTAGGACCAGGTTGCCCTCTTTAAATTTTCTTGGGATGACTCTGGTGTTGTATTTTCTGTTGGAACAAAATGTGTTTTAGTACACACCCTTGAGTTTTGATGATAACAAAGTATTAAATGGACAATTGATGTTACTAATGTTTAAATTAAGTGTGCAGGAGAATCCAAAGTTATATCAAGAGCACACTTGATTTATGCTCTGTAGGAACCTTATGGAAGTCTGAATCTTTACACTCTAAAAGAGTTCAGAAGCTAAAATGTGGTCAGAAGCTAAACATGTTCAGAAGCTCAAATAGGATTAGGATGTCTGCAAGAGTTTCAGAAGCTTAGAGAAGTTCAGAAGCTCAGAGATGTTCAGATGCCTACAAGAGTTCAGAAGCTATCTGCTAGTCAAGAGTTATTCAGAAGATGAAGACGTTTAGAAGCTGAATTACGAAGGACTATCAGAGGCCAATTATTTTCAAGACCAATCAGACTTCAAAGATATCAAAGGTTCATCAGAAGCAAAGGGAATTCCTCTGATCATCAGAAAGGCTACATCAACTGCTCTCACCAGGCCTGATGATTTGTTTAAGGACAACTAATTGCAACGGTCATAAAGGATGTGATCCTACTCTCTCTAGGAGCTAGTTGTACCTTATTACTGTATTTGGACAGACAGTAAAAGTGAAGCTTAACTGCGAAGAAGACGTGGCTTTGTTTAAAGTATATTCAAAAGCTACAGCTGTCCATTTACAACGGAAATTCTACAACGTCTCAATATCTTTCTCCAACTCATGTATATATATGAAAGAAAGAATTGATGACTAAGAATCTTCATAGAACATATCTCTCAGAATTAAGTGAGAATTGAAACTAGCTCAAGCCTCTGAAGTTATTATCTTGTAATAGTTTTAAGCTTAGAACTTAGTATTACTTCTTCGTGAGTAATTTGGAAAATTCTCAATCTTTGTGATTAGAGCAAAAGAAGTCTCTTAGTCTTGTGTGACTTTGAGAAAAGGAAGTCGCTTGTCTTGTGTGACTTGAGCAAGGAAGTCTCTTGTCTTGTGTGACTTGAGCAAAGAAGTCTCTTGCTTGTGTGCTTGAGCACCTGAATTGTAATCTTAGTGATTATAGTAAAATCCCTTGGAAGTGAAAGGGGACTGGAGTACTCTCGTTTTGTGAGGGGAACCAATATAAATTCTTGAGTCTCTTTCCATCATTCTCTTAGATTCACGTTGGTTGTGTTAATTATTCCGCTGTGCTTAAAGACTCTGATAGATACAAATATCTGGTAGATACACAATTCAACCCCCCTTCTTGTGTTTTCTCCCACGCACCTTCATTTTCTTGCAGCTCTTTGCTTGGTATAAAACTCTCTGAAGTGAGCCTTCTCCCTCAACTCTGGAAGTAGATCTAAACTCTCTTCTAATGCGGCATTCTTTTCCTGCAAAGTTAAAGTATCTCTTCTCCAAGTTGAAGGTTGTATCTCTACTGGGATCACAACATCAACTCCATAAACCATAGTGAAGGGCGGTTCCCCTGTTGAAGATTGTGTCGTTGTGTGATATGACCACAATAATGCAGGGAGGTGTTCCACCCAACTTTCCTGCTTTGAATTGATCCTTCTTTTCAAAGCTCTAAGGATGACTTTGTGTCGTTGTCTGAGACAATGTATTTGGGCAAGCCAAACCTGCAAATAATTTTCTTCTAGTAGAATTTTATTACCTGGTCTGCTGATATACCTTATATGGGTTCTGCTTCCACCCATTTGGTGAAGTAATCAACCGCCACAATGATCCACCTTGCTTGGGTCGTGGATGTGGGAAAAGGACCTAAGATGTCCACTCCCCACATATAGAATGGCCATGGGATATAACTGATTTTAGCGGCTCACCTGGGGCGTGATGTAGGTTTGAGTAGCGTTGGCATTTATCACAGGTGCTCACGTGCTTGGTTGCATCATGATGAGGATCGCGGAGCGGTCGGAACAAAAACAAGAGTCGTGTAGGTGGATAAGGTGGGAATACGCCACAATCGGGGTGGAAAACCGATTGATAAGTTGTGAGGACGCCACAACCGGCTATAGATGCTCCGGTTGATGAGTCAAAGATTAGCGCCACGGCGAACCGATAAGCTAAAATTTAGGTTCATAAAACCAAAGAGAACAAATATCATATTTTTACTCAATCAAAAACTTATCTTTTGGCAAGAGTACATGTCTCCTTTATATAGGAATGACTTATGATTATGTAATAAGCAAAAAGTAACTCCTAAGAAAGTAAAAGGATTTCAGCCATTAATTATCATGATAGTGGAGCTGAATTATTACAAGGAAAATGTAAAATAAAGGAGAGATAGTGTTGCTCTTTGATTGCTTAGTGCACCACTTTCATATACTTGGTGGATGACCTCTTTATTTTCCACTTTTCTTATACTTTATTGTACCACTGATTTTCGAGATTGAAATATACCGAACTAGGTTTTGAGTTAAACAGATGAATTGTAGAAAATTCAGTAAGCTTTTCAACGAATTAAAGATCACCTCAATCGGACATCTAGAGCTCTAGTTACAGCAAAAACAAGACAGGCATATGTAGACCTACAAAAATATCATTTTTCAACCAAAATTAATTGGTTCTTTTTATTGAATTATTGAACCAATTCATCTTGTAAAGAGAGATCCTTTTAGGATCACATCATTCTGTCCCTCTTCAAGAGAATTCATCCTTGAATTTCTAGCACCAATCCTCCTGGATCAAAAATAAATCTAAAGAACCCATGTGATGTAATCACTTCCACTTTAGAAATTTTTTTATTTTCATTGAAAAATATGTGTACTTTTTTTCACATTTCTTTCTCTCAAATGTGGAATTTCTCTTTTCTTTGATAACTTCTCTTTGAGATAAAGAATCAAACATAAATTCATGAGCACAAAAAGTAAAAGAAACATTATCAATAGGAATCGTGGCATTTTCGGTAGTTACAAAAACACTCTCAATTTCTTTTTCAATAATTTCTTCTTCTTTCACTTTGTTCCCTTTATCATAAAAAGAGCAAACGTTAGAGCATGGGATAATATTAAAAGAATCCCAACATTTGACCACACAAACCAACTTAGAAGAAGGCACTAGGGTAGTTGCATGCCATGACTTCTCAACACTTTTCTCTTCCTCCCTCTCATTGATCTCTATTTTCTCTTTATTTTCATTCTCCTCTACTACTTCTTCTTCATGACTTTCTTTATTGTCTCCTTCATTCACAATAATATCATTTTCTTTTACCACACTTTCAATTTTCTCCTTACTCTCTTCTCTTTCTTTCTCTTTATCCTTCTCTAAATTTTTGAATAGATCCTTCCACAATATTTCAAAACTATCCATATGACTTTTATTTGTTCCTCTCTTTTCCTTCTTCTATCTTCTCTCTCTTTTTCTCTATCTCTTTTTTTTTCTCAAACTTTGTTTTTTCACCTTTTTTTTCACTCTTTTTTTCAAGCTATGAAAAAGTAAAATAAAACAAAATCAAGAACAAAATTGAAAAGGATAGATAACACCTGATTTGAACATAAGCTCTGATTACCAAATGATGAGGATCGCGTTGCTGTCGGAACAAAAACAAGAGTCGTGAAGGTGGATAAGGTGGGAATACGCCACAATCGGGGTGGAAAACCGATTGATAAGTTGTGTGACGTTTGGAGTTGTCGTTCGTGCACCTGTCCCCAATGGAAGAATGAGTGATCATTAGCGCCACGGCGAACCGATAAGCTAAAATTTAGGTTCATAAAACCAGAGAGAACTTCTGTCAAAAAAAAAGAGAACAAATCTCATATTTTTACTCAATCAAAAACTTATCTTTTGGCAAGGAATGACTTATGATTATGTAATAAGCAAAAAGTAACTCCTAAGAAAGTAAAAGGATTTCAGCCACTAATTATCATGATAGTGGAGCTGAATTATTACAAGGAAAATGCAAAATAAAGAAGAGATAGGTTGCTCTTTGATTGCTTAGTGCACCACTTTCATATACTTGGTGGATGACCTCTTTATTTTCCACTTTTCTTATGCTTTATTGTACCACTGATTTTCGAGATTGAAATATACCGAACTAGCTTTTGAGTTAAACAGATGAATTGTAGGAAATTCAGTAAGCTTTTCAACGAACAAAGATCACCTCAATCGGACATCTAGAGCTCTAGTTACAACAAAAACAAGACAGGCATATGTAGACCTACGAAAATATCATTTTTCAACCAAAATTAATTGGTTCTTTTTATTGAATTATTGAACCAATTCATCTTGTAAAGAGAGATCCTTTTAGGATCACATCACATCATCATGTAGGTTAGGCCAGTAAAACCCAGCCCTCATCACCTTTCCTGCAAGTGATTTAGCTCCAATATGGCTTCCACATGAGCCTTCATGTATCTCGTTCAGGATTCTACACGCCTCCGTATTACTTACGCAGAGAAGCATGGGAGCTGAAAATCCATTTTTGTTATCTTTGTCGCCTCATCTTTTGCCAGGTGAAGGGTATCCCTTTGCAAATATCTGATTATAGGACTTCGCCAATCTTCTTCTTCTACCACCATTCCTACTTCTAATTCATTTATGCTTGGAGACTTTAAAGTATCTTGAATGACAGTGCGATGATTACCTGGATTTTTCGCACTGGTGAGCTTGGCGAGTAAATCAGCCCTTGCGTTCTGTTCCCTGGGTACATATGTCAACTCAAACATGGTGAAGTATTTCGTCATTCCCTTAACTTTCTCTAAGTATTTGGCGAGTTGAGGATCTTTGGCTTGGAATTCTCCTGCGACCTGGTTGGCGACTAATTGTGAGTCGCTTTTGAAGGTGAAAAACACAAGAAGGGGGGTTGAATTGTGTTTTGAAAAATTAATTTTTTTCTAACTATCAGATTGTAAAGCAGCGGATAAAAGAAGCTAGTCAGAATGCAAAACACGAATAAGACAGTGAGAAAGAGAGAAGAGAGTGCACACACAAAATTTATACTGGTTCCTCTCACAAAACGAGAGTAGTCCAGTCCCCTTGCACTTTCAAGGGATTTCACTATAATCACAAAAGATTACAATTCTAGTGCTCAAGCACACAAGCAAGAGACTTTTCTTAATGCTCTAAGTCACACAAGACAGAGAGACTTCCTTTCTCTAAGTCACAAAAGACAGAGAGACTTCCTTGCTCTAAGTCACACAAGACAGAGAGACTTCCTTGCTCTAAGTCACACAAGACAAAGAGACTTCCTTGCTCAAATCACAAAGATAAGAGACTTCACACACTAACTTAATACACAGATTAAGTAGGACTGAAAGTTCTAAGCTAGACTCTCTTAACACACAGTTCAGAGCCTAACAATATCAAAAGATATTTGACTTAGAAATTACACACGAAGAAACAATTCTCAGCTTGAATACAAAGTAAAACTTTCTCTGAGTTTCAATAATTTTCAGTAGTGTTCCAGTAGTCTTCTCTCAAGTAGAATGTCTTCTATTTATACTCTAAGTATAATGACGTTGAGAAAGGACCGTTGGTAGTACAATCTTCTTTTGTTGAGCTGAATTTGATTATTTCTTCCAGAAGGAGTAAATCAATTCCACTACTTCTCTTTGCCAAATGGCGCTTCAGTAAATTAGGTAAAATAGTACAGAGTACTGCACGCTCCATTTGATGATAAGATTGTTGTACTATTCCATTAGTTATGAGCTGTCTTTCTTCAGAGAGTGTCATTCAGAATCTTGTAATAACATTTCATTGATCTTCTGAATAGTGTATGCAAGCTTCAGGACATGTTTCTCTCTTTGGCATCTGAGGACTTCTTCAGAGGCTCTGAAGCTTCTTGCTTCTCAGAGTCTTAACGCTTCAGACTGTGTCCTTCAGAAGCTCAAATGATGATCTGAGTGAATAAGATTTTTACTTTGTTCCTGCACACTAGATCATTAATTAGTAATACCAATTGTCCATTTAATACCTTGTTATCATCAAAACTTATGGTGTTTTATAACTAAAACTCATTTTGTTCCAACAGCTTTGCACCTTGAGCTTTTGCACTTCCATTTCTTTAGCCAGCTTCATTCGGGCTATCAGGGTTTCATACTCTGCCTGATTGTTACTCGCCTTGAAGGCGAATCTCAGTGACTGCTCAATGAGTACTCCTTCCGGTCCCTCAAGGACTACTCCTGTTCCACTGCCTCTCAAGTTAGATGAGCCATCCACAGAGAGAGTCCATAGCTGAGCTTCTTTATCACTTGGAGGATCTGTCAACTCTAACACAAAATCTGCTAATGCTTGAGACTTAATTGAAGGTGTGAAAAACACAAGAAGGGGGGGCTGAATTGTGTTTTGAAAGTTAAAACTTTTCTAGCTATCAGAGTTTGATTTGCAGCGGATAAATGAATGCTAGATAAACACAACACAAATAAAAACAGAGAGAGAGAGAGAGAGGGAGAGAGAAAGATGAACATACAGAGATTTATACTGGTTCCTCTCACAAACCGAGAGTAGTCCAGTCCCCTTGCAGTTCCAAGAGATTTCACTATAATCACTAAAGATTACAAACACAAATGCTCAAGCACACAAGCAAGAGGCTTCACAAACTTATACAAATAAATCAATACAAATACACTTGTTAGAAACAGAGGTGTTGTAAAAATCTAAGCTTTTAACTAGACTCTCTAAACTTAATCACTTATGAATACCAATAGAGTCTAAGAGAATATCAAAAGATATTGAAGCTGAGTGTGTTGTTCTAGTTATGCTCTGTAAGCTCAGTAGTAGTTCAATCAAATCAGTCAGTAGTCACTTCTAAAAAAAGATTGTCTTCTATATATAGGCAAGTGAATTGTAGACGTTTGAGATAAGACCGTTGTAGAAGGATGACAGCTGTTGATATGAATTTGATTCTCTTTTACCAAAAGGAGTAAATCAATTCCACTACTCTTTCGTTGTTGAGACGCTCCACCAATTTGAGAAATAATAGTACAAGAATGTACTATACGCTCCATTTGATGATAAGGTTGAGGATAAGGATGTTGTACTATATGATTATTCCTTCACCATGAGTTGTCTTCCTTCAAAAGGAACATCCTAGAAGCATTTATCCGAAAAACAGAGCATGCTTCTTTAGGATAAATTGAGCTTTTATCTTCTGATAGCATATTCAGAGGCAATATTCCTTTAGATGTAATACTGAATCTTCAGATTGTAGTCTTCATAGGCTCTAAGATTTGTTATCAGAACTTCAAAAATGATCTTTGTGTGTTAAGTTTATACTCTATGCCTGCACACTTGGATCAATAATTAGTAATTCCAATTGTCCATTTAATACTTTGTTGTCATCAAAACTATAGGGTGTTTTTCAATAAAACTCATTTTGTTCCAACAATCTCCCTCTTTTTTATGATGACAAACATAAAGTATTAAATACAATTGTTGTTGATTTAATTAATTATGTCAACATCAGGTTGTTGAGGTTTGTAAGCTCCTCCTGAGTTTGATAATCCTTTAGGGTTAGGTTTGAAAGCTCCCCCTAAGTTTTATCCATAATTAATTTGAATCAGTTTAAGATACAATTTCATAAACTTGATTGTATACTTCATACTTAACTCTCAGAGTGTGAGGTTTGCAAGCTCAACTCTTAAGTCTGATAAAATTAATTAAAAGCACAATCTTAATTAACTTCATCTATGAATGCACAATTAAGTTTATCAATTTGCTCTCCTTTAAAAATAATATAGATATGATAAAGTGGATAAAAATAACATAGATAAAGAGAATTTCAGACAGTTTCAGCTTCTAAAGTCTTGATATACACACAATTGTATATTTAAAACAAACAGTTATTACTCCCCCTTTTGTCATTATCAAAAAAATAAGCTAATAATACAAACAAAAGAAGTCAAAAGAAGAAAGCAATAAAGAAACACAGTGCACAAATATAGAATCCTAAGGTTTCCTAAGAAGACTAAGGATTGATTGCAGAGTGCCTTTGGTTGATTCTTGATCTTGAAGTAGATTATCCAACTTTTGATTCTGATTCATTAGAGTACTATCTACAGCTTGTTGAATGTCTTCCATCTCTTCTGCAGAACTTCTTTCTTTTCTCTCAAAAAGAGGACCAGGTCTTAGACTAAATTGGAGATGTTTGCTAATTGATGCATTCAGACAGATGGATTTGTCCTTCCTTGAGGTCTTGTAAGAAAAGAAGTTATCATGAACACTGAGATGACCTTTCTCACTGATATGGTGAATAAATTCTTGAAATGATTGCTGAAACTCATTCTTGGTGATAGTGATGCCCATTTCCTTGAAGTGATTGCTGAAACTCATGAAGTTCACTAACATCTGCTTTCTGAAGCTTTTCCAAAGCTTGATCAATGTCACCTCTTAGAGTTTCCCATTCATGAACATAAGTAGCAGAATCCAAAGGAGAATATCTTAAGTTATGTAGTGACTTAAGTCTTTCAAGCATTGCATTACAAGTCTCAAGCATTGTAGTGTTTGGAATTGGTGGTGTGGGAGATTCTGAGGTGTTTGGTTCAGGGATGTTTGGTTCAGAGTGTGTTGGTGAATTATGTTCAGAGGCTGGTTGATTATTTAGTTCAGGGGTAGTTTGAATGTTGTGAATAGGGGATACTCTGAATGAGGTCTCATTCAGAATCTCTTCTTGAGAGAGAATTTTTGGTGATTGTTCAGAAGTGTTGGATTCTGAAGATTGAGCTTTTTCCTCCTCAGGAATATGCTTTTCTTCAGGGTTGGTTGGTTTGTTGAATTTTGCTTTTCCTTTGTTTAGATAATCCATCAGTGTTTCAAATTCATCAGAAGAAGAAGATGATGATGATGACACTGTGTGATAAACAAGTTCAATTTGAGGAAAGATGGTGTTCAGTTCCAGTTTCTGGAGGGAAGGGGTCAGATAAGATGGTTTTAAATTCTTGAGTGCAGGGAATACAATTGCTTGAAAATTTTAAATTGCCTGCATCTCTTTGTACATTCTCTTCAGACTCTGGTACTGAAGTCCTTTGTCTTTTAGGGACATGAAGATCCTCTTCATTCATTGATCTCTTCATTCCTTTTGTAGTTCTCCTCCTTTTAGGAACATTTTCAGAGTGAAATATGTCCTTTATGAATTCTTCTTCAGCATTTTCCTCTTCAACAGTATCAGTTCTTCCTTCTTCAGCATAAGCAGTTCTTTCTTCAACCAGTTCTTCTTCATAAAAGTCTTCATCATCAGTATCACCAGCATACTTCTTAGAAGTTGATCCAAATCCTTTCTTGATGTCATTCTTGGTGATAGTGATGCCCATTTCCTTCATTGATCTAGCAAATTTCAAAATTATTTCTAAAGATTCATCATCATATAGATAAGCTTCCTCCAATGGTTGACTTTTCTTGAGATTTTTCAAAAGGGGTTTTTGAGGATAGATTAAAGACTTTGAATCTTTCAAGCGCATGTGAATAAGCATCTTTCCATCCAAGAAAGGTGCTCTGACTTCTTCAATATCTTCAAGTACTTGAGCAGCTTGAAATCTTTCAGGGATAGCCATTTGAGAAAATAAGAAACTTAGTAATCTTGGGTGAACAATTCTCTTAGAAGGCTTTTTGAAATCCTTGGCTTCTTGTATACTCTCACAGAGGTGATGAAATATATAAGCAGGTAGGTTTAGAGGCTTCTGAGAAGATAAAAAGTAGATAAAGTGCCTGTGATCACAAGAAAGTTGATCAGTTCCAGTTTCTCTAGGGAGTATTGAAGCAAAGAAAATCTTGACTAAAACCCTTTCTCTGTCATTCATCTGATTAACCCTGTGGGTGACAGTTTTCTAATCCTTAAAGCAATGTCTTGCCATTCCCTCCTTGAAGGCAGACTTACTTCCTTCAGTAGCGCTGTAAAGCTTGAAAAATCCAGTATTTGGCAAACCCATCATCTTAGCCAAATTGCTCCTTGTAAGAACTACTGGGAATCCTCCAGTAGTTGTTCTTATCTCTGTTTCTTTGAACTCTCTAAGACCAAGTTCTGAGCGAGATTTTCCTTCATTTACTTGTGGATTTTTGTTGACCAACTCTTGCTATTTCAGATTAGCTTCTATTCTCTTAATCACTTCGCATTTTCTCCAGAAGTCAAAAACTAGGTTAGGATAAATTGGACCATTCAACATTTTGAAGTAGTTTTCCCAGCCTTGTTTGATGAACAAATACTCAACATCGAATTCATTTGCCTTTAGTGCTTCAAAATCAATAGGTTTCTCCATAACAAACTGAGCATTTTCAAATTCAAGATTGATAGTGACTGCCTTTAGATGACATTTCTTAGAGTAGACATCAATTGTAATATCTTCAGGAAATTGCAGCGATCTTGATGAACTGGCCATTCTGAGGTTTGGGTTATGGGGATTGCTAAGATTTTGAGAGGGAAAGAAGGTTTTCTGGGTTCTACAAAGAATTTGATCAGTGTAGGTTGTGAAAGTGCGAGTGTGAATGTGTATAAGTGATAATAAATAATTAAATTGACAAGAGGGAGTTTAACAATTTATTAAATTAAGATTATTAGAAATCATCATTAACTGTCTTTACCCAATTAGAAACAAGAAGCGTGTTAAAGAGTTACAAAGTAATTTACACGTGTCTAAGACACTTGTCAGTCACACTGTGATTCTGACCGTTACCACTTCTAGTAATGATCAGAGGCTATACAAGACTCTGAGAGAATATTCAGAGGCTGAATTTACAAATTTACACTTCAGAGCTAGTTTTCTTCAGAGACAAAAGTCATGTTCAGATTCTTTTTAATAAAATCAAATCTTTCAACAGCCAAGGGTTTTGTAAATATATCAGCCCATTGTCTTTCAGTTTCAATGAATTGAATATTCACACTACCCTTCTGAACAAGGTCTCTTATAAAATGATGTTTAATTTCAATATGTTTAGCTCTGGAATGCAAAATTGGTTTTTTAGAAAGTTGTATAGCAGCAGTGTTATCACAGTATAAAGGCATATTGTGACTATTTACTTTGTAATCCTCTAACTGATATTTCATCCAGAGTAGTTGTGTACAACATTTAGCAGCTGAGATGTATTCTGCTTCTGCTGTAGACAAAGCTATAGTAGTTTGTCTTTTACTGGCCTAAGATATGAGACTTTCACCAATAAATTGGCAATTTCCACTAGTGGATTTTCTCTCAACCTTGTCTCCAGCATAATCAGCATCACAGAAACCTATCAGCTTGTAGTCTTTGGATTTCTTATAAAAGAGTCCAAGATTTGTGGTTCCCTTCAGATATTTAAAGATTCTTTTTACAGCAGTAAAATGAGATTCTCTAGGATCTGATTTGAATCTAGCACACAGACATACACTGAATAAAATGTCAGGTCTTGAAGCAGTTAGGTAAAGTAAGGATACAATCATACCTCTGTACACTTTTTGGTCTACTTTGCCTTCAGAGTCATCTTTGCTCAGACTGCTTGTTGGATGCATTGGTGTATACATTGGTTTACAATCTTCCATGTTGAATTTCTTCAGAAGATCTTTGGTGTACTTAGATTGATGAATATATGTTCCATTCTTGGTCTGATTGATTTGTATTCCCAAGAAGAATTTTAATTCTCCCATCATGCTCATTTCAAACTCATCCTGCATAACTTGAGAAAACTCCTTGCACAAGGATGGATTAGCAGAACCAAAAATTATATCATCAACATAAATTTGAATAATGAAAATATCATCTTTAAAGGTTTTTCTGAAAAGAGTATTTTCAACTTGACCTTTTTGAAAAACTTTTTCAACTAAAAAGTTACTCAATCTCTCATACCAAGTTTTGGGAGCCTGTTTAAGACCATAGAGTGATTTCTTTAGTTTGAAAACATGTTTAGGATTGAAATATCTTCAAACCCTGATGGTTGTTTGACATATACTTCTTCTGAAATGTAACCATTTAAAAATGCACTTTTAACATCCATTTGATACAAAATAATATTATGATTAGAAGCATAAGAAAGAAGTAACCTAATTGCCTCTAGTCTTGCAACTGGGCAAATGTCTCAGTATGATCAATTCCTTCTTGTTGGTTGTAGCCTTGAGCTACTAATCTTGCTTTATTTCTGACCACTTCACCTTGTTCATTCAGCTTGTTTCTGAATACCCATTTTGTTCCAATTATGTTCTTATGATCAGGCGTAGGAACTAAACTCCATACTTCATTTCTTTCAAACTGATTGAGTTCTTCTTGCATAGCAATAATCCAAGCATCATCAGATAGTGCTTCTTCAGTTGAAGTAGGTTCAATCATAGAGATCAATCCAAAGAGTGAGTTTTCAATTCTGAACTTTGATCTTGTCTTGAGTGGACTGTCTTTGTTTCCCAATATTAACTCTTCTGGGTGTGAGGATTTGTATTTGAAAGATCTTTTGGGTTGCATATCTTCTTCAATGTTGTCATTGTTTTGTTCAGGTTCTGGATGTCTTTCAGAGGCTGATACTTCAGTTGTTGAGTTGTTGGTCTCTGAGACTTCTATGTGTTCTGAAGTATTATGATTCTCTGAATCTTCATCATCTGATAACTGTAATTCTGAAAAATTCTCAACTAGCTCAGACACTTTGTCAGGCTGTTTGTCATCAAATTTTACATGCATAGTTTCTTCCACTGTGTGAGTTTCAGAATTATACACTCTGTATGCTTTTGAGCATTCAGAGGATCCAATAAAGATACCCATATAAGTTTTAGCATCAAATTTCTTAAGATGGACTTTGGTGTTCAGTATGTAACATGTACATCCAAACTGGTGAAAGTAAGATACATTGGGTTTCTTTCCTTTGAATAATTCATATGCTGTTTTGTTCAGTATAGGTCTGATGTAAATTCTTTTCTGAACATAACAAGTTGTGTTAATAGCTTCTGCCCAAAGAATTTAGCTAAGTTAGTTTCGTGAATCATGTTCTGGCAATTTCTTGTAGAGTTCTATTCTTCCTCTCTACAACTCCATTTTGCTGTGGAGTTCTAGGAGAAGAGAACTCATGAAAAATACCATACTTTTCACAAAATATTTCAAAATACTCATTTTCAAACTCACCACCATGATCACTTCTAACTTTTAAAATATTTAAATCTTTTTCTTTTTGAATCTGAGTGCAGAAGTTACTAAACACATCATATGCATCATCCTTATTTCTTAAGAATTTAACCCAAGTCCACCTACTATAGTCATCTACAATAACTAATCCATATTTCTTTCGATGGATGTGGTACTAACAGGACCAAATAGATCAATGTGAAGCAATTCTAAAGATCTTGAGATTGAAACAATGTGTTTTGGTTTAAAAGAGCTTTTCACAATTTTTCCTTTCTGGCAAGATCAACATAAAGCATCTGAATGATAGTTAAGTTTAGGTAAGCCTCTGACTAGATCGAGTTTGCTTAACTTAGAGATTAATCTCCAGTTAGCATGACCTAATCTTTTATGCCACACCCACTTTTCTTCACTCAGAGTTAGTAAACATTTAACTTTTTGATCTGCCAAATTAGATAAATTGATTTTATACACATTGTTTATTCTCTTTCCTTTGAATACTATGGATTGGTCAGAATTTCTAGAAACTATACAGGAATCTTTATTAAATAAAACATTAAACCCATTGTCACAAAATTGACTGATGCTAAATCGGTTATGTTTTAGTCGATCTACAAACCATACATTTTTAATTAAAAGAGAAGAATTACCAACAGTACCCGTACCTTTGATTTTACCTTTCTGCTTTCCACCAAAACCAATTGATCCTCCGTCTTCCAAATTAAGAGTTGTAAACAGACTTTTATTACCAGTCATGTGCCTTGAACATCCACTATCCAGATACCATGATTGTTTTAAATTTTTTTTTGGCTGGATAGTTGTTATAAGAAACAATATCAATCATTGTAATAGTAATCTCCACACTCAATGTGATATTCATTCCAGTAGTCATTGTCTTTCTTCAACTTAGCATATTCAGAAGTAAAGTAATGTTTTGGAACATAAACTTTTCTTCCTTTGTTGATAACTTGCTTCCATTAATCTGTTGAGAAAGATGTTTTCCTACAAGATAGATCTGAATGGTATACAATTTCACATTTTGGTACCCATTCTCTTCTGGGTCCATGTTGGTTAGTTCTAAAATTCTTTGTTCTGGCTTGTATCTTTGAAAAGCTGTGTGGACATTTTGGTACCAAATTTTCTTTGAAAGTTTGGTCTTTGAAAAATAGTTTTCTTAGCCCATTGCTTTTGGGTCTTAGGCTTTGATTGATAATCACTACAAGACTTTGAGTGTATTTCTAATCTCTTATTAGATTTGCTTTTCTCTAAAGTTTTATTTTGATTACTAATCATAGGCATGGGATGTTTTAGAATCTGAATGTTAGAGTTACCAAGTTTCAAAGTTTTCAGATTCTTTTACTTCTCAATCTTAGATTCTGAATCCTTAGGTTCTGAGCAACTTGTTTTAGAGTTCTGATTGACAGCATCTGAGTTTCTTTCAGAGTCTGTCTCACAGACTTCAGTAGTGCCTTCAAAGTCTAAAGCATTCAGAGCTTGACCTTTTCCTTTCATTGATACAAATGTAGAATAAAGATGGGTGCGGGTTTTCTTTAAACAAACAGAAGAACTTGGTTTTCCATATGTTTTACCATATGAGTAACCAATTCCTTCTCCTCTATTTCCACAAACACCATAAATCATAGAAGCAACCTTGCTTTTATTGACATTCTGATGAACAAACTCTTGAAGAGAAATTTCATGCTCATCACTGGGTTTGTTGCATTTAGCACAACCATTTTCAAGCTCTTGAATTTTTACCAAAGAGTTTTTATATAAGGTTTGAAAATGATCAGCTTTCTTTGTTAAATCATCATGCTTTGTTTTTAAAAGATTTAATTCAGCTGATGCTTTAACAAATTTGCTTAAAGACATGCCAACATAAGCTAAAAGTTGTTCTTTAGAATAATTCATAAATACCTCTTCGCTTTCTTCATTATCTGATCCTTCAGAGTCTGTGTCTTGTTCTGAATCAGCATCAGAATCTGCTTCAGCCATAAGTGCTACATTGGCTTCTTCATCATCCTCTTCAGAAGACATCTCCAAGTTTTCAAATGTGGCCATTAAACTCTTCTTGAACTTTCATCTGAAGTTTTCTGTTTTACTACTGAACTTCTTGCTTTTGTCTTTTGATGAAGCTTCTGGAAAATCTGCAATGAAGTGTCCAGGTTTCTTGCACTTGAAACAATTCTTTTCTTCTTTACTGCCACTATTCCTTAAGTTGTTTCCTTTGAAGCTTCTGTTGTTCATTTTTGCCCATTTTTGGAAGTTTCTTGTAAACATAGCAAACTCTTCATCATCTTGTTCTTCTTCTTGATCATCTATAGAAGATTCTTCATCAATCTCAGTAGTTTTAGCCTTGAGTGCTTTAGAAGACCTTCTGGTTGATGGCAGAGCCACTGACCTTTCCTTCTTCTTAGCTACATCAGCGTTCAATACCAACTCATGACTCTTGAGATTGCTGATTAGAGATTCAACACTAATACTCTCAAGATCTATTGCTTCCTCTGTAGCTGTGACCTTTGGTCTCCACTTTGAAGGTGAAAAACACAAGAAGGGGGGTTGAACTGTGTTTTGAAAACTAATTCTTTTCTAGTAAACAGATTTTAACGCAGCGGATGAAAGAAGCTATTCAAAACGCCCAACACAAATATGACAATGAGAGAGAGAGAGAGAGAAGAGTGCACACACAGAATTTTATACTGGTTCCCCTCACAAAACGAGAGTAGTCCAGTCCCCTTGCACTTCCAAGGGATTTCACTATAATCACAAAGATTACAATCCTAATGCTCAAGCACACAAGCAAGAAACTTCTTTGCTCTAGGTCACACAAGACAAAGAGACTTCATTGCTCTAGTCACACAAGACAAGAGACTTCCTTGCTCTAGTCACACAAGACAAGAGACTTCCTTGCTCTAGTCACACAAGACAAGAGACTTCCCAAACTAACTTAATACACAGATTAAGTAGGACTGAAAGTTCTAAGCTAGACTCTCTAAACACTCAGTTCAGAGCCTACAATATCAAAAGATATTTGACTTAGAAAGTTACACAAGAAAGAATGAATACAGTTCACAGCTTGAATACAATTTAAGTCTTTCTCTGAGTTTGATAATCTTCAAGTAGTCTTCTCTCAAGCGCAAATTCTTCTATTTATACTCTAAGTATAAAGACGTTGAGAAAGGACCGTTGATAGTACAATCTTCTTTTTGCTGATAAGACCGTTGTACTATTCCACTAGCTATGAGCTGTCTTTCTTCAGAGAGTGTCATTCAGAATATGGTAATAACATTTCATTGATCTTCTGAATGATGTACGCAAGCTTCAGACTGTGTTTCTCTCTTTGGCATTTGAGGACTTCTTCAGAGGCTCTGAAGCTTCTTGCTTCTCAGAGTCTAAACGCTTCAGACTGTGTCCTTCAGACGCTCAAGTGATGATCTAAGTGAATAAGATTTTTACTATGTTCCTGCACACTAGATCATTCATTAGTAATACCAATTGTCCATTTAATACTTTGTTATCATCAAAACTTAGGGTGTTTTATAACTAAAACTCATTTTGTTCCAACAATCTCCCCCTTTTTGATGATGACAAATATAAATTATTAAATACAATTGTTGTTGATTAATTTAATTATGTCAACATCAGGTTGTTGAGGTTTGTAAGCTCCCCCCGAGTATGATAAACCATTAGGGTTAGGTTTGCAAGCTCCCCCTAAGTTTTATCCATAATTAAGTTGAATCAGTATAAGAACAATTTGATAAACTTGATTGTATCTACATACTTAACTCTCATAGTGTGAGGTTTGCAAGCTCAACTCCTGAGTCTGATAAAAATAATTAAGAGCACAATCTTAACTACCTTCATCTATGCAAACACAATTATGTTTATTAATTTGCTCTCCATATCAATTAAGTTCATAAACATTAAGCATAGATATGAAAGAAAAAATACACTACTGACAATTGTACAACTGATTACTCCCCCTTTTGTCATTATCAAAAAGTGTTAAAACAAAACAAAAAAAGGATAAGTAATAAACAGAAGGTGCAAAAATAGAATCCTAAGGGTGCTTGGACAAGAAAAGAGTGAGAAGCTGTTGAGTCTTGTTTTTAGATGCTCTTGAGTATGCCACAAGCTCCAGAAGCTTATCCTCTTGTTGATCAAGCGAATGTTCTATTAAGTTCAGAATCCTTGACTTGTGAAGCGGGTGGAAAAATGCGTGAGCGGAAAGTCGCTCGCTAGACAGTAAAGTCGCCACTAAACTTTATTTATTCCCGGAGGAAAAGGAAAATATCGATAAAACCTTAAAAGCAATGGAAAGAGGGTCATCGCAACCATTTCCAGGTTCAGGAGTCGTTTATGCGAGGGGAAGGTATTAGCACCCCTCACATCCGTTGTACTCAACGGGAACCTTCTCGTTAATTTTAGGGTTAAAAAAAAGTGTTTAATTTACTTGCATGCTTTTAATTATTTATTATATGTACAAGGGGGAAAAAGTTAGTTTTTTATTAGTGTGCTTGACAAGATGTATGAATCTCGCTCCTATGTATTCCTGGATACAATGGGAAATTCAAAGCTACACGCAGTTCTGGGTAGAAAATGTTTGTGAGTTGGTTGATTTTATTTGTGAAAATGCTTTTTGGTTGCGCTTTGGCGAAAAAGGTAAATGGTTTGATTGAAAAGACGGACTCGCGTTTCGACGATATTATCCGTTTGAGAAAAAAAACAGTTAAGCGTGCGAGGGCGCGAGAACAATAATGTTTTGATTGGTTGAGATTGATTTTAAATGTGGACGACAAATAACCGGCGGACAAGGTGTACACCAAGCGTTGATTATTTGAGAGATGAGCGGATGTACATCCGCCGGTCCCCTTTTAATCCAAGATTTTATTATTGATGTTTTTTTTATGGAAGACAAATAATCGGTAGCCAAGGTGTACACCCAGCGCCGATTATTTGAGAGATGAGCAGATGTACATCCACCGGTCTCTTTTTTAATCCATTTTTATTTATCGATGTTTTTTTATGGAAAAATAAATAATCAGTCGGCAAGGTGTACACCCAGCGTCGATTATTTGAGAGATGAGCGGATGTACATCCGCCGGTCTCTTTTTTTAGTCCACTTTTATTTATTGATTAAAAGAGGAGTTTTTATAAATTAAATTAAACTCATAAAAAAAGTTTGTTCTTTGCAATGCTTGTTTCACGTTATTCATAGACTTAAAAGGTACACGTAAGATAAGTGGGTTAGAATCCATATTAACACACATCAGCCCCAATTGATTAACAATTAAAAAAAATAATAATAAATAAATAAGTAAGCAAACAAACAAATAAAAACAAAAATCGAAAAAAAACATGGAACAGAATCAGAAAAATAGAGACACGAGAGTTACCGAGAGAGGCTGAGATCGCGTGGTGATGCGGCGAGAGAGAAAACCCAACGAGAGAGTGAGATTAGCCCTTCCAGAGTCGCGGCGGCGAGATTGGTGGTACGCAGTAGTGCTAGCAGCCGTTGCTAAATACGCAGCGGCGGCGAAATCACCGATTCCCTTTGTTCTGCTCCTTCTTCTCCAATTCTGTATCTAATGTTTATTCTGTTTATTTGTTTTACTGGCTGGTTTTTGTTGTGGAGAGAGGTGGTTTGTGATTATAGAGGTTGGTGTTTTGCGACAGTTAGTGTGGTGGCAGCGGTGGTTAATTGTTGTGAGGAGATTATGTATTTGAAACAATGGTGGTATTTTGGTTGTTATTAGTAGTTGTAGAAAATGGTGGTGTGGTGGTTATTGATGGCTATGGTGTTGGTAGCTTGATGGTGGTCATGGCTTGTGATGGTGTTTGTGTGGTTTGATTATGTGATGCTGATTGTTATGGTGTTGTTATAGTGATATTGGTAGTGATTATGGTTGTTGGAGATTGATGCTTATGGTGGAAGTGATATGGTTTGGTTGATGATGATGTAGAGACGGTATTGAATGAAAAAACGCAGCAACGCTCTGCTTGTGTGTTGTTATTATTTTGTTGTTTTTTGGTTCTGTGATCTTTCTACCGCCTCCTCTTCTATCATGAAAATGCTCAGGATTTTATACCATTAGGATTTAGGTTTAGGCATTGAATTGTAATTGTTCTGAAGTTGGAATGCTTTGATGATGATTAGGAATTGATGGAGGAATTGATTTGTTGCTTAATTGGTTTTGATCCTGTCTTTCTTTTCTTCCCTCTTTTGTTTGACTTTTGACACATGATGACAATAATAATAATAGTAACAATGATAATACTAATAATAAACATTATAATGACAATAATAAAAAATAAAAAATTAATAGTAATATTGACAAATTGAAGAAAAGCATAAAAATAAATTGACTAAAATAAGTTACTTCAGAGCTTGTTTTGCAAATTCCAGAGATACCCTCAGAATCTGAAACAACCACAGCTTTACCTTTGCTTTTCGCAGGCACAAAGGTTGAATAAAGATTATCAGGAGTATTATTCAAACAAATATAGGAGTTTTGTTTCCCATATGATTTACCATATGAGTAACCAACTCCTTCACCTACATTTTTGCAAACATTATAAATCATAGACGCCATTTTACTTTTGTTGACGTTCTGATGAACAAACTCCTGAAGAGCAACTTCATGCTCATCAGTAGGTTTGTTACATCTTGTGCACCCATTTTCAAGTTCTTCAATTTTGATTAAAGAATTTTTATATAGAGCTTGAAAATGTTCAGCTTTCTTTGCTAACTCATCCTTCTGTGTTTTTAAAAGTTTTAGTTTAGAGGATGATTCAGCAAACTTGCTTAGAGACATGCCAAGATAGGTTAAAAGTTGTTCTTTAGAATAATTTAAAAATACCTGTTCAGATTCATCAGAGTCTGATCCATCAGAGTCTGATCCTTCAGAGTCTGATCCTTCAGAGTCTCCATCAGCTGTAGCCATCAGAGCCACATTTGCTTCTTCATCATCACTGTCTGAGGATGTTTCCAGGTTCTCAAATGTTGCCATTAAGCTTTTCTGGAATCTCCTCTTGTAGCTCTCTCTCTTGCTACTGAACTTCTTGTTCTTGTCCTTTGATGATGCTTCAGGACATTCAGCCATGAAGTGTCCTGGTTTGTTACACTTGAAGCAGTTCTTCTCTTGTTTGCTAGAAATATTCCCTGAGCTATTTCCTTTGTAAATCTTGTTCATCTTTGCCCATTTTTGAAAGTTTCTGGTGATGAGTGATTCAAGAGTGATTTTCTCAAGATCCTTAGCTTCTTCAATAGCTGTGACCTTAGGTCTCCATTTGTTAGTCAAGTTGTTCAGGATCTTCCACACATGATCAGAGGTTGTATAGCTTTTCTTCAGAATCCTGAGATTAGACACTAGAGTCTAAAATCTAGAAAACATAGTCTCAATGTCTTCCTCAGGTTTCATGGTAAAAAGCTCATACTGCTGAACCAGTAGTCTTGCTTTGGCATTTTGAACTTGCCTATTACCATCATAGTTTGAGCAGAGAGAGTCATACATAGCTTTTGCTGTAGATCTATCCATTATTTTGGTATATTCATCATGAGATATGGCTGACATCGTGATTTGTTTGACTTTGTTGTGTTTGGCAAATATCTTCTTGTTCTCAACAGTCGATGCTCTCTTCTGAGCTAACGTAATCTTTCCATCAGGACCTATTCCATCAATAGGTACTCCTTCTTCTATCAGGTCCCAAAGCTCATCATCAATTCCATTGACGTAGTGGTAAATGCTATCTTTCCACCATTCAAATCTTAGAGCATCACCAATAAAAACTGGAACCTTTTTATTGCTAGAATCATGATTAGACGCTGAAGAGGTAGAAGTCATGTTGTCGTAGTTGTATTGAACTTGAGAGAGATCTGAAGAAGTAGGTGTAGATTCCCCAGACATACAGTGTTTTTCAAAGATCTTTTACTGTCTCACTGTGAAGTGATTAAAAAACAGAACCGGAGCTCTTGATACCAATTGAAGGTGAAAAACACAAGAAGGGGGGTTGAATTGTGTTTTGAAAACTAATTCTTTTGTAGTAAACAGATTTTAACGCAACGGATGAAAGAAGCTATTCAAAACGCAAAACACAAATAAGACAATGAGAGAGAGAGAGAGAGAGAGAGAGAAGAGTGCACACACAGAATTTTATACTGGTTCCTCTCACAAAACGAGAGTAGTCCAGTCCCCTTGCACTTCCAAGGGATTTCACTATAATCACAAAGATTACAATCCTAATGCTCAAGCACACAAGCAAGAGACTTCTTTGCTCTAGGTCACACAAGACAAAGAGACTTCCTTGCTCTAGTCACACAAGACAAGAGACTTCCTTGCTCTAGTCACACAAGACAAGAGACTTCCCAAACTAACTTAATACACAGAATAAGTAGGACTGAAAGTTCTAAGCTAGACTCTCTAAACACTCAGTTCAGAGCCTACAATATCAAAAGATATTTGACTTAGAAAGTTACACAAGAAAGAATGAAAACAGTTCACAGCTTGAATACAATTTAAGTCTTTCTCTGAGTTTGATAATCTTCAAGTAGTCTTCTCTCAAGCGCAAATTCTTCTATTTATACTCTAAGTATAAAGACGTTGAGAAAGGACCGTTGATAGTACAATCTTCTTTTTGCTGATAAGACCGTTGTACTATTCCACTAGCTATGAGCTGTCTTTCTTCAGAGAGTGTCATTCAGAATCTGGTAATAACATTTCATTGATCTTCTGAATGATGTACGCAAGCTTCAGACTGTGTTTCTCTCTTTGGCATCTAAGGACTTCTTTAGAGGCTCTAAAGCTTCTTGCTTCTTAGAGTCTAAACGCTTCAGACTGTGTCCTTCAGAGGCTCAAATGATGATCTAAGTGAATAAGATTTTTACTATGTTCCTGCACACTAGATCATTCATTAATAATACCAATTGTCCATTTAATACTTTGTTATCATCAAAACTTAGGGTGTTTTATAACTAAAACTCATTTTGTTCCAACACACTTATGTGTCAAGCTGTTCAGAATCTTCCACACATGATCAGAGGTAGTATAACTTTTCTTGAGAACTATGAGGTTTGATACCAGAGTCTGAAACCTAGAGAACATAGTCTCAATGTCTTCATCTGGCTTCATTGTGAAAAGTTCATACTGTTGAACTAAGAGTCTTGTTTTAGCATTCTGAACTTGCTTATTCCCATCAAATGTTGCACAGAGTAAATCATGAAGGTGCGTGGAGAAAACACAAGAATGGGGGGTTGAATTGTGTTTTGGATATTTAAAAACTTTTCAAGATATTTAAATCTATCAGAGTCTTTAAGTACAGCGGAATTGTTCACACAATTAACTTACGGCTAAGTGAATGATGAAGGAGTAAATGAGAGAGTGAGAGAGAGAAGAACACGCAACAATTTATACTGGTTCCCCTCACAAATTGAGAGTACTCCAGTCCCCTTGTTTCCAAGAGAGTTCACTATAATCACTAAGATTACAATCAGATGCTCAAGCACACAAGCTCAAGACTTCCTTGCTCAAGTCACACAAGACTTAAGACTTCCTGCTCTAAGTCACACAAGACAGAGAGACTTCCTTGCTCTGATCACACAAGATCAGAGACTTCCTTGCTCAAGCACACAGGCTCAAGACTTCCTGCTCTAAGTCACACAAGACAGAGAGACTTCCTTGCTCCTACACTCAGCAGAAGACTTATTTGCTATAATCACTAAGATTGAGAATTATGTGCTTCTACACTAAGCAGAAGACTTTCTTGCTTCTACACTAAGCAGAAGACTTACTTACTTCTACACTAAGCAGAAGACTTACTACTAACTTATAAGCTTAAACTTATTACAAACATAATAACTTCAGAGGCTTAAGCTAGTTTCTATTCTCACTTCATTTGAGAGATGTTTTCTATTACAATTCAAATTCTCACTTTATTCTGAGAGATGTTTTCTAATGAAGATCGCTAGTCATCAATTCTTTCTTTGGCATATTTATATGAGTTGAGAAAGACATTGAGACGTTGGAGAAATTCCCGTTGTAAAATGGACAGCTGTAGTCTTTGAAGATCCGTTGAGTAAAGCCACGTCTTCCTTTGCAGTGAAGCTTCACCTTTACTGTTTGTCCAAAGTACAGTAATAAGGTACAACTAGCTCCTAGAGAGAGAAGGATCACATCCTTTGTGACCGTTGTAATTAGTTGACCTTAGAACAAATCATCAGGCTTGATAATTGTAGTTGATGTAGCCCTTCTGATGATTTGGGGAATTCCTTTGCTTCTGATGAACCTTTGATAACTTGGAGTCTGATTGGTCTTGAATGGTTGGCCTCTGATAGTCCTTCGTAATTCAGCTTCTGAACGTCTTCATCTTCTGAATGACTCATGACTTAGCAGATAGCTTATAAACTCTTGTAGGCATCTGAACATCTTTGAGCTTCTGAACTTCTCTGAGCTTCTGAACTCTTGCAGACATTCTGATCCTCTTTGAGCTTCTGAACTTTGTTTAGCTTCTGACCACGTTGTAGCTTCTGAACTCCTTCAGAGTGTAAAGATTCAGACTTCCATAGGTTTCATCAGAGTCTAAATTAAGTGTGCTCTCGATATAACGTTGGATTCTCCTGCACTCTTAATTTAAACATTAGTACCATCAATTGTCCATTTAATACTTTGTTATCATCAAAACCTAAGGGTGTGTATTAACACATATTTTGTTCCAACAATCTCCCCCTTTTTGATGATGACAAACATAAGTATTAAATACAATTGTTGTTGATAAAAATCAACTATGTTGACATTAGGCTTCTGAGTTTCGCAAGCTCCCCCTAAGTCTGATATTCCATAGGGTTAGGTTTGTAAGCTCCCCTACTTTGTATCCATAGTTAATTTTAATCAGTTTCAGAATTACTTTATTATATGACTTAAATTATTCATATTTCACTATATAAAGAACAAGGTTTGCAACCTTCTTCTTTTCATAGTGTGATAATCTTTGAATAAAGTTGCACCCTTACTCAAGAACTAACTATGAATAATAAACTTCAATTAATAAATGTATTCTCCTTGAAATTAAGCCCTTAATGCAGATGCAAGATGAAGCAATATTTAAATTGAATGACAAATAGGATCAGAGGCACTAGAAACGTCTACACACACACTTGGTTCTGATGGTTATCATTAACAGTTTCAGAGTTCAAAATATTTTCAAACAGTTCAGAGCTTAAAAAAAATCTTTTCAAAGAAGATAGCTCAGAGTCTGAACAAAAATTTGAAAACAGTTCAGAGCTCTTTAGTACAATATTTTGAAATCCTCAAAGATCAGATTGTCATATCAAAGCATGTACCTCATGCTGCTATTTTGACCACTCTCCTACGTTCTCTCTCTGAAGCACTACAAAGCCCTAAAAAGCTAAGTAATTTCGCTTCTTCCAACAATTGATTTACCAATATTCTTTCTCCCCCTTTTGTCATTATCAAAAATGTAGTATAAGCAATTAATAAAAATTTCAACTTTCAATGCCGTCAAATCAGGAGTGGTTGAACGCATTTAAGACTCGGCCATTGAAATATGCTTATAAAAGGAGAGAGATACCTAGTCATTTTATTCACACAGAATAATCTTAGGTTATTGATAGATCTCTTGAGAGAAAAAATGAAACGCTCAGAGAAGAAGAAAGTAGTTTCAAAGAGAGTCAGTCAAGATAGGAGAAAACATAAGAAGAAACCAATGGAAACAAAGCTAGTGTCCGTTACAGAAGAACTCAGTTCAGAGTCTGAAGAAAAATCTTTGGACTCTAACTGTTTCAAGTTCTGAAGACATATGTTCCTGAAGAAAATCAAACTGATATCCAAGGCTCTAGAGGGGCTAGAGTCTTTTCCTGAGGAAAACCAAACTGATGCATCTGATTCGGTTTCTTCAAGAAGGACTACTAGTTGGTTGGATGGCTTTAGCCAAAATCTCAACCTTCCCCCCTCTACAAAGGTCATATTTAGGCGTGCAACCTTCAAATATGGCCTTTGAAGCAACTAGAAGATTATCCTTGGGAAAAATTTATATGTAATCCAGAACTTATGTTCTCAATGAAACAAAGTTCATTACTTTGGCTTGTTTATTTTTGATTTCTTATTTATATTTCTTCTCTTGTTATGTAATTTGATTCTTTAAGAATACCTACATATTGTACTCATTGAACATCAAATTATATGAATGAAACCCCAAAGTTTTAAGAAAATCACTTTGCAAAATTGTTTGTTTATTGAAAATGAAATTTAGTTCAACACATAAAACAAGCAATCAGATATGTTAATCAGAATCAAAATATACATATAAGCATAGTGACTAAAATAGGTTGGACTTAACACAGAGAGAGAATTTATATAACCATATGAACTCTATCTTACTAATGTACCTAACAAAATATCAATCAGTTATGAAATCATATAAGAAATCAAGATAATCCTAATGTTGAGGTTGACTATAGATAGACGCTAGGGTTATCATGATAATTTTCTGATTAGCATCTACTTTTTCCATCAATCCCATAAACTTGACCACATTGTCTTCAATCCTTCTGATATCACTCTCATAGACAGGATTCTTCAGATACTGTTGATTACCTTGATTACCTCTCGGATTTTCTTGAAGAGGTACATTCAGATCGTCCACTCTTGAAGCTAACCTTTCCCTAAGGCTTTGCCTAATATTTTTCTCTTGCAGTAGAGGATTCAGGATGATCCCTCTCTGTGTCCTCTTGAGTCTGAATGTCTTCCTTCATTTGCAGCTTCATCTAGCCTTCTTCTCTTTTTCTTCAATTCTTCCTTCTCAATCTCAAACCCTTCTCCTAGGTTATCCAGAAGTTGAATATACTGATTGACAATACCACTAGAAACTGTAGGTATGTCAATGTTCCATTTCTTTACCATCGAAGGTTCTGAGTGAGACTGAGGTACTAAAGGATCTGAAGGTTTTACCTCATGTCCTGACAATAAGTTCATGTGAGAGAGTGTATGAACAGATATTGTGGAGGCTCTGATTTCCCTTAACAAGAAGTCATGACCCGCAACTTTGATTATGTCTATCACTCCACATTGATATAAAATCTCACTGAGTATCCTTGGGTAGATGACATGTATATTGGTTTTGGCCTGATTTTGAGTGTTAAGCACAGCTTTGCATAGGTGATCGAAGATGTATTTCGCCCAATTTATATCATATTTCCTTGTGAGAAAATAGACAAAGTGTCTATGATCCCATGACAATTGATCAGAATTTTCACTTCTTGGAAATATAGAACTTAATATAATTTTGGCTAATACTCTCTGAGTGGGCTTCAGATCACCTATCCTGTTGCTCTCACAGCTTTTTCCTTTGTCATAGCATTGTCTTGTTATAGTCTTCAGAAACACAGATTTCTTTGCTTCATTGTGACTACAGGTGTAGTAGAAGCCTTCATTTGGAATGGACAATACCTTAGCCAAGTTTGATGCAGTGAGAATTACTTCAAAAACGCACACAACAGAATGCACTTCAGTTTCCTCAATGATTCTCAATCCTAACTCTTGAGGAGTCTTGACGTCATTTCCAGCCTTTTCTTCTCTCCTTGCATCTAGCTCCTTGTCATAATCTTCAACTGTCTTCACCTTGCTTCTGATCCAGAAATCTTTTACCAGAGTAGGATAGATTGGACCATTTAATAAATTCATGTATCTAAAGCTCCTTTTGTGATTAGTAAAGAACTTTAGAACATCAAAATGATTATTTTCCAAACTATCAAAGTCCACTGGTTGTTCCATGACCAAGTTCAGAGATTTTCCCTCCATCTTAAGAGACAAATCTGTAGAAAACATCTCCTCGCAAGCAGCAGTGTTGATAGGGAAGTTTTTAGGAAAAGTAAACAAAGAATCTGAAGCGGATGTAGAAGTAGATTTCATTTCAGAAGGTTAGGGTAGATCTTGCTAACACTAGAGAAGGAGTTTGTTCTGTGATATTGAAGACGAAGGTGTGGGAAGTGATAGTGTAAAGTGTGCAAGTGTTTAAGTGATTTTGTTTAAAAACAAATTAAGTGACACGTAGAAAATAAATCAAAAAGAAAAGAACTAATCATTAACTGTTTTAAACCAATCAGAACGTGTGTACGTGTTGTTCTTTTAGCGCCAAAACGTTTCAGTAAAAGTACTTAAACGTTTCCAATTCATTTCCTATTCAGAGGCTTATCCTTCAGAGGTTGAAAAGTTTCTCAGAGCCTGGACTACTTCAGATGCTGAGATCCAAAATACTTCAGAGTCTGAAAATGTGTCTTTCAGGACATTTAAAGAAAAGATGTGTTCAGACATGATTTTTCAAGGTTTTTAGTTCTTAACATTTTGTGTCCTAAGAAGACATTTTCAACCTTTGAATGTTATTCCTCTTAAATGTCATTCAGGAGATGAGAGTTACTTACCTGAGTTTGAAGCTCTTGGTTTTAAGTGTAGTCAGTGTCATAGCCTGAACAATCACTCCACCATTCTGAGTTGTTATCATCTTCAACACACGCTTCAAATTCTTCATGCTCCCTCCTGCTCCTTATGTATTCCATTTCATCTTCTTCTCCATTTGACTCTTCAAAAATGTGTCTTCTATGCACAATTGCTCTTCTTCCATTCACATTCACATGCATCCATGTGATTGGAAGGTTCAGAGTCTTAGTTTCACCTGCAATCAAGTAAACTATTTTGTCTCTTGGTACCCACTTGCTTGAGGGTCCTAGACTGTTAGTTGCCAAATCTTCATCCTTCATTTGTTTCATCCGAGTGCTATCAGATACAAATGTAGTGTGAAGATTAGGGAGTGAAAAGCTTCCATCAATAACTGATGAGCTTGGTTCCTCTAGTATTTTATTACTAGAGTATCCAATCCCATTAGTATTGTTGGTCTTTAGGTTGCAAAGCATGGAAACAATTTTATTTTGATCAGCATTAGTGTTGCAATACTCTTTGAGAGCAAGAGAGTGCTCAAAGGGTTTGTAACATACAGCATAATCATTCTTAAGATCTTTTGTTTTGATAAAATCGTTTTGTACAAGATCTTCAGAGTGATTTACTTGCTTACTTAAATTCTCATAGTCTGCTTTAAGCTTTTTATACTTCTGCTGACTATTAGAGAGTTTAAGTAAAGTCTTCTTAAGATGCTTGATCAATTTTGCTTTGGAAATATGAGAATATACCTGATTCATTTTTCTCTGGATACTGTTTGTGTTCTTAGGTTCTGATTTTTCATCAGAACTTGAATCTTTAGAGTCTGAAACATCTTCAGAACTTGATCCTTCAGCTCCTGGTGCTCTTTCAGATTCATCTTCAGAGAAGTTGTCTAGTATATCCCAGGTTGTCATTCCTTTAGCAGGTTTTCCTCCATTCTTCTTGAAGTTGTACCATCTTTGAATTTTTCTTGAAAACCTTTCAAGATACTCTTCATCAGGTTCTTCAACAAGATCTTCATGTTCCAAAGCTTGCTTTCCTTTCCTTGCAGCTTCTGCTTCTTCACCTTTCAGCTCTTGCATATCCTTCAGAGCCAATTCATGGACTCTGAGTAAATCAATCAATGATTCAGGACTCATTGAGTTGATGTCTTTAGTTTCCTCTATAGTATTTGAAATTACATTCCAATTCAGAGGCAAACTTCTCAGTAACTTGCTTACAAGCTCTTTGTTGCTGAGTTTGTTGTTGTAGTCTTCAAGCTTGCTTGTGATGGCTTGAAACCTTAAGTTCATTTCTCCAATACTCTCATTTTCCTCCATTCTAAACTCCTCATATTGATCTAACAAACCATTTACTGTTGCCCACTGAATGCTTTCATTATCATCACTAATGAGGCAAAGAGTAGTAGTTGTAGATTCAACACTAGAAGTTTGTTTGACCCCTGATGTGGAAGGATTTTGATTGTTCCTCAGATCTTCATTTAAGTTCAGTCCATCTTCAATTCCTTGACAAGATCAGCAACTTGTTGATATAACTTCTGCTTCCAATCATCCATGTTTTTAGCCATGGTGGTTTTCTCCTTTGGATCTTGACTGTCTCACGGTTAAGTGATTGCTTCTAATGAACCCTTGATAACTTGGAGTCTGATTGGTCTTGAATGGTTGGCCTCTGATAGTCCTTCGTAATTCAGCTTCTGAACGTCTTCATCTTCTGAATGACTCGTGACTTAGAAGATAGCTTCTGAACTGTTGTAGGCATCTGAACATCTTTGAGCTTTTGAACTTCTCTGAGCTTCTGAACTCTTGCAGACATTCTGATCCTCTTTGACCTTCTGAACTTTGTTTAGCTTCTGACCACGTTGTAGCTTCTGAACTCCTTCAGAGTGTAAAGATTCAGACTTCCATAGGTTTCATCAGAGTCTAAATTAAGTGTGCTCTCGATATAACGTTGGATTCTCCTGCACTCTTAATTTAAACATTAGTACCATCAATTGTCCATTTAATACTTTGTTATCATCAAAACCTAAGGGTGTGTATTAACACATATTTTGTTCCAACAAATCATACATTGTCTTTGCTGTAGATCTGTCCACAATCTTAGTATATTCATCATGAGATATAGCAGACATCATCATATTCTTCACTCTATTATGCTTGGCAAAAATCTTCTTGTTTTCAGCAGATAAGGCTCTCTTCTGTACTAGAGTGATTTTCCCATCAGCTCCTATTCCATCAATAGATACTCCTTCTTCTACCAGATCCCATAACTCATCATCAATTTCATTAATATAGTGATAAATGTTGTCTTTCCACCATTCAAAACGTGTACCATCTCCACTGAATACTGGAACTTTCTTATTGCATGTATCATGCTTGACTGTAGAGTTCATTTTATCGTAGCTATAAGCAACACTAGATAAATCAATAGAATTGTTTGTACTTGCAACAGGTGATGGTTCTCCAGACATAAAGTATTTTTCAAATCTTTTACTGTCTCACTGTAAGGTGATTAGCAACAGAACCGGAGATCTAGATATCAATTGAAGGTGTGAAAAACACAAGAAGGGGGGGTTGAATTGTGTTTTGAAAGTTAAAACTTTTCTAGCTATCAGAGTTTGATTTGCAGCGGATAAATGAATGCTAGATAAACACAACACAAATAAAAACAGAGAGAGAGAGAGAGAGAGAGCGAGAGAGAGAGAGAGAGAGAGAGAGAGAGAGAGAGAGAGAGAGAGAGGAAGACACAGAGATTTATACTGGTTCCTCTCACAAACCGAGAGTAGTCCAATCCCCTTGCACTTCCAAGAGATTTCACTATAATCACTAAAGATTACAAACACAAATGCTCAAGCACACAAGCAAGAGACTTCTCAAATGCTCAAGCACACAAGCAAGAGACTTCACAAACTTATACAAATAAATCAACACAAATACACTTGTTAGAAACAGATGTGTTGTAAAAATCTAAGCTTTTAACTAGACTCTCTAAACTTAATCACTTATGAATACCAATAGAGTCTAAGAGAATATCAAAAGATATTGAAGGTTAGTGTGTTGTTCTAGTTATGCTCTGTAAGCTCAGTAGTAGTTCAATCAAATCAGTCAGTAGTCACTTCTCAAAAAATATTGTCTTCTATATATAGGCAAGTGAATTGTAGACGTTTGAGATAAGACCGTTGTAGAAGGATGACAGCTGTTGATATGAATTTGATTCTCTTTTACCAAAAGGAGTAAATCAATTCCACTACTCTTTCGTTGTTGAGACGCTCCACCAATTTGAGAAAGAATAGTACAAGAATGTACTATACGCTCCATTTGATGATAAGGTTGAGAATAAGGATGTTGTACTATATGATTATTCCTTCACCATGAGTTGTCTTCCTTCAAAAGGAACATCCTAGAAGCATTTATCAGAGATACAAGGTTTCTGAAAAACAGAGCATGCTTCTTTAAGATAAACTGAGCTTTTGGCATCTTCAGAGGCTTGACAGTCTTCAGAGGCAATCTTCCTTCAGAAGCAATACTGAATCTTCAGACTGTAGTCTTCAGAGGCTCTAAGATTTGTTATCAGAACTTCAAAAATGATCTTTGTGTGTTAAGTTTATAATATATGCCTGCACACTTGGATCAATAATTAGTAATTCCAATTGTGCATTTAATACTTTGTTATCATCAAAACTATAGGGTGTTTTTCAATAAAACTCATTTTGTTCCAACATTAATCGCCCCTCTGGGCACGTATGTGATGTCAAACTCTGATAATTCGACTAACCATGCTACCATTCTTCCTGCTAAATCTGGCTTTCGCAGAACGATTTTGATGGGTAATCAGTCTTTACTACTACTTTGTGGCTCTGAAAGTATTGTCGCAGCTTCCTTGCTGTTATTACTACTGCTAGACATAGCCTTTCAATCTTCTGATATCTCCTTTCTGCTCCTCTCAGCGTTCTACTTACAAAGTAGATAGGCTTCTCTTATCCTTCTATCTCTTGGACCAAAGCCGAGCTGAGCGCCTTCTCAGATACTGACAAATAAAGGTATAATATTTTGCCCTGTTCAGGGCGAGTAAGGATGGGAGGTGAGGCTAAAAATACCTTTAACTTTTGGAATGCTTCTTCACACTCAGGGCTTAATGTGAACCTTTCGCTCTTCCTTAATGTGGCAAAGAAGTGACATGCCTGCTCGCCTGAACAAGACAAAAATCTGGACAGTGCTGTTATTCGCCCTGTTAGTTGTTGCGCTTCTTTAACTGAAGTAGGGCTCCTCATGTTGATGATGTCCTGACATTTATTTGGGTTCACCTTTATATCTCTATGTGTGAGTAAGAAACCCAGAAATTTACCAGCTTGAACTCCAAAAGAACATTTGGCCGGGTTAAGCCGCATGTTGTACTTTCTGACTGATTTCAGAATGTCATCCAAATCCTTATCATGCTCGCCTTCTTTCTCTGTCTTGACTACCATATCATCGATGTAAACTTCTAGTTTCTTCCCTATTTGTTCCACGAATACTCTATCCATTAGTCGTTGATAAGTGGCTCATGCGTTCTTAAGGCCAAAAGGCATAACATTGTAAAAATAATTACAAGTGTTAAACATGAAAGTCGTATGTTGTACATCCATGGGATGCATCTTGATTTGGTTGTAGCCGGAGTAGACATCCATGAAACTCAACGTTTTATATCCTGATGCTCCATCAATCAAATTGTCGATGTTTGGCAGTAGATACGGATCCTTGGGACAGGCCTTGTTCAGGTCTATAAAATCCACACACATTCTCCACTTACCATTCGCTTTTTTCACCATTACTACGTTTGTTAGCCAAGTGGGATACTTGTTTTCTTCTATGAATCCTACCACTTTCCGTTTGGCCAGCTCCTCTGTGATGGTTGCTCTCCGTTCTTCTCCCACCTTTCTCTTTCGCTGGACCACGGGCTTATTGGTAGGCGAGATGGACAGTTTGTGAGTAATTACGCTCTCGTCTATTCTTGGCATGTTAGATGGATGCCACGCGAACAAGTCTCTGTTGTTGCATAGTATGGCAATGATTCTTTCTTTTTCCTCTGGATGGAGGTTTGTCCCGACGTTGGTCGTTTGATGCGGTTGCTCGCCTATTTGAACTTGCTCCAGACCCTCAATTGGGCTGACTCTTCTGTCTTGGAACTCTTCTCTAGGGTCTAAATCGGTGATGCTGACCATGTTTATCCCGTTAGTTCACTCTCCGCTGTCTGGGGGAGAGACGGGCTTGGATTGTTTGTGCCTGATTTTTAGACTTGACTCATAACACTTTCTTGCCAACGCATGATCGCCTTTAACCACTCCTATCTTACCGTTGTTCAAAGGGTATTTGATTGACAAATATAAGGTAGACATAACCGCGCCCAATATGTTGAACGCATGACTTCCAATGGTAATATTGTATGAAGTGAAAGGTGTCTTAACCACGAGATATCTAACCTTAATCGTTTTGGCGTTCTCCTCCTCGCCAAAAGTAGTATACAAGGTGATATGATCCATGACGTCTACTTGTTCGCCCGCAAATCCCACTAATGTGCCATAGTAGGGTTTCAGCTGTTCGTCAGACAGGCGCATCGCCTTGTAGGCGTCCCAGTATAGAATGTATGCGGAGCTCCCTGAATCAATAAGAATTCTTTTGACATTGCAGTTCACAATTTGCACTTGTATCACCAACGGATCGTCATCATGAGGAATAATGTCTCATCCATCCTCCGAGTTGAACGAGATTTCAGGCGTGTGGGGAAAGGTTGAATTTCCCACTAAGTATATTTCAAATCTAGATCGCCTGACGTAGCGCTTTCTGGCCGAGTTGGACTCGCCACCACCTGCGAATCCTCCAGATATTGTGTTAACTGCTACCCGATGCTTTTCTCCTTTGTTTCCTCCCTCACCTTCACCTTTCTTTTGATAAGGGATTTGTTTTGGTAGGGCGACCTGCCCTTTGGCGGCGTCTTCTAGGAATTTTCTTAGGTGTCCGCTTCTGATCAAATCTTCTGAAATCTGGCACGTCCAGTTACTAATGTTGAATACAATGTTCCAACACTTATACGTTACATGAATGTTGCAACTAATGTTCCAACGTTGTACTGAACAATAACAGCAATGAACAAACAATAACAGCAATGAACAAACAATAACAAATGCAGAAACAGTAAATGAGACAAGTGATTTGTTAACCCAGTTCGGCATAAACGAACCTACTCTGGGGGATACCAATCCAGGAAGGAAATCCACTAATGTAGTTCTAGATCTAAGCCCTCAGTAAACGTCCTGTTTACGACTTATATCCTATACAACAGCGGAATAATGAACACAACTAGCCTCACAGGTTAAGCCACAAGAGAGAAATAAACTCTCACAACAAGGAAACTCAGTCACTTAGGAAAAATAAATTCCTAGTAACTGAATGTTTCAACATGTAACAAAACATTAGCACACACATAGAGCATATCACACTTGCTCCCCCTCAACATTTGAATCAGAGCACAAATGAATTTTTACGCTCCCTAAAATATAGCACATGCATATATAAACACTTACTCCTCCACAGTCATGCACAACACACAAGCATGTTGTCAAGAACAACATAAGCACTACAACCTAATAACACACATCACAACATGTTTCAACATCAGTCACCACATCAGACATGTTAGCAGAGAACAGCACAACCAACAACAACTACTCCCCCTTTTTAGCCACAAAATTGACAAAATAAGATCTTCAGAACCAATAAGGTACCAGAGTAGGTGCACAAAATATCCAGGAAAATAATCACAAATGAAAATATCCATAAAAGAATAATCATCACGCAAGTGAACCAGGGAAAAATAAATTCCCACATAGAGAAACGGAGTTCTCATGCACACCACTAGGAAAAATAAATTCCTATTCCACTGAGAAAAATAAATTCTCAGACACATAAGAACATGAACTCAGAACCAGAAAATCAGGATGAGGTAGCATTTGGCAGCGCATCTAACATACTAGTATGATGTTGAACATACACAAATTAAACAGCACCCCTCAACACATACATAGCATTGTGATAATTAGGATATTATTAGAAAAACTTCACTCCTCCTGAACACATACATATCACACAAATGAAATTTACTCTTCTTCACTACAACATAGCAATCACATACATCAAGCACATAGACTAGCACAACACCATTATAGCATCATCGGCCTAGTAAAATCACACACTCCCCCTCAATAGCATATCAGAAAGAAATATCCTTATTCCCTGAATAGCTACCGCACGCATATATCAAATGCACTTACTATGATATCATTAGCACCACTACATCAAAGCACACCTTCCTATCTTAAATGCATCACACATATCACAGTCACAAGCATAAGCACAATCATATCATGCATTTATGCATATCAAAGAACATACACTCCAGAACAAACATCACATATACTCCCCCTAAGTTGCAGATCATATAAAGTTGTGGATACCAGATTAAATCATAAAACCAGTCACACAAACAAACAAGTTCTACACTACTTCTACACTGCTTATCGTCAGATGTTTAAACATCAAGCACAACATCAGATAACACATCAGATTTTTACTCCCCCTTACAGCCATAAGTTTTGACAAATAAAGTCAAATAAAAAATCATCAGCTTCGTGGAGTAGAAAAACCAAAGACGTAGTAGAACCATAGAAGAATCTCATCATCACAGAGTGCGCGAGATTATAGACCAGGATCACACATGATGCCTAAAATATCCAAGGCATAGCTCACAACGACACAAGAACTACAGAAACACAAACATAAGGTAACAAGCTTCATCAGACATCAATACTTCCTTATGTATCCTCATTTTTTGTCATCACTAACATCAGTGTTCCTTCTTACTCACCTTCTTCCCAACATGGAAGAACTCCACACATTGTCCTCTGACAAACATTTCCTCACCATCAGAGCCATCAGCAGACACATAATTCACATTCTCATCGCCAAAAACCTTCTCCTCCTCATACTCTATGTGAGAGTTATATTAGATGGTTTCAACATAATGACCAGGTTGGGCCAAGGATGTTGAGACATCAGGCACAACATCAGACTCAGGTAATATTTCTTTGAGGGAAACAACAACAGAGCCAACAAATTTAGTGGGAAAAGACAAAAGTGAAGGTGCGTGGAGAAAACACAAGAAGGGGGGGTTGAATTGTGTTTTAGATATTTAAAAACTTTTCAAGATATTTTAAATCTATCATAGTCTTTAAGCACAGCGGAATTGTTCACACAATTAACTTAAGGCTAAGTGAATGATGAAGGAGTAAATGAGAGAGTGAGAGAGAGAAAGACACACAACAATTTATACTGGTTCCCCTCACAAATTGAGAGTACTCAAGTCCCCTTGCTTCCAAGGGAGTTCACTATAATCACTAAGATTACAATCAGATGCTCAAGCACACAAGCATGAGACTTCCTTGCTCAAGTCACACAAGACTTAAGACTTCCTGCTCTAAGTCACACAAGACAGAGAGACTTCCTTGCTCTAATCACACAAGATCAGAGACTTCCTTGCTCAAGCACACAAGCTTAAGACTTCCTTACTCAAGTCACACAAGACAAGAGACTTCCTTGCTTCTACACTCGGCAGAAGACTTTCTTGCTCTAATCACTAAGATTGAGACTTACTTGCTTCTACACTAAGCATAAGACTTTCTTGCTTCTACACTAAGCAGAAGACTTTCTTGCTTCTACACTAAGCAGAAGACTTACAATTACTCACGCAGGAGTAATACTAACTTCTAAGCTTAAACTTATTACAAACATAATAACTTCAGAGGCTTAAGCTAGTTTCTATTCTCACTTCATTTGAGAGATGTTTTCTATTACAATTCAAATTCTCACTTTATTCTGAGAGATGTTTTCTAATGAAGATCGTTAGTCATCAATTCTTTCTTTTGCATATTTATATGAGTTGAGAAAGACATTGAGACGTTGGAGAAATTCCCGTTGTAAAATGGACAGCTGTAGGCTTTGAATATCCGTTGAGTAAAGCCACGTCTTCTTTTGCAGTGAAGCTTCACCTTTACTATTTGTCCAAAGTACAGTAATAAGGTACAACTAGCTCCTAGAGAGAGTAGGATCACATCTTTTGTGACCGTTGTAATTAGTTGTCCTTAGAACAAATCATCAGGCTTGATAAGAGTAGTTGATGTAGCCCTTCTGATGATTTGGGGAATTCATTTGCTTCTGATGGACCTTTGATAACTTGGAGTCTGATTGGTCTTGAATGAATGGCCTCTGATAGTCCTTCGTATTCCAGCTTCTGAACGTCTTCATCTTCTGAATAACTCATGACTAGCAGATAGCTTCTGAACTCTTGTAGGCATCTAAACATCTTTGAGCTTCTGAACTTCTCTGAGCTTCTGAACTCTTGCAGACATTTTGATCCTCTTTGAGCTTCTGAACTTTGTTTAGCTTCTGACCACATTGTAGCTTCTGAACTCTTTCAGAGTGTAAAGATTCAGACTTCCATAAGTTTCATCAGAGTCTAAATTAAATGTGCTCTTGATATAACGTTGGATTCTCCTGCACACTTAATTTAAACATTAGTAACATCAATTGTCCATTTAATACTTTGTTATCATCAAAACTTAAGGGTGTGTACTTATACCTATTTTGTTCCAACAAAAAGATCATAACTAACAACTTTAGTGTGTGACACATGAACACTTTTAACAGCGACATTAATCCCTAGCGGATTAACCAACCAAGAGATTAAACCAACACCCACATCATCAAAAGTTGGAAAGCTATTACAATCAAGGATAACACCATGGAAGACATACCACATCAAATATAAATCAACAGTGGAGAAAGCATATTATATCCACCACATCAAACATCATAGTTGATACTCATAAAATAGACATCTCTCCTTGTTTGCACAATGTGATAAGGACATAAGAAGACATTGTTCCAAAATCCAGCTTCTCATAACAACTATCTTCATTAAAATACAAATTTCCACTTCTAGACATTGTCTTCAAAAGGAAGGAGACATTGTATAAGGGGACCGAATGGATACTATCATTCCAACATTCTTCCTGTCAGGGGACATGATGTCTAGGACATCATTCTCAACATCTGGCTCAAAGTCAGATACACACACAAACAGATGGATATTTACCAGTTTTAACCTCAAGGAGCATATACCAAAACATCTTCAACAATAGATATACTATCATCACATAGAAACATCAAAACTAGATGTTTCAAAAACAGATCTAAAACAATCACATACAACAATAGGCCTCACATTTGAACATCACACATTTGACCATAACACATCTGAAAACATATAGTACTTCTCATCAAAATGCACATCCACACCCAATTAGTCATAATAGGGCCAGTTCTCTTTCAACCACACTTTGAGCAATTGCTTGGTCAAGTGGAAGATCATTAGGATCGGTTTCTTTCACTATATTCAAAACGTCAATGCTCCAAACCACCATAAGGTTGATCTTCAACCACATCAAGTTGAGGACTCTCACAACCACATCGACATGAGTTTGGGGAATCTTAGAACCGATTTTAACAACACCAACTGGTTGGTCTTTGGATGTTGCAGCATCCGGTATGACATCAGACTTGGATAGAATATGAGGAGTCATTATTGTAGACTCAACAACAGTTTCAATGACATGATTAATGGGGCTTCTAGAGAGCTCATATAAAACAACTTTCTCAACAGAGGGCTCAACACCATTTTCTTTTGGAACACAGAATGTTCCAACATCTGGTTCAACATACATATCAGACGGGTTATGAAAAATGAGCTTGGTGGGGGGTTCAATAGCTGAAGCACCAACAAAAATAGCAGAGCTATCATTTGTACTAGACAGTTCAACAACCTTATCAGAGAAATAATCTACCTGACTCGGAGAAAAAACACAGGGTTCTGCAGGGATATCAACCACAAGTTCGACATTAGGTTTCACATTTTCATTCTCAGAGGTTTCAACAGGTGGATATAAAATAGAGTCAACATGCACATGATGCAGTTCAACAACAGACTCTTTGGTATGATTAATGATAGAGGTCATTTGATCAGTTGATAATTTAGAACTGGTTTCTTTAGTGAGTGGTTCACTAACAACATCATCAACGACAATAGTAACAAAGCTAGACTTTTCTAGGCTCTTTTCAAAGATTGGATTAACCTGACTAATAGACTTATACACAGGTTTGACAAATGTTTCAACATTTAGTTCAACATGCAGACTAAGAGCAGTTTCAGATGGTTTCAAAGCATTCACATAATAAAGAGGGGTTATGAGAACATTAACCTGGTAAGGTGAAGTATCAAAGGAACTTACATTTTCAGCGGTTTGCGGAATGAAAATTATTTCCCTTATTTCTCGTGCAACTCTAGTCATAGTAAATAGAAAGTATTTGTTTGCACGCTTCCACAACTGTAATTGCTATAAACTCCTTTTGTTGAACCATGAAAATAAAATGTTGTCAAGTAGACAATATCCACCATATATGTTTTTTCTTCCATTAACACTTCCATCCAAATCACAATACCCTACAAAATCCTTCTCAAGATGATTCTTCTGAGTTGTGGTTGATGGCCCTTTGTTTCTTAGAACATTATCTGATTCAGAATTAGATCTTTCAAGGTTGATCTCAAAGTCTTTGTCAACTTCAGTAATTTCTAGTTGTTGAGCAGATGTTTCAACATCATCTTCCCCACTTGTTATTCTGTTAGTTGATGAATCATCTCTCACCATATTTATTGACTTTATCATAGCTTTGGTTCTTAAGCAAGTAGAAGAATGAGATGTTTCTATAGGAACCCACAAGTAACAGTTGTTTTTTGATTTAACTCCCCTCATCAATACATCACCTTCCTCATCTGTAACCAAACACTCAGATTGAGTAAAGTTCACTTTCATGCCTTGAACACACAGTTGACTAATACTGATCAAGTTGGCTGTAAGACCTTTGACCAATAGAACATTGTCTAGTTTAGGTAATCCATGATTGACTAGCTTCCCCGTACCCATAATTTCACCTTTGGCTCCATCTCCAAAAGTGACAAAGCTTGTGGCATAGGGTTCCACATTTTCCAAAAACCTACTGATTCCTGTCATGTGTCGAGAACATCCACTATCAAAGTACCAATCTTCTCTTGATGAAGCTCTAAACGAAGTATGAGCAATGAGTGCAACACTTTCTCCTTTAGGTTTCCATTCACTTCTGGTCTTCATAATGGGAGGTTCAGGAGTGAACTCCTTGAAGTGTTTGGGATACCCATAAAGTTTGTAACAGAAAGGTCTGATATGTCCCTTCTTACCACAGTGATGACATATCCAAGAGCGTGATCTATTAGTCTGAGTATTCTGACGCCTCTTAGGATGTTGAAACATCTGTCTCGGCACTGTAGAATAATGATTCCCTTCAGGAGTCATAAATTTCGTATCTGGATCATACATCTGCCTCTTGTTGAGAGTTTCATTGTCAAACCCAATGGGTTGTGGTTTGCCAATAACCTGTTTTTCCAGAATCTCATCTAAAGCATGTGTACTATGGTGCATCATTACAACTTGTTTCTTTAAATGCTCAAGTTGAGAGTTTAATTGAGATACCTCATCATTTAAAGCTCCTATTTTAGCAAGATGGCATTTTCTTTCGGTCTTCAATTGAATGATGACTCTTCTTTCAGCTTCAAGTTGTTCACATACCTCTTCACTTCTGATGCACAATGCTTTGAAGGATCCAGCCAGCTCATCATATGACACATCATCATCATTTGAGTCAGAATCAGACTCAACCACTCCAGTTAGAGCAGTCACATGTTTAGAAGATTCGTTCTCAGCTTCCTCTTCAGATTCTTCTTCTTCAGACCATGTAGCAGTCATGCTCCTCTTCTGTCTTTTGAGAAATGTGCCACATTCAGTTCTAGTGTGACCAAAACCTTCACATTCATGACACTGGACTCCCTTGGATTGTCCCACTTTATTGTCAGTTCTAGTCTTCATGTTGTTGTTGACAGACTTGTTGATGTCGAACCGGATGTTGGAACATTGCCTTTTGTCTTTCTGTCCATGTGTTTCATTACATTGTTGAATTGCTTCCCCAACAGTACCATCGCCTCTGAGATACTTTCATCAGTGTCAAACTTACTCTGATGATCTTCATTATCAGTATTTGACATAAGGGCTATGCTCTTACTCTTGTTTCCACTCTTTCTAGCACGCTCGTTTGTTGACATTTCATATGTTTGAAGAGAACCTACCAAGTCATCAAGCTTAATAGTGTTTAGTTCTCTAAACTCTTCAATGTAAGTGACTTTCATGTCAAACTTCTTTGGTAAGGATCTCAGCATTTTCCTCACCATTTTCTCCTCAGATAGCTTCTCACCTAGAGCATCAAAAGTATTGGCATAATTTAAAATGGTCATATGAAAGTCATGCACACTTTCATCCTCTTTCATTCCGAGTTCTTCAAACTTTGTGGTGAGCATCTGTAGTCTGGAATTCTTTACCTTAGATGTCCCTTCTTGAGTAGTTATCAAGATCTCCCAGGCAACTTTAGCAACTTTGCACCGTTTAATTAGTCTAAACATATTTTTATCGACTCCATTATACAATGCATTCAACGCCTTTGAGTTTCCAAGAGCTAGCTCGTCTTCTTCCTTGGACCACTCACTTTCAGGCTTTAGTTCTTCAGTTTTGTTGCCGTCTTTGTCCACTCTTACCGGTGGTTCCCATCCCATCAGAACCGCTTTCCATGTCTTGCTATCAATGGATTTTAGGAAGGCTTCCATGCGAGACTTCCAATAATCGTAATTAGTTCCATCTAGCAGAGGTGGTCTGTTCACAAACCCTCATTCCTTCTCCATGCTTACCAGATATGTATTCCCTGAATCTCACCCAATCCAGAACAGGGTGCCTGCTCTGATTGAAATCTGGCACATCCAGTTACTAATGTTGAATACAATGTTCCAACACTTATACGTTACGTGAATGTTGCAACTAATGTTCCAACGTTGTACTGAACAATAACAGCAATGAACAAACAATAACAAATGCAGAAACAGTAAACGAGACAAGTGATTTGTTAACCCAGTTCGGCATAAACGAACCTACTCCGGGGCATACCAATCCAGGAAGGAAATCCACTAATGTAGTTCTAGATCCAAGCCCTCAGTAAACGCCCCGTTTACGACTTATATCCTAGACACCTACTTGTGCAACTTCTACCTAAGAACTCCTAGATATGAGATCCCATCTCACCTCCAACTATCACTCAACAGCGATTACAATGAAATAACAAGGTTTGCGAAGACACACTTCAAGACACACAAGTTACCTCCGTACTTAGAAGCTTAGGAGTAACTAACACAATTACAACTCAATAACATAAAGTCCTAAACTTGCATCAATGAGATACAAGAAAGGCTCACAAAATTACAAGACTCAAAACCCTAGAATACTATTCTTGAATGACGGCTTTGATAGATTGCTAGGTTTTTCGTCCTCCTTTAAACACTCCAAGCAAAACAAGGGCTGAAACCATATTGGGCTTAGAACATATAATTTCCAAGAATCAGAACCCTACACAAAGTTTCCTAAAATGTTAAGACATCTTTAGAAAATATCTCAACGCTGATTCTCCAGGCAAATATGTAGCTTGGCACACAAGTAAAAAGGCATGGATTCCTTATATAGATAGAGAGGCGTGAATTCCTTATATAGAAATATCGCGTAATTAATGCTGCGAATTCTGAACATACAGGCGTCAACACACATGTTGAAACATTTGGTCCAACATCTTGCTTGTATATTTGTTTTAGCAAAATGAGGCCAATACACAAATATCCAACATCTTCGATCAAATCCCCTAATCGAAACCACCTCTCAATGTCGTGGCCCTTACATCTGTGATAGGCACACCACGCCCTCGGTGTCTGGGCCCATGACTGTGTTGTTCATTCTGGGGGGAGGCAAAGGTGCTACGTCTGCTTGTAGAATTTCGTGCAATACATGCACTCTTGCTCTGTTCAGCGGCGTGTATTCTCTATCTGTTGGATACCGCCTATGTTGAGGGTAACTCATTCCTCCACCAACGTTAGGAGGGTAGTAAGGCTTAACACGATATCCTTGTTTGTGGGTATCGTTGTTATGCCAGTTACGCTGGGGTTGTGAATTCTGCCCTCTGCCGTTGTTGCTTTTCTGATCTATCTCCTTGGCGTCTCTGGAGCGTTTCTCTGCGTTGCTCTCTTCACCTTTGATATAGCAACTGGCTCTTTTAACGACTTCTTGCATTGATTTAGCGGGTTTTTGCGCTAGAGACTCGTTAAAGTGTCCAGCCTTTAACCCATTGTGGAAAGCTGCAACGAACATCTCCTGGTTTGGATTTGACACAGTAATCGTTGCTTCGCTGAATCGAGCGAGTTATTCTCGAACAGTTTCAGCGTAATTCTGACGGACTGTGAATAGACTGGTCGCCGTGACCTTGATGTGTTTGGTTCAAGAAAATTGGTGTATGAACTTTTTGTGAAAGTCAGCATAACTCTCAATGGAGTTATTGGGTAAGTTCATATACTAACGTAATGCAGCATCTTTCAATGTCCCTGAAAGGAGTTTGCACTTTAGATGTTCTGGTGCTCCAATGATGGCAGTTTGAGTTCCAACAGCCATTAAGTGCACCACAGGGTCTGACTTTCCATCAAACGTAGGTAGATGTGGTGACTTAAAGTTTTTTGGGACTTTGGAATCCTAGAGTGATTGACGAAGAGGCTGAGACTCAATGAGACTCTCATCCTAAGAATCTGCGTTTTGTTCCTTCTCCATTGTAGTAACTTTCCTCTACAAACTTCTGATCTCTTCCATTGCGGTTTGCAAAGAAGGTGTTTCATGGTTAGCAGCCATGGTTGGATCTTTGCTTGCAGTTTTGCTTTCTCTCTAAGTGGTACGCTGGGAATCGTTTTACCGCAACCCCACGGTGGGTGCCAAAATGTTCTGGTGAACAAATAAAGGGGTGTGAACAGTAAATAAATTGGACCGTCGAAATAACGAAAATAATCAAAGCATTCCTGAAATTCCTTGGTTGTCCGTCCTCTTTTTCATCAAAGTTACAGATATTTATAGGGAACATAGGAAGGAAGTTCTTCCCGCCCTTCTTCTTTGTTGGCCAATCCCACGTTCTTCTATACATTTGATCACATGCCTATTTGCAAGGTGATCATGGGGAACGTGGTTTGAGTACAATGGTTTCTTCTAAGTTAAGCTCCTAGTCATACGGGAAATGGAGATAAATGGGTTAAATCGTGGAAAAAATAGCAGTTATAGTGAAGGATAGGGAAATCGTGGAATCGTTGGCATCTCGCCCTTTTGATCATGTCTCGCCCTCAGGGGTAGATGTCTCGCCCCAGGGTCTCGCCTTTTATGAGAAACTGGGCTTAACCTTTGTATATGTATTGGGCCGTTGTGTGGATCAACAAATAACGATTGGGCTTTTGCTAAGTACACCCTTTATATTTACTCCCGGTCCAGGTTATAAAACTCCAAAAACCTCATCCCAAAGTGGCGTGGTTCTAGGGTCCGGTTATAGCATCGGGGTTGGAGTCGCTTGTCCGAAGCAATTTTAATGTACTTGACTTTGGGGTGCTCTGGGCTTTTGCTGAACGATGGCATCCAGAAACAAGTACCTTCCACCTTCTAATAGGTGAGATGGGCATCACATTGGACGATGTCCAATGTTTATTGCATCTTCCTATCGAGGGAAAGTTTCTAAACCATAGGAAGATGACAATACCAGAAGGAGCTCAAATGGTTAGCTCATTTCTCGGAATTGACGAAGAAGATGCCCTTGACATGTTCGCCACCTTAAACGGGCCACATTTGAAGCATATATAGCTACGTGGTAGGGCTTTTTAGCCAATATCAAGTAGCTGCTGAGAGAGCTGAAGCAGATAATAGGCCGGTGCATGAGATTAGGATGTATAGGGCGTTTTTGCTATTTGTTTTCGGTTGTATCACATTCAGCAACAAAAGTTCGTATTACCTCGATGTTGTTTATCTACAGTACTTTCAGGACTTGTCAAGTGTCCATGAATGGAATTGGGGTTCTACTGCCCTTGTTCATTTGCAAAATTATTTGGACTACGCATCTCAAGTAGGATCGTCTCAGATGGTTGGCTACATGTCATTACTCGAGGTAAAAAGATATGATCGTTCAGTTATATATTATGTTATTTGTATGGATCCTATTTTTGACATGGATATATTTTACATAAGTATGTTTGCCTATAATGAAGCTTGTATGTCAATCTTTCAGGGTACTTTGCGTCGGATTCTCAACATGCTTAACTTGTGTTTAACGTATAAACGACTAAGTCGAGGGAGAAGAGGTGGACGACGTGCACAGGCTTTGTTAATATTTTAGTGTCTTTGATGTACTTTTGCTATTTGTTGTAATATTTAATGCATTTTGGAACAATTATGTTGTATATGTTGGAACTTGATGTACTCGGATTCGGCATTGTAATATTTTATGTTTTATGGAACTTAATGTTTTATCTTTTATTGTTATATTTTATGATTAAGTATGAGTTTGCACTAAAATGTCATGTTTGTTGGGTTTGGATATCAAAATAATCATGAAAAAACAGGTTTGGACCTCAAAATATGTTGAGGTGGTAACAGAAGCAGAAACTGGAGTTTTTGGTTTTTACCAGTTCTACTTCGGTTAATATTAACCGAACAAACCTAGAGCATATTTTTGTGCGGTTTTTTCGAACCGAAATATGGTCACGCCTAGGTTTTCTCCATTTTCAATATTATTTTTAATATTAGTAAAAAAAAAAACTAATTTATTATAAATATTACAAAATACTACTTATGTCAACAACGCGTTTTAGACACAAAACACAAACACATATATTAAATATAAATCGAAATACAAACTTAATGGAAACAATCATAGACAACACATTACAAAATTGACAATTATTAGTGACATGAAATTAAAACAGATTACATAAGTAAACAACACATAACAAAATTAAAACATATTACTGTTTACGTATATTTTAATTGGACTACCAATTATAATAAAATAAATATATACCAAATTTATGCCTAACAATTACATGTGAACATAGTTTGGATCTTCCGATCGAACCATACTAGCAAGGATGGCTTCAGTAGTCCTTGTCAGTGTCGCATCTAGCTCGATAATTTTGATCGTGCAATACTGCTCGAAATGTGAAATCATATTATCAATATCGTCATTGTTTTCAAGCTTCATATAGGTGAAAGGAACACTTCCGTCAGAACCAATTGAAGGCTTCCGATAATAGAGAGTTCATATTGTTCTGTTGTCATTCCGGTTGTTGACGGTATGATTGAGTTGTTCCAGCTGCTGTTTTAGACCATCTAATGTTTCACCGTGGTTAATCCGAAACAAATTTGGACTCCCGTGGTTGTACTAAACTGCAGCAAGGTGAGATCTCATGCGTTGTGTGAGTGAAACATCCATTTTGAATGTGTTGTGTGTTCAAGCAAACAAGCCACATCAATTTATACATGAGGTTGTTATTGCGGTAGGTGGGTGTTAATGCGTTAGGTGACCGTTATTGCGGTAGGTGAGTGTTATTGCGGTAGCTGGACGTTTTTGCGCAAAACAAACAAAAGTAAAAAATACACTAAATGAAATATTGGCAAACAAAGTTACAACTTTTATCAATTTCAATTTTAAAACATACACTAAATGAAATTCACAACAATGTACATGAAACATGCGGTAGGTGAGTGTTATTGCGGTAGCTGGACGTTTTTGCGCAAAACAAACAAAACTAAAAAATACACTAAATGAAATATTGGCAAACAAAGTTACAACTTTTATTAATTTCAACCATGATTTTAAAACATACACTAAATGAAATTCACAACAATGTACATGAAACATACACTAACTGAAACTCACAAAGACATAACAGGAAAAAATAAACAAACAACACGACACATTGATTAGTTTTCATCTCTTAAAATAACATACAAACGTGGATATTTCGGATCAACTACAATTTGGTTAAACATAGACTGCACACATTTGCATCAGTTTTCAATTATGTCCACCCGTATTTCCGTGGTGCATCATCAAATTCAATGGATGCACAATCAGCTACCAGATCGACCCACATTTATGCATACCCAAGTTTCACAATTTTGTTTTGTTTGGCATGTTGGAAGTGATACATGACTTCAATTTTTTGTTTAATTGATTGAACGGTTGTGAAAGTGGTATCCTATTCAAAGTTGAACAACTGGTTGTTACCGCGAAATTGGACAGAAAACCGATGTGTGTCTACCGGACTGCGAACTAGAGAACCACGTGAACCTCGTGAGACATTCATACTTAAAATTAAAATAAACTGTTAATTTAAAATGAATTCTTGTCTACTTGGGCATACATATATTTATATAAATGTTTGTCTGATTACAACCACGAAAAGTGTCGGTGCAATGTCTACCACAAAAAATGTATCTAGATATTTCATCTTTTAAAAAAAAAAAAATTGATTTACCTATATTAATATAGTTGTTTTTTGTACCCCCCATATATCTTTTATACCCCCAGACCTTTAACCTGTGTAATATGGACGTTTCGGTTCGAAGAAACCGAAAAAAGTTGTGCAAAACCATATTTCGGTTAATATTAACCGAAAACATTTTTGCAAAAACTAGAACATTCAGCTTCTGGTTTTCGTTACCACCTCGATACAAATGAGGTCCGAACCTGTTTTTTACACATCATATCATCATGAATTCACACCAACCAGTTAAACTACATCAAAATACTATTTTCATTACATCAAACTACTATTTTAATTACTCCAAAATACATAAAAGTCCATAATAGTTCATAATCAAAATACATCAAAGTCCATAATTATTTATATATCAAAATACATCAAAGTCGATAATAGTTTGCATATCAAAATACATCACAGGTTATGTCATTACATATCAAAGTTAGATACATCAAAATATATCCTACCCTATGTGATTACATCAAAGTTCATTGAATTGTCCTTGGATTGTCTTTACTACCAACACCAACAGTTGAAACGTCTCCTCTCTCGATGCTCATGAATTCCTCAAAATTCTTGTGTCTATCCATAAAATAAGTTTCCCAAGCCTTAGTGTGTTCAGAAGCATGTTGCTTCCACTGAGCATTTGTTTTAGGTATCGGACAACCTTCTTTTAACTTCACTAAAACATAGTGATTAGGTAATGCGCCAAGGCAAATAACCTTTGAAGATGGGTTTGGTGGTGGATCGCCACGCAATGGAAAAAAGGTTTCACATGCTCCAAATCCATGTTTTGAGAGCTGAACAACTACTCTGTCCAAAATAGTAGCTATGATCTGTCCCATATCCGGGAATGTGAACCATTTATCTTTTGGTGCAACTGTCTTCCTAAGAGAGGTTCTTCTCTGTCTCGGAGGTGGGAATAGTGCACATCATAAATATATTTCCAACGGTCCTCACCATCATACATGCTAACATACATACTCCTATGCAAAGTCATCTCCCTTTGCATGTTAAGCCGTAACACCCCAAAATCCTCTTCATTGTTTTTTGTAGCCAATGTTATCGCACGGAACCCACAAAAACCGTCACTTTCCACATCAACGATATCTTCAATAAAAGGATGCATACATTTCGGCATGTGGTCAAGCTCAACAATTTGAGATAGAGTCGGAGTAAAGTTACCAATGACGAGAGCTTTGGACACAGTAGATGATGAAGCTTGTGGTAATGACGCCTTCGACTTTGACGGATTTGATTGAGATGCTTGTGTCTCCGCAAAGTGTTTCTCAACATGCTCACACCAAGACTTATCTCCACTGTGGATTTGTTTTTGACACAAACCGCCACCTTTTTCTTTTTAGCCCATTTTGATTTGGCATCTTGAATCGGAGATTTGAGAGAGGTCGATTCAGGATATGCAATTAGACGGAGTTGATCTCTGATTTCATTTTTCGTAGCTTCATCCGATGTTTTCAACTGTTCCTACAAATAATCGTAGAAGTACGTCATTAAGCAAACAAATAATTATGTCGTTACGCAAACAAATATTCAAGTGCTTCCCATATTATAGTAGAATTTAGCAAACACATAATTATAGTAGAATTTAGCAAACAAATTATTTTTAAACGTCAAATGCATAATAATTGTACAGTTATCGTATATGAACCTTAATTGCTTCCCACTCTGCCGTGCATGAATAATCTTCCTGGACGTCCCCACCACCTTCTTCGTTATTGAAAACTAACAAAGAGTACAATTTATCATCCCGGTTTCTGTGTTCCTCAACATACATGCTCTGACCAAATTGAGTTTGAACATCAGTGAATTGATTTCCCAACATTTGATGTATCGCTTCACAACCCTTCACCAAATCACAAGAACTGTCCTTCAAGTATTTTTTCAAGACACCATGGGCACATTCAACTCTATTTGTGGTATAGTTCCCCATGTGTATATGCTTGTCAACCCAAGCATGGACAACCTTCTCTTTATCTGTGTCCAAAACTGTTTCTTCAAAATAGCGCAAGAATCTTGGCCACTTGTTACATAGCACCACAAACTCCAAAAGGTGATCACCATACTCATCGATTGTAGCCGAGTTTAACAAATGGTTGAAGGCATTTTCCACATTCTCCCACACAATTGCCGCCTGCACCTCTTCTTCGTGTCTTACTTTCACTAGCCCTTTTATCTTGGTGCTCACATTTTTCTCAACATGAAACCGACAAACCAATGCAACCGATGTTAGAAATACTTGGACAACAACATTCATCATCGTTGTTAGGTTTTTCAAATTGGCTTAATTTTACAAAAACAACAAATAGCCAGATGTAGTGGCAGATGTGGCTACATATGGAATGACATTCTAAAGCCTGAAGATACGAACAGTTTGTTACGTGCGCTATTCCTCAAACCTATCCCTTTAGCGCAGTGTTAGCGCGTTACTTGTTCCACAATACATGGAACTCGCTTGTCCATTGAACTTATCCGATAAGCATATGTTCTCTAAAATATATTCCTATATTTTAGGTTGTTGGATTTGCTTTGCAAAAGAGTTTGTATCAGATATGCTATATGTTTTTAATGATAATCTGAAGACCAAAAATTAAGGAACTACTATTTTTCCACGAGCTATATATATTGAAGACAAAAGACGTTTGAAGGTTACGAAAACTCTTGTGAAGAAATATATATTTGTGTCTAGGGTTTTTAGCTTTCTCGTGTGTATTTTTGTGAGCCTATCTTGTATCTCTTTGATACTTGCTTAGGACTGTGCTATTGTGTTGTAAGGGTTTTAGTCTACTCCTAAGCTTTTAAGCACGGAGATAGGTTATTGTTTGAAGTGTGACTTCATTGTTCTCAAGGTTAGATCAATCACACTGGTTGTGTGGTTAAGAGGAGGAGAGATAGGTGTCTCTAATCTAGGTGGTCCTAGGTTGAAGGAAGCACGGGTAGAAACTAGGTGGCGAAGTGTAAACGGGTCGTTTACTGGAGACGTCTAACTAGTTTTATCATAGTGGATTCACTCCTGGATTGGTATCCCCCAGAGTAGGTCGTGTTATACGCCGAACTGGGTTAACAAACTCCTGCGTTCATTTAATTTCCAGTTGCTTATTATTCTGCATATTATTTACTTCGTTGTGCACATTGTAGTTGCAAAGGTAGGAACATCCTGTACCCCATTGCTACGCCAGAATTTCAATTGGCATCAGAGCAGGCACCCTGTTCTGCTATTAGGGTGAGCTTCAGGGAACGATTCTGGTTGCTATGGAAAAGGAAGGAGGAGCTGTGAGTAGGCCACCTTTGTTGGATGGTACTAATTATGACTACTGGAAATCACGCATGGAAGCTTTCTTGAGGTCTGTGGACAGTAGGACATGGAAGTCTGTGGTTACTGGCTGGGAACATCCTACAGTTATAGATAAAGATAATGTTGTCTCCTTGAAACCTGAGGGAGAGTGGTCAAAGACTGAAGATGAACTTGCTCTTGGAAATCACAAAGCTTTGAACGCCTTATACAATAGTGTTGATAAGAACATGTTTAGACTGATAAAGAGATGCACTCAGGCTAAAGAAGCTTGGGAGATCTTGAGAACTACTCAGGAAGGGACATCAAAAGTCAAGAACTCCAGACTTCAGATGCTGACTACGAAATTTGAGAACCTCAAAATGAAAGAAGATGAGACGGTACATGACTTCTATATGACTGTTTTAGATTTTGCTAACACATTTGACTCTCTAGGTGAAAAACTTTCTGAAGAAAAGATGGTGAGAAAAATGCTGAGGTCTTTACCCAAGAGGTTTGACATGAAGGTCACATGTATAGAAGAATTTAGGGACTTATCTGAAATAAAACTGGATGATCTGGTTGAGTCTCTACAAACCTATGAACTTTCTGCTAATGAACGATCTGGAAGCAAAAACAAAAACATAGCCTTTGTCTCAAATGCTGATACTGATGATGCACAAGATGAGGCAGATACTGATGAAAGCTTATCTGAAGCTATGACTCTCCTAGGAAGACAATTCAATAAAGTACTAAGAAGAATGGATAGGAGAGGTAAACAGAATGTGAAGCAGAATGTGTCCCCCATTCACTCGACATCAACAAGAATTCTGGTTTTCAGAAGAAACCTAAAGTTGAAGAAAAAATGAGTCAAGTGAGAGGAGTACAGTGTCATGAATGTAGTGGATATGGACACATCAGGTATGAATGCCCTAATTACTTGAAGAAGCAACAAAAGGGAATGACTGCAACATGGTCTGAGGATGAAGACTCAAATGATGACACATCTGGTGAAACTGCAAAGCATATTACTGCCTTAACTGGACTGTGCAGCTCTGACACTGAATCAAATCATGGGGATGTATCTTATGAAGAATTGGTTGAATCTTATAGAGCTCTATGCAAGAGAAGTGAAGAGGTTTGTAGAAGCCAAGAAAATCAAAAAAGGCTTATCTTGGAACTACAGTCTGAAAAGAACAAGCACCTGGCTCAGATTTCTGAACTGAATAATGAGGTAACACAACTGAATTCCACACTTGAAAAGCTTAAAAAAGAAGTTTCTATGAACAATAGCACTGTCGTTCTAGAAAAACTAATTAAATCGCAGGAAGAAGGAAACTGGGTAAAAGGTATTGGGTATGAATATGAGGATCTGAATAAACCCAAGCAGTATGATCCCGAGCTGAAGTTTTTGCCTCCTGGGAGAAACAAAAAATTTCCAATGCCAAAACCAAGGCTGCCCCATTTTCAACCCCATCTGGGATTCAGAAATATGAGATCACAACCCTGGATTTGTCATTATTGTGGAAGAAGAGGACATATAAGACCATTTTGTTATAGATTATATGGGTTTCCGAAGAGAAGTCAGAGGGAAGTACCTGAGAAAGAAGAGATTAACCAAGCAAAAGAATGGAAGCCTAAAGGTAATGTTGCTGGCCTGATTGCTCACACATCTCTTAGAGCTACTTCTAGAGAAGACTGGTACTTTGACAGTGGTTGCTCCAGACATATGACTGGAATAGAAAAATTTCTGGTGGATCTTAAGTCTTACTCCACTAGTTATGTTACATTCGGTGATCGTGCTAAAGGTGAGATTAAAGGTATTGGAAGACTAGCAAATGTTGGACAACCTGATCTTGATGATGTTCTTCTTATGAAAGGATTAACAGCCAATCTAATCAGCATAAGCCAACTCTGTGATCAAGGAATGAAGGTTAACTTTACCAAAGGTGAATGTCTAGTAACTAATGAAGAAGGTGAAGTGATAATGAAAGGAGTAAGGTCAAAGGATAACTGTTATTTGTGGATAGCTCCAGATGAAACTAACTTATCTTCTTGTCTGATAACTAAAGAAGATGAGGTTAATGTATGGCACAGGAAACTTGGTCATCTCAATCTTAAGAGCATGAAGAAGATTATCACTGAAGAAGCTGTTAGAGGAATGCCCAAATTGAAGATAGAAGAAGGGAAGATATGTGGAGAGTGTCAGGTTGGAAAGCAAATTAAGATGTCGCACCCTACAGTGCCCCATTTAACCACATCCAAAGTTCTTGAACTACTACACATGGACTTGATGGGTCCTATGCAAGTGGAAAGTCTAGGAGGAAAGAAATATGCCTTTGTTGTAGTGGACGATTACTCAAGATATACGTGGATTAGCTTTCTTAGAGAAAAATCTGATACCTTCTTTGTGTTCAAAGACTTGTGTGTACAACTACAAAGAGAAAAGGATGAAGGTATTATAAGAATCAGAAGTGATCACGGAAGGGAGTTCGAAAATTCTAGTTTTGCTGATTTCTGTGCTTCAGAAGGTATTGGGCATGAGTTCTCATCCCCCATTACTCCCCAACAGAATGGTGTTGTGGAAAGGAAAAACAGGACTTTGCAGGAATGTGCCAGAGTAATGCTGCATGCTAAGAAACTACCTTATCATTTTTGGGCTGAAGCTATGAGTACTGCGTGTTATATTCACAACAGAGTCACTTTGAGAACTGGAACGTCAAATACTCTATATGAGCTATGGAAAGGGAGGAAGCCTACTGTAAAATACTTTCACATCTTTGGAAGTAAATGTTACATTCTTGCAGATAGAGAACCTAGAAGAAAATTGGATCCTAAAAGTGAAGAAGGAATTTTTCTAGGATATTCTACAAACAGTAGAGCTTTTAGAGTGTTTAACTCAAGAACTAGCACGGTGATGGAATCTATTAATGTCGTAATTGAAGACACCTACTCTGTCAGTGAAACAGATGCTGATCGCCATGCTGACTCTACTCCTGCCCCATCTGATGTTCTGGAAGAAGAAATCCACATAGATAAAGTTGAAAAGTTTGGTAGAGACACTGATTTGTACAATGCTCCAGTGAACAAAGGTCCTTCAGTTAGAGTTCAAAAGAATCACCCCACAAATCTGATAATTGGTAATCCTGATCAAGGAATTACTACTAGAAGATCACAAGATGTTGTGTCAAATGCATGTTTTGTATCTAAGATTGAGCCAAAGAATGTTAAAGAAGCATTGACTGATGAATTTTGGATTGAAGCAATGCAAGAGGAATTGAATCAATTCAAGACATGTGAAGTATGGGATCTAGTACCAAGACCTACAGACACTAATATCATTGGTACCAAATGGGTGTATAAAAATAAATTTGATTCACAAGGAGTGGTTACAAGAAATAAAGCCAGGCTGGTGGCTCAGGGTTATACTCAGATAGAAGGTGTTGACTTTGAAGAGACATTTGCACCGGTAGCTCGCTTAGAATCTATAAGGCTACTCCTTGGTGTAGCATGCTTCTTAAAATTCAAGCTTTACCAAATGGATGTGAAAAGCGCTTTTCTAAATGGATACTTGAATGAAGATGTATATGTTGAGCAGCCAAAAGGATTTGTTGATCCAAATCACCCTGATCATGTGTACAAGTTAAAGAAGGCATTATACGGTCTCAAGCAAGCACCTAGAGCTTGGTATGAGAGACTTACAGAATACTTAATAAAACAAGGTTACAGGAAGGGAGGTAATGATAAAACCTTGTTTGTGAAGGCAGAAGAAAAAGAGTTGTTGATCGCTCAGATTTATGTAGATGATATCGTATTTGGAGGAATGTCTGAGTTTGAAATGAGTATGGTTGGTGAGCTGACATTCTTTCTTGGACTACAAGTGAAACAGATGGAAGACACTATTTTCATCTCTCAAAGCAAGTATGCTAAGAACATTGTGAAGAAGTTTGGTATGGAAAGTGCAAGTCACAAGAGAACTCCTGCTCCTACGCACTTGAAACTATCTAAAGATGAGAAGGGAGTAAAGGTTGATCAAAGTCTCTATAGGAGCATGATTGGAAGCCTGCTATATCTCACTGCAAGTAGACCAGATATCACATTTGCAGTTGGAGTATGTGCAAGATACCAGGCTGAACCTAAGGTAAGTCACCTCACTCAAGTTAAAAGAATTTTGAAATATGTGAGTGGTACTAGTGATTATGGAATGTTATATACACATGGTGATAATGCAATGTTAATTGGCTATTGTGATGCTGACTGGGCTGGGAGTGCAGATGACAGAAAAAGTACATCTGGTGGATGTTTCTTCTTAGGAAATAACTTAATATCCTGGTTTAGTAAGAAACAAAACTGTGTCTCACTATCTACAGCTGAAGCTGAGTATATTGCAGCCGGTAGTAGTTGTTCTCAGTTAGTTTGGATGAAACAATGCTCAGTGAATATGATATTCATCAGGAAACTATGAAATTATTTTGTGACAATATGAGTGCTATTAATATCTCCAAGAATCCAAACCAGCACAGCAGAACCAAGCATATTGATATCAGACACCATTTTATCAGAGAACTAGTTGAAGATAAAATAGTGATGTTGGAACATGTTACCATAGGTGAACAACTGGCTGATATTTTTACGAAGGCGCTAGATCTTAATCAGTTTGAAAAACTCAGGGCTAGGAATTTGCCTATTTGAAAGTTTATAGCAATTAGTATCTCACGCGCTTGCATCAAAGTCTAACTTTTCATATATTGTGCACGCTGTTCAAGAAAGAGGGAAAATTAATACTCCACCATATTGCATGCTTTATCACTCATTCATTTTTCAGTTAAACTTTTCAACTCTCCATCCGTTCAACTCCTCTCCCTGCTACATACTGTTACCACTTCTCGCAAGACTTTGTGTTTCTGATTCATCACTTTGCAATCGCCATTTCATCATGTCTAGTAATTCTCAAAACTCAACAGAAAAAGATTCATCTGATCGCGAAGAGAATCCTAAGAAACATGCATGCGATTCGAGTGCTCCAGATTTGCGTGTTGCTTCGGAGGAAACTCAATCAAGGAAAGAATCTCGTTCTTCCAAGAAGAGAAGGTCTTCTTCTCATCATTCTAAGTCAAAGAAGCACAAAAAGAAGAAAACTTCACCGGCTTCAGAATCAGTTAAAATCAAGAAGAGTAAAAAGAAGAAATCCTCCAAGAAAGGTGAAACGTCTCGAGCACTGTCTATGTCTGATCTTTATCTGGACACGAATCAATCTAAAACTGACAATGATGTTGTTATTGATAAAGATTCCATGGATACAAGTCCAAATTTAATTCCTGTTACTATAGACAAAAGCCCCAATTCTGTTGATGATTTGAGTGTTGATAACCCTAGGGCTGATTGTGATATAGATGTTCAACCCCCAGAAATCACTGTTCAATCAGATGATGTTGATAAAATTTCGGATAAAAATGGTGAAAATTTGACATCTGTTGCTGCTGTGATTACAACTCCTTCGCCAACAACTAATGTGGTTGAAGAGGCTGGACCATTGCAGGATGCATCTGGCATTCTGCCAAATAATTCTGTGACTGGTGTTGCTGATAGGATAGAGGAAGATGGTAAGGTTGTTGATGACTCTACTGCTTCTGTTGAGAAACAGGGTACCAGTTCTAAAGTTGATGAAGTTGAAGCTGATCCTGTTGAAGAAGATCTGGTCATTACTCATGAAACAACTGTGCATTCCATACCCACTCAGAGTGTGGCTGGACGAACCAGACAGAGGTCTGTAAGGCAAGGCGTTACTCCTGTTACTGCACTGGCTGCCCCATCCAAGACTATAATCAAACCTGGGTGTAAACCTGTTCTTTATGGTCCCCCAAGGACTTAGAGAAAAGGTACTCCTCCAAGTGAGAAGAAGAAGAAATGTGTGAAGAGGAAGGAAATAAGCTCTAGTGATTCTGAGTACGATGCTGACCAAGATGCTGCTGCCTTGACTACTACAACCAGGAAACAGGTTAGAACCAGATCCATAACTACTGAGTCTAATCTCAATGCACCCCTGGATAATGTGTCATTTCATGATTCCTCATATGTAAGTCAGTGGAAATATGTGTATCATAGACGTTTAGCTGTTGAGAGGAGTTTGAGTCCTGAAATGATAGAATGTGCTGACCTCATGGATCTTATTAATTTTGCTGGTTTAGAGAAAACTGTGACTAATCTGGGCATGTGTTATGAAATGCTTGTTAAAGAATTTCTGGTCAACATAGGACCTGATTGTGATGACCCTTTTAGTGCTGAGTATAGAAGAGTATATGTTCGTGGTCTGTGCATAGATTTTTCTCCTTCAGTGATTAACCAATTCCTGGGAAGGAAGGATGTTGATGAACCTGCTATAGAGGTCACTGATAATGAGGTTTGCAAAACTCTCACTGGAGGGAAGGTTCTGAAATGGCCTAGGAAGGTTAAGTTGTCTACAACCAATCTTACTGTTAAATATGCTCTGTTAAACAAGATTGCAGCTGCTAACTGGGTTCCTACCTCTCACAATTACTCTGTGGCTACTGGACTTGGTAAGTTCATTTATGCTCTGGGCACCAAAACTCCCTTTAATGTTGGAAATTATATCTTTGATCAAACTCTAGTGCATGCTAAGTCTACTGCAACTAGGTTACCTATAGCATTTCCTACTGTTCTGTGTGGTATTATTCTCTCCCAGCAGCCAAATATACTCAGGAACTCTGATGTTCTATGCAAGAGAGAGACTGCCCTTACTTTTGACTGCAGATTACTTGAAGGCCCACATGAGGTGGATTTGGATGTCCCATTCGCCACCCCATCCAATGTTTCCATGACTAGGAAACAAATGATTGCAGATCTGAAGGATGTAAGCAAAGCTCTTGGGAATAAGAAGCTGAAGCTGGATAAAGTAATAGAGGCCTTGGAGTCTGAGGAGCGTACTGGCACTGCTGGACCCTCAAATGTCCATGCTGGAGGGAAAGTGGAAGGAGATGTTGGCAATGCTACTGTACCAGACTCTGATGAAAGTCTTGGTTTTTGATGCTGTGTTACTAGCTGATGTTTTACTAAGAAGTTTTTTTTCTCTTTTGCTTTATGGGCTATGCCCTGGATTTCTGATGCACCCTTGTGTGCTTTTGGCCTGTAATATTTACTCTCTACTACTCTGATGATTCTCTCCTGCGTATCTTTGCCAAATTTAATGACTAAAAAGGGGGAGTAAGTTTTGATAATTTTAATGACTATTGTTGTGTGTTATGCATGTGGTAGAAGTGTTAGTTATGTTTGGTTGAAGTTGCATCTGTGTGTGTGAGTTATATATGCATACTGTGAGGGGGAGAAAAAGAAAATATAATATGTATGATTTGAGGGGGAGTATATGAGATGTTGCTGGTAATGTTGCCTCACCCTGGATACCATCCAGAGAGTCTGAATGGAGAATTTATTTTTCTCTATTTGACTGATGTTTCTGTTTGTTTGTCTTCTGTTGTGATAAATATGTGTTGTTGAAGACTTTAACATGAGAAATTTTTTCTGATCAAGTTTGTGAATCCACATTGAAGAAGTTTTTATATCTTGATGCTGTTGTGTTGTGAATGAACTCATCCCGCTGTGCCAAGCTCTGATCTTTGTTATAGAGTTTAATTCACTTGAAGTGTAGAAGGTATAGTATTCCTATTATGTTCTATCCACATCCCTTGATAATCTGCCTAATATTGTTTTTAGTCAAAATTTGCCAAAGGGGGAGTTTGTTAGGTTTTTCAAATTGGCTTAATTTTACAAAAACAACAAATAGCCAGATGTAGTGGCAGATGTGGCTACATATGGAATGACATTCTAAAGCCTGAAGATACGAACAGTTTGTTACGTGCGCTATTCCTCAAACCTATCCCTTTAGCGCAGTGTTAGCGCGTTACTTGTTCCACAATACATGGAACTCGCTTGTCCATTGAACTTATCCGATAAGCATATGTTCTCTAAAATATATTCCTATATTTTAGGAGATTGTTGGATTTGCTTTGCAAAAGAGTTTGTATCGGATATGCTATATGTTTTTAATGATAATCTGAAGACCAAAAATCAAGGAACTACTATTTTTCCACGAGCTATATATATTGAAGACAAAAGACGTTTGAAGGTTACGAAAACTCTTGTGAAGAAATATATATTTGTGTCTAGGGTTTTTAGCTTTCTCGTGTGTATTTTTGTGAGCCTATCTTGTATCTCTTTGATACTTGCTTAGGACTGTGCTCTTGTGTTGTAAGGGTTTTAGTCTACTCCTAAGCTTTTAAGCACGGAGATAGGTTATTGTTTGAAGTGTGACTTCATTGTTCTCAAGGTTAGATCAATCACACTGGTTGTGTGGTTAAGAGGAGGAGAGATAGGTTTCTCTAATCTAGGTGGTCCTAGGTTGAAGGAAGCACGGGTAGAAACTAGGTGGCGAAGTGTAAACGGGTCGTTTACTGGAGACTTCTAACTAGTTTTATCATAGTGGATTCACTCCTGGATTGGTATCCCCCAGAGTAGGTCGTGTTATACGCCGAACTGGGTTAACAAACTCCTGCGTTCATTTAATTTCCAGTTGCTTATTATTCTGCATATTATTTACTTCGTTGTGCACATTGTAGTTGCAAAGGTAGGAACATCCTGTACCCCATTGCTACGCCAGAATTTCAAGCGTCGTATCTCTGTCAGTCAAAATAACCTTAGGCAAACTACCTTCATTCTTTACAAGTGACCGCAATTGTTCTAAAGCCCAAATGAGATTATCTTCTTTCTCATTTGTAAGCCAAGAAAAACCAACATTGTACGTCCTCTTAGTTGAAGTGAACCCGACTATCTCAAATAAAGGCATGTTGTACTTGTTGGTTTTGTACGTCGAGTCCATCAGCAAGACAGTAGGAAAAGAGTTCAACAAGCTCACAGATCTTGGATGTGCAAAGAAAAAATCTTGAAGATATTTGCCTCCTTCATCAACAAGCGACCGATACTTGAAAAAATATTTGTTGTCGCCCAGATGTTTGAACAAGTGTTGCATTTCACTCATGGACGCCTTCATTTTAACTTTGTACAAATACCGGACGTTGTATACTTGCTTTGATGACATCTTGTTCTCCGGATCTCTATCTTTCAATGTGGACATTATATTTCTTGATGCAACCAAATTCTTGGTCATTTCATCCAACAATACCTTCTCTTCCGGCTTCAAGCGACCCACCACAAGATGCCCCTCAACCTCCGTGTCCAACTCGTGGTTGTGTATGCCGTTCACCACATTCAAATGCCATAGCTTTGTTTCTTTCGCGTAATAACCACGAAGTCGGAATCGACATCCGCACTTCCTTGTTCACGTACAATCGGGTTTCAACTTCTTTGTAGGTGGCACGTACTTGTCGCTCCGTTTGCACTCCAACACAAAAAACGGCTTTCTACTTTTATCCTCGCCGTTGTCCGATCTCCTAATTATAATTGCAAACTTCAATTTTTGTGCTACTTTGCGAGCCCATTTGATCATAGCTTCTTTGGATTCCTCTTGTACCTCAGTCGCAAAATGACTTTCGGTGTCGATTGATATTGGTGGCGGTTGAACTGGAACCAGAACAATGGTCGTTGCTTCATCCATGACTACAAACAAAACAAATGCAAATAATTAAATTAGACACCTATAATTGTTACAATCTTAAGAGAATACTAAGTATACACCTACAATACTAATAAGCAATTTGTTCAACAATTTATAACCCAATAATAAGCAATTCCAATCAAAATTGAAACAAAGGCAGTAGCTGCGCAGGTTTTTTGAAACACAGGCTAACTTCGGTTCGTAAAAACCGAAACCTATTTCGGTTTTCATTAACCGAACGATTCCTGTCAGATAAAGCTACGAACCTAGACCTATGACAACTACATTTAACAAAATTTAAATCGGTGGTTACCTTAATTTCGAGCTTCAATGAGTGTTGACACATTTAGAACAACCTCTGATGTTGAATCCAAGTCTTGAATGCTCACCAAAACGGATTTGATTCGAGGACAAATTTTTGAAATTGTTTAGATGAAAATAAGAAGTGACTTGTGTTGCATGTTTGTAAGGAGGTTTACGTCGGTTTATATAAACCGAAACAGAGCGAGCAGTTTTTAGAAACTAAAATATTCATGGTTGCGGTTGTAAAAAGCAAAATACCTTGGCACAAATTTTTGGAACTCCGGAGGACAAAAACGTCAGTTTTGAGGGATAGAAAAAAAATTGGGGGTCGGAAGAGAAATTTTCCGTGGTTTGTTCGTCAGTGATGCTGCTGATGCAGCGAAGGTGTGAATGTAAGGGATAGATTCCTCCTACACTCTCTCTTGTCTGTAAAATGGAACGGAGCTCTTTCTCCCCGCGAAACCGGAATACCCGACCCAAGTCCGATATCTACTCTACTTTCGTAATTCACGACGATGACGACGCCGAAACTAACCGTCGCCGGAGAGCCGGTAGCGCTGAAGCTCAGGAAGATCCATACGCGACAATGGTCTTCAAAGACAACGGCAACGATGACGATGATGAAGATTCCTTTCTCCCTCCGCTTCTCAAGCGTCTCCCTAAGGATTTCGGTGGCGGAGCGTCAATGGACTACGACGATGACGATGATGATGAATCTGGCGATTTTGGTACGATGATCGTGAAAAGCGATCGGAGCCGGCAGCGAGATCGGTCTTCTTCTGGTTTAACCTCGCCGGTAGGCTCGACCTGGAAGACTGGGAGTTCTTATAAGGCGAATCATGGCGAGGATGATGATGAGGATGACGACGGTGGTGGATTTTCAACTTTTGTTATGCGTTCTACGGTGAAGTCTGGCGAGAGAGAGTCTGTAAGCGGAACTATGGTGCGACGGACAAGCGGTAATGATGGCGTTGGTGGTGGTTCGACCATGGAGAGGGCGATTGCAAGTATGCAAGGTGTGGGAGAGTTTGGTTTAGGGAAGCATAGGAAAGGAAGTGGATCATCACAGAACGATGAGGGAAAGCATCATTCGGTAACTAAGGTTTCGACGAGTTCGATCCCTGATAGTGTTATTAGAGAGGATCCTACCATCAAGTATGAATTACTCAATGAACTTGGTAGGTGCTAAACAAAGTCAATTCTAGTTTGTTGCTTATGTATTCACTAATTCTTGTTTTGTATTGTATTGTATGAATTTCTAATTGTTTTTGTGTTTGGATTTGTTGCAGGGAAGGGTTCTTATGGTGCTGTTTACAAAGCCAGGGATTATAAAACCTCTGAGATGGTTGCCATCAAAGTCATATCATTATCTGAAGGAGTGAGTTTCTGTTTCATTTTGTATCTAGATATTTGCATTCTGGTCATTTTGTTTATTGGATTTGTGTTTGAACTGTTTTGAATGAACTATTATGGTTTTTGTGCTCATTAGGAGGAGGGATATGAGGAAATTCGTGGTGAGATTGAGATGTTACAACAGTGTAATCATCCTAACGTTGTCCGTTATCTTGGAAGCTATCAAGGAGAAGAATATCTTTGGGTAAGAATTATGAAGGCTTTTCCTAAACATGAACTCATTGATTGTATGGCACTGCTTTTCTGAAACTCTTTCTAGATTTAGTCGTTTTTTGTTTGTAATTTGTGATAGGCTTTTCCTTATGCTCATGGTGATTCACTAATGATTTGTTTAGAAGGATGTATTCTGATTCGGATTTTGTTATTTGTTGTTTCTTACTATAGGACTTATTTTCTTCATTCATTTTATCCTAGGCTCCCTCCTTTGTATAAATAGTACATGTGATGTGATGTGGTTGATTTTGCTTGTTAAAATATTGTTTCTGAATTCTGAATCTCTGATTAAGATTTTGGCAGATAGTTATGGAATACTGTGGTGGTGGTAGTGTTGCTGATCTTATGAACGTGACTGAGGAAGCACTGGATGAGGGTCAAATAGCATATATCTGTAGAGAAGCACTGAAGGTATAGTTGATTGCATGGATTGGCACTGGATGTTTTTCCTGATGTTGTCCTACTTGTTGATCTGTCTTTTAATCTCTACCAAGGTTTTCAGTTTATTTGTTCTTCATAGTTGCAAACAAAATACTTTAAACAGAATTATTTGGACCATGATTTTTGCTGCAAATAAAAATAATATTGTTTTTGTTTATTTTTCTAATATCTTCCTTGATTATGAATAGGGACTTGATTATTTACACTCAATTTTTAAAGTCCACAGAGACATTAAAGGCGGGAATATCTTATTAACTGAACAAGGAGATGTCAAGCTAGGTGAGTACAGTCAGTAGTCGTGTTAGTGCAACATTTGCCGAGTGCTCTTAATAATTATACTTATTGATGTCTTGATGGTTATTTTAGTTTCCTTTATTTAACATGAAAATCATGATTAGTCGTATACATTATGTTGGCTATATTGTTTTTGCCTTCTCTCAAATAAAAAGTTGAATTCACTATTTTGTGTCGTAACTTTTTATTTAGCAAGTAGGCAAGATTTCTTAGCTTATAGCTCTAGTCTTCGTTTTAAAATGTTGTGTACCGTCGGCTATTCTTCTAAGAAAGAGTGATTGCTTGTAAAAAATTCCCATTCTAAATTCTAAATTATTACTGCAACTGCCAATATGGTCAAGTATGTAATTAACTGGTCCCTTATAATCATAGTGAAGAATGAAGCTAATATTCGCCGCATTGTTACTTACTCTTGAATTTGTCATGGTGTCAACAATTTGAGCTGTCCTTTTCTTTCAAGTCTACAGTTGTTTTTGTGTCTTCTAATATATGTATGCCATTCACACATCATACTAGGCATCAGGAAGAAGGTGACATTTTAGATTTTATCTAGTTAACCAATAATGCTCTCTTCCACTCCTATGTTTTTCCGAATGTTCTCTGAAACTAAGATTGATGGCATTCAATTTTTATATTTTAACATCACAAGATAAAGTTATAGACATCTAAATTCTAATCCTGGCGTCTTTTAAAACTAAAAAATTAAAACAAATTCTATTATTCGATAGTCAATGGTAGTATGTTTCGGAAATGCTCTAAATATTTATTTTTATTCTTTATTTTCAAGTCTATTTTTGCAAAAATAGTACGTGTAAACTCAAGGATATTTTTCAATGACATTTCTATTCATAATGTCTGTTTGATGCATTTCAATTTAGTTGTCAGAAGCATTTTATGTGCCGGACTTCATTATGTATATCAACTTATCAAGGATAAAATTTACTTTGCATACTTCTTAGATAAAGCAGCAAGATATTGTAATAAAGATTTATTTCCAAGACACTAATATTCTTGGACTTTTAACAACAGTCTGATTTAGATTCCTGGTTGACAATGAGCAGGGGATTTTGGTGTTGCTGCGCAGCTTACAAGGACTATGTCAAAGCGCAATACGGTAGTTGTTATGTTTAATATTATTTTAATGTTACTGTGTCAGATAATATATGGGGTGACTGCATTTCTTTATGCTTTTTGTTTGAATAAACTGTTTCTAGATGTAAATGAAATGAAACATGCATCTGACTTCCTTCTAGCTAACAAACATCTGTCGTTGCATACTTAGATATTTATGTGTTTGTTTATTGAGACACATGTTCTTCCCATCCATAAACTCAGATGCATATGACTGTCCTTTGTGCATTGCATGAGAATCCTACAAGTGCGATTTGACTTTTGGCTCATCTATTTCTGATTAACCTGGACCATGGGCGATATTAAACTCCCCATCCTAGTTTTTGTGTGCAACTTATTGTGACTTAGAATTTGTTCTTAGTCCTATTGTATTTACTTCTTGAATGTTCCTTAGTGTTATGTTCGACGTATTTTCTCTTAATAATTTGACTTTTAATGAGATGTCTCAAATCTTGAGCCGCCCTTGAGCATTCTTGAATGTGACATGAACTTGTTATATTCAAAACCATATGACTTGCATTGTGGTGTTTCTGCAATTTATGTACGGACAAATTATTTATTCTTTTTATCTTTTGTTTAATGTGCTTGTAGTTTATTGGAACCCCTCATTGGATGGCTCCGGAAGTCATCCAGGAAAGTCGCTATGACGGAAAGGTATTGCGCTTTTCAGAATCTGTTAACCTGGTTGGCTTGTGCATCTTCTTTTGTTGGCACTGTACTGCATCTTCTTTTGTTGGCACTGTACTGCATCTTTTCCTCGTTTTATTTCCATTTACCTTGACTTTTTCTCCGCTTGGTTCTTAGGTTAGGATGTGAGAGTAAAATTAGTACCATATTCCTGACAAAAGTGCAGCATTTATACATGTGCATATTTAGCTTTATTTAAAAATTCGCAAAGGATTTATAATTTGACACTTGTGGTGAGTTTCTGATAGAGCACCAGATGTTTACTGAATAACAATAAGGATTATAATATTAGAGATAGAAATCACATAGAATACAGCAATACACTTGCTGACCCAGAGACCAAGTGTCCTACGGAGTAATCGCTATCGAAAGTACAAAATAACAATCTGGCGTACAGAAAACAGACACCCTACTATCATACATACTAATAAATAACTGCCAGATGATATTTTCTAATCATTAACTGCCATCAGGCAATTACTCTTGATGTTTCCTATGATGCCTAGTGTACATCTTCCAAACTGTTTCAATATTTCTCAGCTGTCTAGAATTGTGTCTGGCTGCACTACATCATCCTGTTGAAGCTCCAAGGGTTCTTCTGTCTTAGATCCAATGGTCTTCAGAAAATACACATGAAATATTGGATGCGCTCTTGATGTACGTGGAAGCTTCAAATTATATAGGAAACTGGTCTGTATTTTTCTAGAATTTTAAAAGGACCATAATAGTGGGGATTCAGTTTCTGGTTGTTGTTGATAGCAATAGGTTGTTGTTTATGTGGTCTCAACTTTATGAAAAACCAATCCCCTACATCAAACTATTGATCCCTACTTTTCTTATTTGCACAGTGCTTCGTCTTCTCCTGTGCTCTAGTTAAGTGATACTGCATTTGATTAAGAGCTTCGTATCTTTCCTTCAAGTTCTGTGACACAGCTTCGTGTTTTTTTTTGTTACAAAAAATTGTGGAAGGGGGAAAATATTATTAAATAAAGTGGCACTGAATCACTGATGACCATTTTACAACCGTCCCCGAGGGGATTTGAACTCTGTCTCTTGAGGTTACAATGTCAAACTCTTACTATTGAGTTTCCACTTTATGGACGTGCGACACAACTTATGCTCAGTTTCTCCTTCTATAATCTAAACAACTGTAGGAGGCTTTCTCCCATAAACTACATCAAAAGTAGTAGTATCGGTGGACACATGAAAAGTAGGAGTGTTAAGGCCAGTTAGTATGATGTTAATTCTAAACTAGGTCACTTGTATTTAATGAATATGAAAAGAATAAATAGTTCTATAGTATTTTAGTTAGATTATTGGCCAGATTTGTATTTGATAAGGTTTTATTTATTTAACTATGTTTTTCAGGTAGATGTCTGGGCTCTTGGTGTGTCTGCAATTGAAATGGCCGAGGTATATCCATTGCATATATTTTCAATTCTGTGTCTTTGAGGAGCAACACTCCATACATTCTATTTCTATGTGGTTGGGTTGTCATCGATAAACTGTTATTGTAACAGCTCATGCAGTTAAATAGGATTGTTTTGTTAGATAGCCCCTTCTTTTTTAAAGCAGTACTTTATAAGAACGAGTACCCATTCTTATGCTTTATATTTTTAATTCTGTTATCTTAATTTTCAGGGTGTTCCTCCAAGATCGTCAGTGCATCCGATGAGGGTTAGTAACTTAGAACTTTGATATTGACTGGTGTGTTATTGATAAGTGAGTAAACATAATTTATTTTCCTTCCCCTATTTCACGTGTAATTGTTAACTGGTAATTTTTATTGATGCTTATATAATGTTCAGATGAGTTATTATTTCATCCACTATTACATGTTAGTCACTTTGTTGGGAGAAACTTTGATCTTTGTATAGGTGAGTTAGGAGGGAGAAACTGAAGAATAACTGAAATGATTAGACTTGAAGGAGATTATTGAATATAATTTTGATTAACTGTGTTGTTAGGGTGATATGAACTTGGTACCTTATTAGGAAAAATAGGTAAATTTCCCTCAATTGCAGAATAAAATACTTGATTGTGAGATCCTTAGGCCCCAACTCTCTTTCAAATTACCAGATTATATGTCCCTCGACCCCTCTTCGTATTTGCTGAGAACACGCCTTACTTCTCTTTCTGTCCTCGACTACCAACTAACTAGTTCAAATTCCTTTAACTAACAAAAGCTATCTGAGTTTTTCGGTGTTAATTAGTTAATGAAAGAGGATCTAAATTTTAGTTATTTCAGAATTCAGACTTATGGTTATGGTATCTGTTATATCTGTTGGTGGTAGGTGTAAACTTTTTTTATCTAATTTATGTGCAAAGTGGTTGTTTTTTGGTAATTTTCCTTGCCATGAAAATATGCTGTATGAAAAGTTTCTTTTGCAATAGGTGAGTTTATGATAATCAATGTGAATAGAAATACATTCTTGGTAGTTTCTTCTGTCAGCAGAAGCTACTTAGATTCTTGTTTACTTTAAGAAATTGATTTGCATTAGTGCTTTCTTTTGAAGAAAATGTCAACTTCTGTCTGCTTCCCTTTTTTCTATTATGCTAGTTTATGAAATATTGATAATAGACGAATTGTCTAATTGAAATGCAAAAATGATGGCTGTCTGCAGGCACAAAAACACTTGGTATTTGATTTTTGTTAAAGAAAAAAATTTACTAGAGTAACATTTGTTTGAAAGGATCAATTCATTCGATTGGATTCTTAATTCTTAAAAAAAAATTTGGGTCCGAAATTTTTGTTTTATAATTGAATATTTTTAGGATTGTCAAGGGCATAGTTTGACTTCATTTTGAGGGGAGGGGAGTTATAAAATTGTTTTTTTTCCTTTGTAGGTTTTATTCATGATATCCATTGAACCAGCTCCAATGCTTGAGGATAAAGAAAAATGGTTTGTTTCTATAGTCTACACACGTAACTTGTGAATCAGTTAGTTTCAAACAGTTGGTTGATGATCTATGCTGCTATTTGTTTTACAATTTCAAGTGGTATTTTCCATATGTTATATATTTTGTGCTTGTTTTTATCTTTTTAAAGACACTACTGATTTTCCGCTTTGTGCAGTACTTTTACTATAAAATCTCTAAGATACTTTACTGTGATCTTTTGATAAAGGAAATCCGTATTAAGATGCTATTAAATTTAAACCACATATATATAGTTAAAATGATAACTTGATTTCCCGCAATCTTCTCTCATATGCTGTATCTAAGATACATTTGTTAAGAAAGAACTTTATCAATTAACCTATGTAAGCTAGATTGAAGAAAAAACTTTATCAATTGACCTATGCTAATCAGTAGTTAGTCACTACTCAATCTTAGTGTGCTGCTCTCATAATCTCATTTTCTCAGTGCGAATATCTTATTGATGGTCTCTTTCTGTATGATAATGTTTTAAATTTGATTTTTCTTTTGTAGGTCTTTATATTTCCATGATTTTGTTGCAAAATGCCTGACCAAAGAACCTCGTCTCCGCCCTGCTGCATCTGAGATGTTGAAGGTATGCTCAGTTATATTGTTCGGATGAAAATCTAGTAACTCTGAGGAGAAAATTCATTCAGAGCTGATTGTATATTAAATAGTAGTAGGAACAACAAAATGCAGAGAAAGTTATATCCACTAAAGATGGAAAGTTGAAAGGGATTGGAGATGCTTGTTATAACTATAGAAGATTTCTTATAAGAAATAATAAAAGACAATAGTTATAGTAATTTTAGAGAAAGGTATATCCACTAATATATCAGTTGGTTAAAATATTTGTTTCAACTGTCAGAATATTGATTTTAATTTGTCCTTATTATATATTTCAAATTAATTTGGAGATTACCGACATTTTTCTGAACTATTTTGCCCATTTTTTTTAATGTTATTATGTTCTTCCAAACTCTGTCTCCATATCTATAACTGTTCATTTTTGTTCTCTCAACTATCCAACTAAGACTATATTATTTGTTGGCATGCATAATGGCACCATGTCTCAGTCTTAGATATGTTCAGTTAGCTCATCTATATCCAAGATAAAAAGATAAGGGCGAGAGGGAAGGTTAACTCTTTGGTGTAGAAAAGATAAAAAGATAAGGGCGAGGGGGAAGGTTAACTCTTCGGTGTATTGAAAAGAGAAATTATGAGTTAGTTTACAAAATTGTCCTTCATTAATGGTATAGAAAAGATAGATTGAAGAATTGAAAGAAGATAGAGTAATAAATAGGTAAGGGTATAATAGGAAAAATAACATTAAATGCTTTATTGGTAATGTAAAGTGACTTATAATTTGGTACAATTTTTTTTCTCAAAGTGACTTATAATTTGGTACGGAGGTAGTAATAAATAAAATGTGAATGCTTATATATAGTGTTTTAATATTTAAAACTTCCTGCAACACATATTAGTAAGTTATACAAAACATTGGATCATAACATACACTGGTTATCCAAAATTACCATGGAAATCCTTTCAGTGATGTCGGATCATGCATGAGCTTTTCATTTTTTCCATTGCATGTATTGGGTGTCCAAACAAACTTTAAATGTATGTCTCTATTAATTTTTAAACTAATTTGGTTTATGCTTGCTTATTGAGTTTGCAATTGCATATGTTTTCTTCAACTGTTGGGTGTTTCCATTGAGTAAAGTTCTTTTCTGGCTGCCTAGCACAAATTTTTTGAAAAATGGAAAGTTGGATCCGCTGCAATGTATCCAAAACTAGAAAAGGCAAGGCAAGTCAGGGCTTCAATGGCTTTACAGGTGCAAACTCTTGATCCAGCTGCAGCGGGAGATCAGGTATGATTAAAACTTCCCCTTCCCTTTCCTCTTCTCTCTTTTGGTTTTACACACACACACACACATGCACATCTACCCAGATTTGTTCTTCTTATCTATCTAGATTCACAAAGTTGAAAAAACAGAAAATAATTTCTGTGTAATACACATTCTTAATCTGAAGGAGCCAATGCTAGCTTCCATACTAAATGACGAATATGGAGATACTGTTCCATCCAGACCTCAGAACATAAGTGTTGAGGAGGCAGCTTATATCTCATCACATGGAACTATGAGGAAGCTGCAAAAGGTGGATGAGGTTGACAATAGTGAAGGTCTGCTGTTCTTGCATCTTATCTGTAGCCTGATTTTATTATTGTTAAGGTTGGTTATTTCTTATTGTCACGTAAAGGATGGGTTTCACGTTTTATGATGGGAGATTGGGAGAAAATGGGCTTTGATTTTAAGTGGCCATGCAAATTTCACTTTATAGATAATTTGGCCTACACAGGCTGTAGCCCTCAATCCCGGCTGAACTGAATTTTACAATCTTTGTTGGGCATACTTGTGGGAACTTGAACCTAGCGACCAAGGGACTGATTTGGTCGTCATTACTAGTAGTTGTCAAATGCATGGTTATTAAATTGCTATTGGAATTGTGAATCAGAAGACCTATTTTCTGAATCGTGAATCAAATCTTATTATGAATTGTAAGATGCATTACCAATAAAAATGACATTTTTAAGTAAAAACAAGTGACATAGCACACTTATAAGTTAACATATCATCCACTAATCTGAGCAATTCAAGAAGCAAGTCAATAATCAAATCAGAATAAATGTGGTTGACTATACAAAGTTGAAAACAAAAGTTGGCTACTCTAAGTTTAGGCAGTGATTCATTAGAATGAATTAGGATTTATCATAGTGAGTCGAGATTCAAGATTAGATTCATGTCTAAAATAGATACACGCTAAAGGCTTGTTTCGACTGGATTCAATTTTGTGTCGAATCGAGATACGACTCACGTGGTTGACTAGGTTCAAATCTGAGCTTAATTTTTGCGATGCTTCTTTCTTCCATCTGCCTCATATTGGGGAGGAAAACAGTTTTATTTCTTTAATTTTTCTCTTGATTTGTGGAAGAGAAAATGAATAGAGTAGGTAAGAAGGACAACTTCGGAACCACAAAAATTCAAAATTTTCTCCTCCCTGATTTCCTTTCCTTTTAATCTATAAGAACTTGTTAGATTCTAATTAATTTTATTTTCTTAATTCTTAACGAAATGAAAGTTATTCTGTTTTAAGTTTATTTTTTATTTTTTTTTGTGAAATGTAATTATTTGGAATATTGGCAGGTGACTTTGGCACAATGATAGTCCATCGGGATGAATTATTTAAGACCACACAGGATACAGATTCTGCTAGTTATAAAACTGCCTTCACCAGTGGCACAGGAAGCAAACTATCTGACCCTGGGTACTTACTTACCTGTTTTAATTCTAACAATGAATTTCGTCATTAGATTTTCACATTAGGAAGTCACGTGTCAATTTTGTATTTATCTCTTCATAACCATTTCCAAGTTTTGACAAAGCCCCTCTATTTAATGGCTTTAAAAAAGAGGAGTAGAAATCCTCTCCATTTCTCAAAAGAAATGGCAAATGCAAGTACTAAAGTTTAAATGTATAAATACTCAAATAATATCAATTTTTCTCAAAAGATGTGCATTTATATTCTTGATTTACATCAAAACTATAGTAATTGCATTTGCCATTTTTTATAAGAAATGGAGAGGATTCCAACTCAAAAAAGAGATAGGCACAAAATTGATCTTGTCTTGTGAAATTGTAATATCCATTTACCTCTTATCTCTTATATTTTCTAAAAATTTATTCGTCATTTGCTTAAAAATAATTTAACCAGTCTCAGCTTTGCAAACTTGTAAAATGTGCATTATATGCTTACTAGAACCTTCCCTCTTTTTTGACGGGGCGGGGTGACCCTTTTTGCCATCCCTACTTTTTTCCTTTTCATTCCTCCCGTGTCCTAACGTAGTCTGCTTTCTCTTTTGGGTACATTTTAGGGTTGAGACTCTAAAAGTTGGCGACTTGAACACTGCCTCTTTTATAGGATCTGGTCCTACTACAGATTCCGTACAATCATCTTTACCATCTGTTAGTAATTTAACAGAGCAGAACCTCAAAACAAAAGGCACTCATCGAACACAATCTGGAATTATAAGGAACAGTACGCTTAATAAGAATGAAACAGTCAGCCGCAAATTTGCTTTACAAGATAAGGTATTTTTGTAATTTGATTTATATATTTTCTGTCAAGCATAATATTTGCGTATGTAATAACTTCATTTGAGCAAAGAATATGTTTTTTGGTTACTTGGTCACTCCTTTGTGATTCCGATTCGTATGCAAAGATAAGGATGCTTATTTTCTTCTTGAATTAATTGCCTTATGTTTTGTACTCTTTTCTGGTTTCACGAATGCCTATTGTGAGACTACTGTCTAAGCTTTATCATCTGTTTACTTCTTTTTCAGCTTTGGTCCATTTATGCCGCTGGTAATACAGTGCCCATACCATTCTTAAGGGCAACCGATATATCACCTATTGCTCTGCTTTCAGACAATGTGTTTGGCGGCATGCAACAGGATACAGGTGGAACTGGAACAGTAGAAGCATTGCAAGAACTTTTTAGTGGCGACGGCCAGTCCAAAAAGGGTCGCAGAGGAATAAATGAGGTGACTATGTGTGTGTATTTGTGCACTCATCAATCATCATGCCCATCCGTGTGTTGTGTGCACTTCTTATAGTCACTGACATTGATTTGCTAACTGTCATGCAGCAGATGCCCCTTCCTCCAAGCATTTGCCAAAGATTGACGTCTAGTTCTACTCTAATGAATTTGGGACAGGCTTTAGCTTATCATAAGATGTACGTCCCTTCAGCTTTTGCATCAATTTTTTCTTCCAACTCTGCAAATTATGTTAGTAGTTTTAATGTGTGCAAATGCTTGTAGTCGAGAACTGTATCGGTTTGCACCTCCCTACTTGTGTCAAAAAAGCACTCAATACTGGGACCTTCCTTCTGATCTGATTAATCCCTTTAGTTCCTTAGGCGTGTATTGGATTCCTATGTAAATGTGATTATTCTTAACATAATTGCTTTGCTTGATATTAGGTGTTACGAAGATATGCCACTGCAGGAGTTGCAAGCAACGCAGGAGCAGCGAACTATTCAAAATCTCTCTGACACGCTTAGAACCATTCTTCGGTTGTAGATTATACCTTACTGCCTCTGTTATTTATATCCAAAGATAACATAAATTATTATATGATGTTACTTACATATCAGTGGCAGTGAAGCAATAGTTTTTGTTTTTGCTTCTTAGGTGTTCGATTGTGACTAGTTAGTTTTGTTGGTTTGATTACTCGGTTCCAGTCTAACGACATGTAATACAAGTGTTTAGTCAGCTGTCACATTTATATGTAAATATTTTGTACCTAGGTCTTGTATCAAATGTCGGCATTTCCATATGTTGTAGTTTGTAATGGAATTTTTGGAGTAATGTTTGTCAGCATCCATTTTAATACCACAAGATGGAGGAAATGCTTCAGATATGATCTGACGTCAATAAGTCCATCTTCAGATCTTCTCCACGCACACCCTTTGGGCCTTCTCTGCGCGCCCCCAGATCTGTGGGCTTCTGGCCTGGTTTGCTAGAGAGAGAGAGAGAGAGCGAAGGGTTAGAGAGAGAAAGAAAGTGAAATAGCCTAACCCGATCCTGTGCGCGCCGGTGCAGTCTTACGGTGCACCAACACGCCTAAAACCCATCAGATTTGATAAGACGTCAATAATTCCATCTTCAGATATTCACCATGCACACCCTTTGGGCCTTCTCTGCGCGCCCCCGGACTGTTAGCTTTAGGCCCGGTTTCCTAATGAGAGAGAGAGAGAAAGAATTCAAAACACTAAGTCCAAACATCATATTTTTTTTGTTTTTTTGACAATAGGCCCAAACACATTTGATAGCCCAAATCTTTTTTTTTCCTTTTTTTTTTTTTTTTCAATTATAGATTTTTTAAATAATAAATAAATGCTTTGTCAAAAAAAAAAAATTAAATATAGTGGTGGTGGCCAACAGTCAACGGCTGGTCAACGTCGGACCTCCGGCGCCGGCGCGGTGGCCCATGGCGGGGGAACCATATTTTCTATCGACCCCACGGTGGTCTGCGGTGGAGCTCCGGTGGCCGATGGCGGAGCTCTGGTGGCCGGTGGTGGAGCTCCGTCGGGCGGCCGCCACATGCCACCCCCTTTTATTTTAATAATATTAATATAATATATTATAATATTTAAATTATTATTATTTTAAATTGTATTAAAACTTTTATTTATTTATTTTAATAAATCAGTCTTTTAGATTTTCAAAATAACGTGTTGCAGTACATTGGTAATAGTGCCTCGTATTTCCTCGCCAATGTTATCCATGGGCGAGATGACTAAACAAGCTAGACGTGCGCGAGTTACAGGCGATCATACACGTGGGAACGACGAAAATACGCATGGTTAAAACACTTGGTGTTCCACGCGCCATGTGTCGATTGTGTGTACTTTTTCTTCTTTGTGTAATGAAATGTTTCATCTTCCTTATACCCATTATACAAAAGATTGTTTCTTTCATCCTATAAAAGCACCCCTTTGTGGTATTCTTCTCATTGTTTTCCTCTTATTGTTTTCTCTCCTTTCATCAATGGTATTTCCCTCTTCCTCATCAATGGTGTTTTCCTCCTTTTCTATCCTTTAAAGACTCTAATTTGTTCCTCCTCGGTGCTTCTTCTTCTTCTTCTTCTTCTTCCGGTAAGGATCTCCATCTTCTTTTTATTTTAATTTCTATGTTCCTTTGATTTTCTCAATGCCTAGATCTCTTCTTCTTTAGTCAGGTTTTGTACTAATTTTCCCATAGAGTTTTACACAATTTGAGATTGGCATGTTACTCTTATAAAACCAATTTGTGCAATTTGTGATTGCCCTGTTTATTATCGCGGTACTAGCCATATTTGTCGGACGGGTTTTCGCGCGCCCACGAGGGCCACGCGCCCAAAAGGGCACTCGCCCATAGAGGGCTGCTCGCCCACGAAGGGCATCACGCCCACGAGGGGGCTGCTCGCCCATTAGGGACATTCGCGCGCCCATGAGGGTTGTACGCCCATAGTCTTTTAGTGATGCCTATCGTGGTAGGGGTAGTAATTGTTTAATAATGACTACTTCGTCTTTCACAGGGAAGGGGCTGGTATTGTGTTGATTTGGTGGTGCCTGACGAGATGGATACTGCGTCGAAGTTCACTTCCCTTGAGAGTATTCACTTTCTTAGGGAAGGTTATACGTTATACAATGGTGATGGTGAGGATCTAATTGTTGAACCTGTACGGGCGGGCGAGTTAGTTACTACAGTTAACAGGGAATAACCTCACTATTTTTATATGTATGCTAATGTGATTCAAGCATTGAATTTGTGGTTCCCTCTTACTGTTTTTGAGGACACTATGTTGAGACTTTTGAATGTTGCGCCTAGCCAATTTCATCATAACAGTTGGGCCTTTGTAAAGGCGTATGAACTTCTTTGTTATGCTTTAGATTTAGAGCCTAGCTTGGGTGTGTTCTTCTCTTTCTATCATGTGAAGAGTCTCACCCCGGGAAGGTTGGTGTCAGTTTGTGCTCAGCCGAACAAGGGATTATTCAAGTTGTTCGCCTCTCATTTTAAAAATTATCAAGACTCCTTTCTTCGTGTAAGATGTGGACCTCAGTTGTCTCCTTGATGTATGATGATGAAGGCAATCCTTTATTTCCTTTTTATTGGACTGAGGATCCTAGGGCGATTAAGGGAGTTTATGACGACATGCTAACTTCTTTTGAGAAGGAGACCGTGGTCTTTTTAGAGAGCTTTAATCTCATTGATATTAAGTGTCGCGGTGATTTTTGGATATCGAGTTATTAATTAACTTCAAATCGCAATTTAATATTCCACCACCGATCTTTAATTTATCCGAGGGAAAGGGAAAAAGTTCGAAAAAACCCTATTTTTTAGAGAACAAGGTTCGGGGGTTGGTTATACGAAGGGAAGGTACTAGCACCCTAAGTATCTATAGTACTCTATAGGAACCTCTTGTTTTTATTCTAACTTTGCGCTTTATTTTTAATTGCTTGTAAAAATGTATAAGTATGGGAATTAAAGTAATGAATGAAAAAGTTTAAAGTGATGGAAAAGGAGAAATGTTTTTGTTGATTTTATTGATTGGAGAGACAAGTCTCATGCCTACGTACCCGAGGGATCAAACCACCATAGTTCGGGGTAAAAAGCCGAGTAAATTTGTTTGTTTGATTTTAAAGTTTTTTGAAAATGGTTTTAAAGACCAAAAGCCAAGAGTGGCAAAAATGTGAGTTTGATTGATGTTAATTTGTGAAGAAAGTCTATATGGTTAAATTGATTGAAGTTTGATTGTGAAATAAGACGCGGACACTTGGTTTAAAATCCAAGGTTTATTGAGAAAATGTTTTGAGTGATAAAAGTTACTTGGTTTAAAATCCAAGGTATAACATGATTAAAAATGTATGGATGAAGAAAATACACTTGGTTTAAAATCCAAGGTTTTTGGCGAGAAAAGGATCACTTGGGTTAAAATCCAAGGTTTTAGCGAAAAAGAAGGCCATTGGTTTAAAGTCCAAGGCACTTGGTTTAAAATCCAAGTTTTGCGATAAAAAGACTCTTGGGTTAAAATCCAAGGTTTTCACGATAAAAGACGCCGTTGGTTTAAAGTCCAAGGCACTTGGTTTAAAATCCAAGTTTCGCGATAAAAGACTCTTGGGTTAAAATCCAAGGTTTTCGCGGTAAAAAGAAACGTTTGGTTTAAAGTCCAAAGTTTTGAAAAATGTTTGATGACAAAATATTTTTGATGCTTTTTGATGTTTGAAAATGAATTGTTTTGACCTTTTTTTTTTTAAAAGAGGTTTTGACCTCATTTTTGAGAATAAAGCGACTATTATTTTTGAAGAGGTGTTGACCTCATTTTCTTTGATACAAAAGAAACGGATAATGGCTAACGCGCGAAAAGAACGATATTAACATTATACTAAATAAGCGCGAAGACGAACCGTAATGGTATTTTGATCAAAATGGTGTCTATTCCCTCGGAATTAATATGCTAACGTTTTTTGCGGAAAGCGATAAACAAATATGCATGAGATGCAATTTTTCATTTATAGTGTACATTTGTTCCTAATTACATTCTAAGGTATTTGCAAAAAAAAAAAAATATGAGATGAATGCAAGAGTATGCTATGCAATTTATCTAAATTTACATCAAATCCTAAAAATACAATCTAATGTAAAAAAAAATAAAAACAGAAAGGGGTGCAACTATTAAAAACGAAATAAAAGGGGTGCAAAAAACAGCAAAACTGTAAAGCCCAGCCCAACAAGGGCCCATCTGTGTAGAGACAAACAAAAAAGGCCAGGATCAATTCCGGCCGTCTGATGGATCAGACGGCCTTGATCTAAACTTAGAACAGAGAGATCTCAGCCATCCAATAGAAATCAGAGGCTGAGAGGAGAGGGTGCACGGTGTGCTGCGATAGACACGCGCACACCGGATCGGGTTGGGGTATAAATACCCAGAAAACCCTAAAAATCATAAGCTTCATCTTCTTCCTCTCTCTCTCACGGCCGATTCCCTTTCAAACCAAAACTCTATATTTTTCAAAACCCTCAACATCAAACATACACAAATTCAAACCGTAAACCCAGATACAAACTCGAAATTGACAAAAACAAACCCTAATATCCGGATCGAGAGTGAAAGGAAAAGTAAAAACAACCTTTGGGTTTTAGATTCGGTTTCTCTGAAATTTCGAACGAAGGAACCTCTTTCTTTGATTATGGATTTCGCGTTTCTGGGTTTAATTCCGTTCGGTTGTGGTTTGTGATGATGATTTCTGGTTTGTGTTCTTTGTTTCTGATCGATTTGTTTTGATTTGGTCTTATTCTCTGTTTCTGTGTCCTTGATTTCGATTCGGAAATGGGTTTCGGTTTGTGATTATTGTTTTGGATTGAAATGGTTTTTGGAAAATTTTCGTGAAAAGATGATGGTGGTTTATGGATTTTTGTTTTGGTTTTCTGTGTTTTGATTTGGAGGGTTCTGTTTGGAGGGTTTGTGGTGATGAAGGAGAGTTTTGATGATTCTCTGGTGCTGGTTGATGAACGATGAGGATGATAATGTTCTGGATTCTGTATTGATGATTAATGTTTGATCTTAATTTTGATTTTTTTGGTTTTTGTTATGAGTTTTTTTTTATGAAGATGGAAGTTTCCTTTTCTGCGGCTGATTGTATTTTCCTCCCTTGGAAACTGTGCATAGTACACAGTATAAATACTGTGTCAGGATTAGGGTTTTTGCAGATGAAATTTTCCTCATTTGGACAAAAATGCCCTTTTGGGCTTGGACCAGGACAAAAATCAGATATTTGGACTCTTTGAAAAAAAACTGATAAAAACACCAAGGTAAAAAAACGAAAATAAAAATAATAAAAAGAAGAAAGAAATAAAATAATAATATTGACATAATGATAATAATAAAAATGAATTTAAATAAATAATAATAAATAAAAAAATAAAGAAATAAAGTAAAAGAAATAATAATAAAAAGAAAATTAAACCAAACAAATGAGGTATTTTAAAATACCTCTCTGCCGAAATTTCGTCAGAAATGACAAAGAAGGCAAAAAGGTTTGTAAAGGCCGAACAAAGTCGGTCGGTCAAAAAATGGGGTATGACAGATGCCCCTATTTAAGTTTCTTCCATCGGAGATAAAAAAGAAAAAGACGATTTTTGATGATATTCTTGTTTTGGTTCGACGATGGAAGAGACTTAAATACAAAGTACACCATTTTTTGACCGGATTAACTATAAAATGCTATGACATGATGTTATGAGTGTTATGCTTATGAGTGTTATGCTTATGAGTGTTGTGTTTACAAGTGTTTGGATGTAATTTAGATAGTTTGATAGAAGTAATGAAGACAGAAAGCAATAAAGTCCTGTATGTGGACAGAAAGCAGTAAAGTCCTGTGTATGGACAGAAGTAAAGACAGAAAGCGGTAAAGTCCTGTGTGCGGACATAAGCAGATAAAGTAATGTGTACGGACAGAAGTAAAGATTGAAAGTGATAAAGTCCTGTGTACGGACATAAGCGGTAAAGTCCTGTGTGCGGACAGAAGTAAAGACAGAAAGCGGTAAAGTCCTGTGTGCGGACATAAGCAGATAAAGTCCTGTGTACGGACAGAAGTAAAGACAGTGTCCACCAACATTGTGGGATGGTGAGGACAAGTAAAGGCAGTGTCTACCAACATTGTGGGATGGTAAGAACACAACGAGGAAATAAATTGTCTGCTATCATTGTGGGAGAGCGAGACATGACAAGAATATGTATTTGTCTAGACCAGACGCACTGGAGATGATTTCTTTTGGGGAAATTAACTGTAAGTTTGCAGTTGATTTTTTTTTGCAAAACCTGGCACTTGAAATATGTTTGAAGGAGACATCTCTGGACCAGACTCACTGGGGATGACTCTTTTTTGTATGAATGATAAAGACATCTCTGGACCAAATACATTGGGGATGACTCTTTTTTGATGTATTGAAGCAAGACACATGATGGTCAATGCGGTATGTATGAATGATTTTGTGTGCATGTTGCATGTAAATATGAATGTATGTACACATATGTGAATGATTGTATGTATGTATAAATGATTGTATGTATGTATATGTGAATGATTGTATGTATGTATAAATGATTGTATGTATGTATATGTGAATGATTGTATGTATGTATGTATGTATGTATGTATGTATGTATGTATGTATGTATGTATGATATTTGTACATGACTGGATGAGACAAAAGTTTGACAGTAAGATGAGCACTGGGCCGACGTATCCGTACAACCACTCGGTAGTTCTCTGCTGGGGACAACATCCCCTATAGGTGAAATAAATCAGATCCTCGGGGTAAAACCCGGTATGGTGTATCAATCCATGGTAAGAATGACTGATTCTTGGGGTAAAGCCCGTCAGTCAGAGATCTGGCAGAAGTCGCCATTTTGTACATTGAAACCGAATATTTTCTCATGGTCTTGTTTCAACAGTCATGCTTTTGCTTTTTTTCCTTTTTTGAAATCCCTAACTTTTGCCTGAATTGCCCTTTCGGGTTTTCAATCCACCGGGAATATATATCTTTTTTTTTTGTTTTGCCCCTAATTTTTACCTGGATCGCCCTTTCAGGTTTTCAATCCACCGGGACGCTCATTCTTGCCTACGCCGCCCTCTCGGGTTTTCAACTTAGCGAGTTGTTTGTTTTTTTTTTTTGCTATTTTTTCTCTTTTTTTTTTTTTGATAGAAAGAAACAAGACTGGTATGATATGCAAACTTCTCCAAGAGATGCCATTTGCTGTTGGCATGCAAAGTTCCCAAAGAGATGCCATTTGCTGAAGATATGCAAACTTCTCAAAGAGATGACATTTGTTGATGAATGAGCCTTCCAAACGGGTCTCAGCTTTTTCTTTCACTGGGGAAAAGAAAATCATACAAGCTTTTTGAAGATAACCACTTGCTGGAGATTACTGGAGAACAATCAAGTTCAGTATTCAATTGAGGAATGTTGGACCACATGCTCAACATATCATAGTAACACATGTCCATAAAACCCAAAATATCAACTCGATGATTATTGGCTCAAGGAGGAAGGGACATAACAACTATCTTGGCAGATCTGGATTGCCCCTGGAAACCACTTCAGGTGCCCCAAGTAAGTGAAACCTTGACTTTGTATCTTTGAAAGGTATGCCCCTGTATGTAAAGACTTGCCCCTGATTGGCAGGTTCCTGATGTAATTTGCCCCAAGTTAAGAGCGTTTTGAGTTGATTTGCCCTTGATTAAACCATTTGATTGAATTTCCTTGATGCTAAATATAAATTTGCAAACAAAATTGTTTCTTTTGAAAAATGTTTCTGATGTAATGTACATGCAAGTTTTGGAATCGCAAAAATTTATATAAAACACATGTGGTGTGTGTAAAAGATAGTTACTCAACAAATAGGTGAACTCAGTTTTAACAATAATTTTGCTGATTATGCTTTCAAAGTAAACCTAGCTTCAATTAGGTCTTTTGAGGGTTATAACGTGGCCTGGTTCATGGTTATGAAAAAAAAGATTATTAGGCTCAAGATTCTGTTTTAACCAACCCACTTCTTTGATGTCCTTCATTCCTACATTCAATTAATTCATCAGACACGCTTTGATCGACAAGAGGATTTCTTTTGATAATGATGTTTGAGGTTGACACTTTGGTCGAAGCTTTGATGAGATTCTTGAAGTGACAGTCACTTTTTCGTTCACAAGCTTGTTTGCATAATTTTGCTCTTAATCCCTTATTTTTTCATGGATCAATTCTTTTGGATTTCGCGGTCCATCGGGATGCCCTGAATTTTGCCTAAGTCTTTTTACCTAGCGGGCTTTTTTGTTGTTGTTTTTGTTTGTGTTTTTTTTTTTTGTAAGACAATTGTGACTGCCACATGCTATTGTGAGTTTTATCTACTCATGACTTCCTCTATCTCAACATATTTATCCTCTTGTATTGGGATGTGTCATTGAATTATTGAAAGACTACCCTGCCCCGGGTTAAGATTAAGGGGTTTTTTTTTATAGAAAGAACACCAACTTCTGGCTCAAAGGGGTTGACTACGGATTATCTCCTTATTTCTCCGGTGTTTGGGAAGTGAAACAATGCCTTACATCATCAACCGGGTCCTTACTAATGAAAGCATATATCAGCACATATAAGCAATTTTAAACATTTAATTTACATCATTCTCCCCTCAAGTTTGAAAAGTGAAAATAGAAAAACATCGCCGTTTATGATGGCACAAGAAAAGAGTGAATACGAATGGATGGATTCCAAAATATGCATGCTGATTGTTTAGAAATATTAATTAAAAGATACAACTTAAAAATGCAAATAAATGCTTGGCAAGAAAGAAATTGCAATTGGAACATAAAAGGCCTAGTGATCCTAGGGACAAACTTCTTGATAATCTTGAAAATGACAGAGGACCCATGATTAAGCAGAGGATGAACTTTGAACATTAGGGTTCTCATCCTTGAAAGATAGCACTTTGTTGCGGACTAAATCCTGATGAGCTTTCTTGAGAGGGTAGCAACGTTCTACATCATGGCCAGGGGCCCCTTGATGGAAGACACAAGTTAAATCACTACGGTACCAGGGAGGTAGAACTACTGGCACAGGTGGAGGTGGTCTCGTCTGGAAAAAAAATTTAGCAAGTAAGGCGGGGAGTAGGTCAGCATATTTCATGGGTATGGGGTCAAATGGAGGATTTCTCTGGGCGTTGTTATGATTGAATGATTGTTGGGAAGATGGTAGGTGATGAGATTATGGGTATTGTGGTGGTAGTGTTATGGCTGCAATATGTTGATAAGCTGGGTTTCTCAAATGAGGTCCTCCCTGAGCCACCATGCCAACTTCAGATTCTTTCCTCTCATAAAAGTTGTTACCATTTCTCTTGACAGTATTAATCGGAGCTTTCTCTCTTGTCAACCGTCCCTGACGGACTCCTTCTTCCAAGCACATTCCCATTTCCACCATTTCGGTGAAGCTTCTTGATACAACACCAACCATTTTCTCATAGAAGAATGGGCTCAGAGTATGCAAAAACAACTTACACAATTCTTTTTCTTCGACTGGAGGACGAATCTGAGCAGCAAGCTCTCTCCACCTTTGAGCATATTCTTTAAAAGACTCCGTCTCTTTTTGTGCCAAGGCCCGTAACTCATCCATATCAGGGGCCAGATATGAATTGTAATTGTACTGCCGAATGAAAGCACTAGCCAAATCGTTAAAGGAACTGACATTAGCCCTATCAAGGTCCATGTACCACCTCAGAGCTGCACCGGTCAGACTGTCCTGAAAATAATGGATTAACAACTTGTCATTACTGGTTTGAGTAGACATTTTCCTAGCATACATTATCAAGTGAGCCTTGGGACAAGTGCTCCCCTTATATTTCTCAAAATCTGGGACCTTAAACTTATGTGGGACCACGACATCAGGGACCAAGCAGAGTTCATGCGCGTCCTGGCCGAACAAATCCTTTCCTCTAAGAGCCCTCATTTCCTTCTGTATCTCGTCATACTTGATCTGTAAGTCGTCAACCCTGTCATAACCTCCTATACTTTCAGCATGAAAGACGGGCATCTGATTTTGCTGGATAGTATGAACCAATGGTGCAGTCACAGTTGCTGTAACCTGAGGAAGTGTATTAACAGGCTGAGGAATATGCACCGTCGATTGGATATGAGGAATTTCAGATACTCCAGGACGTGATTCTTCCCCGAGGAATCCAACAGGCATGCCCCATGGGTAACCTTCGGGCATAACAAACTGATGAGCGCCAAGAGGTGCAGATGAAACAGGAGGAGGTACAAGAGCATTACTAGACTGTGGTGCTGGTGCTGACGTTTTTTGCGGAAAGCGATAAATAAATATGCATGAGATGCAATTTTTCATTTATAGTGTACATTTGTTCCTAATTACATTCTAAGGTATTTGCAAAAAAAAAAAAAAATGAGATGAATGCAAGAGTATGCTATGCAATTTATCTAAATTTACATCAAATCCTAAAAATACAATCTAATGTAAAAAAAAATTAAAACAGAAGGGGGTGCAACTATTAAAAACGAAATAAAAGGGGTGCAAAAAACAGCAAAACTGTAAAGCCCAACCCAACAAGGGCCCATCTGTGTAGAGACAAACAAAAAAGGCCAGGATCAATTCCGGCCGTCTGATGGATCAGACGACCTTGATCTAAACTTAGAACAGAGAGATCTCAGCCATCCAATAGAAATCAGAGGCTGAGAGGAGAGGGTGCACGGTGTGCTGCGATAGACACGCGCACACCGGATCGGGTTGGGGTATAAATACCCAGAAAACCCTAAAAATCATAAGCTTCATCTCTTTCTCTCTAGCCGCCGTCGCTCATCTCTTCTTCCTCTCTCTCTCACGGCCGATTCCCTTTCAAACCAAAACTCTATATTTTTCAAAACCCTCAACATCAAACATACACAAATTCAAACCCTAAACCCAGATACAAACTCGAAATTGACAAAAACAAACCCTACAATCCGAATCGAGAGTGAAAGGAAAAGTAAAAACAACCTTTGGGTTTTAGATTCGGTTTCTCTGAAATTTCGAACGAAGGAACCTCTTTCTTTGATTATGGATTTCGCGTTTCTGGGTTTAATTCCGTTCGGTTGTGGTTTGTGATGATGATTTCTGGTTTGTGTTCTTCGTTTCTGTTCGATTTGTTTTAATTTGGTCTTCTTCTCTGTTTCTGTGTCCTTGATTTCGATTCGGAAATGGGTTTCGGTTTGTGATTATTGTTTTGGATTGAAATGGTTTTTGGGAAATTTTCGTGAAAAGATGATGGTGGTTTATGGATTTTTGTTTTGGTGTTCTGTGTTTTGATTTGGAGGGTTCTGTTTGGAGGGTTTGTGGTGATGAAGGAGAGTTTTGATGATTCTCTGGTGCTAGTTTATGAACGATGAGGATGATGATGTTATGGATTCTGTATTGATGATTAATGTTTGATCTTAATTTTGATTTTTTTGGTTTTTGTTATGAGTTTTTTTTTTGATGAAGATGGAAGTTTCCTTTTCTGCGGCTGATTGTATTTTCCTCCCTTGGAAACTGTGCACAGTACACAATATAAATACTGTGTTAGGATTAGGGTTTTTGCAGATGAAATTTTTTTCATTTGGACAAAAATGCCCTTTTGGGCTTGGACCAGGACAAAAATCAGATATTTGGACTCTTTGAAAAAAAACTGATAAAAACACCAAGGTAAAAAAACGAAAATAAAAATAATAAAAAGAAGAAAGAAATAAATTAATAATATTGACATAATGATATGCTAACTTATTTTGAGAAGGAGACCGTGGTCTTTTTAGAGAGCTTTAATCTCATTGATATTAAGGATTTACTTCGGCGTGAAACTGACACCAAACGTCTTGTGGCCTTTATACGTAAGTTGTTGTTGGTGATTTTGACTGTTTTGCTTTTTCTTGGTGCATCTTCTAACTTTGTGTTTTCTGTCTGTTTTCTTCTTTGCAGGAAGAATGAAGACCGTTTCTGATGAAGAATGGATGTCCTACTTAGCCAAATCCAAAGCGAAAAAACTTCAACCTGACGACCCCGCCCTTCCCGATGATTTACTGATTTTGGGGGAGACTAAAGGATCCAAGCGAAAGCGAAGGGGTGATAGGGTGAGGCCTTCTCTGATGGCGACCAATGATGTAGGTTCTTTCCTACCGGCGGCTAATGTGGCACTTGGAGTTTCTGCTTCTTATTCGCCCTAGCCTAGTGGTGGTCATGCTTTACGGAGTCATTCCACTGGTGTTATTCAGACCGAGGATGTCCAGATGGGCGAGTTTGTTGATGGCGGGGTGACCGTTCAGACCGCTGGTCCGCCCCCCGCCGTTGTCGGTATTGGGTCATCTGTTTGGGGGAGTTTGTTTGATCTCACTGCCTTTGTTGAAAATACTCTCTTAGGTGCAGGTGACTCAGCTAGATTTGACTCTTTGACGACTTCAGATCTTTGTAATTTGGCTCTTAGATATGAAGTGAAAGGGACGGTGCTTACCCATCTGTTGTCTGCCCGTCGGGACAAAGAAATTATGGAGGCGAGTTCGAAGGTTGCTCGCGCGGAACAAGCTGTTATCGACACTGAGAGGACGATCACTGAGATAAAGAAACAATGGGCGAACAAGGTTGATCATTTGAAGAAGGCACACCAGGAGGCGTTGATCGAGGTGAGGGGTGCTCATACCTATGAGATGGCGGGGTTGCGAAAGAAACATGCTGATGAGAAGACTGTTGGAACAAAATGTGTTTTAGTACACACCCATGAGTTTTGATGATAACAAAGTATTAAATGGACAATTGGTATTACTAATGAATGATCTAGTGTGCAGGAACAAAGTAAAAATCTTATTCACTTAGATCATCATTTGAGCCTCTGAAGGATACAGTCTGAAGCGTTAAGACTCTGAGAAGCAAGAAGCTTCAGAGCCTCTGAAGAAGTCCTCAGATGCCAAAGAGAGAAACACAGTCTGAAGCTTGCGTACATCATTCAGAAGATCAATGAAATGTTATTACCAGATTCTGATTGACACTCTCTGAAGAAAGACAGCTCATAACTAATGGAATAGTACAACGGTCTTATCAGCAAAAAGAAGATTTTACTACCAACAGTCCTTTCTCAACGTCTTTATACTTAGAGTATAAATAGAAGACTTTTTGCTAGAGAGAAGACTACTAGAAGATTATCAAACTCAGAGAAAGACTTAAATTGTATTCAAGCTGTGAACTATTTTCATTCTTTCTTGTGTAACCTTCTAAGTAAAATATCTTTTGATATTGTAGGCTCTGAACTGAGTGTTTAGAGAGTCTAGATTAGAACTTTCAGTCCTACTTAATCTGTGTATTAAGTTAGTTTGTGAAGTCTCTTGTCTTATGTGACTTAAGCAAGGAAGTCTCTTGTCTTGTATGACTTGAGCAAGGAAGTCTCTTGTCTTGTGTGACTTGAGCAAGGAAGTCTCTTATCTTGTGTGATTTGAGCAAGGAAGTCTCTTTGTCTTGTGTGACCTAGAGCAAAGAAGTCTCTTGCTTGTGTGCTTGAGCATTAGGTTTGTAATCTTTGAGATTATAGTGAAATCCCTTAGAAGTACAAGGGGACTGGACTACTCTCGTTTTGTGAGAGGAACCAGTATAAAATTTCTGTGTGTGCACTCTTCTCTCTCTCTCTCACTGTTTTATTTATGTTTTGCTTTTTGAATAGCTTCTTTCATCCGCTGCGTTACAATCTGTTTACAAGAAAAGAATTATTTTTCAAAACATAATTCAACCCCCCTTCTTGTGTTTTTCACCTTCAATTGGTATCAGGAGCTCTGGTTCTGTTTTTTAATCACTTCACAGTGAGACAATAAAAGATCTTTGAAAAACACTGTATGTCTGGGGAATCCACATCTACACCTACACCTACACCTACTGCTTCAGATCTCTCTCAAGTTCAATACAACTACGACAACATGACTTCTACCTCTTCAGCGTCTAATCATGATTCCAGCAATAAAAATGTTCCAGTTTTTAGTGGTGATGCTCTAAGATTTGAATGGTGGAAAGATAGCATTTACCACTACGTCAATGGAATTGATGATGAGCTTTGGGACTTGATAGAAGAAGGAGTACCTATTGATGGAATAGGTCCTGATGGAAATATTACGTTAGCTCAGATGAGAGCGTTGTCTGTTGAGAACAAGAAGATATTTGTCAAACACAACAAAGTCAAACAAATCATGATGTCAGCCATATCTCATGATGAATATACCAAAATAATGGATAGATCTACAACAAAAGCTATGTATGACTCTCTCTGCTCAAACTATGATGGTAATAAGCAAGTTCAGAATGCCAAAGCAAGACTACTGGTTCAGCAGTATGAGCTTTTTACCATGAAACCTGAGGAAGACATTGAGACTATGTTTTCTAGATTTCAGACTCTGGTGTCTAATCTCAGGATTCTGAAGAAAAGCTATACAACCTCTGATTATGTGTGGAAGATCCTGAACAGCTTGACTGACAAATGGAGACCTAAGGTCACAACTATTGAAGAAGCTAAGGATCTTGAGAAAATCACTCTTGAATCACTCATCAGCAATCTCAAGAGCCATGCGATGGTATTGAATGCTGATGCAGTGAAGAAGAAGGAAATATCAGTAGCCTTAACTTCAACCAATAAATCTTCAAAAGCATTCAAGGCTAAAACTCTGGAGGTTGAGGAGGATTCTTCTTCAGATCATCAAGAAGATGAACAGGATGAGGAATTTGCCATGTTCACCAGAAACTTTCAAAAATGGGCAAGAATGAGCAAGAGTCACAAAGGAAATAGCTCAAGGAATACTCCCAGTAGAGAAGAGAAGAACTGCTTCAAGTGTATCAAACCAGGAAACTTCATTGCTGAGTGTCCTGAAGCATCATCAAAGGACAAGAACAAGAAGTTCAGCAGCAAGAAAGAGAGCTACAAGAGGAAATTCCAGAGGAGCTTAATGGCAACATTTGAGAACCTGGAAACATCCTCAGACAGTGATGATGAAGAAGCAAATGTGGCTCTGATGGCTACAGCTGATGGAGACTCTGAAGAATCAGACTCTGAAGGATCAGACTCTGAAGGATCAGACTCTGATGGATCAGACTCTGATGAATCTGAACAGGTATTTTTAAATTATTCTAAAGAACAACTTTTAACCTACCTTGGTATGTTTCTAAGCAAGTTTGCTAAATCATCCTCTAAACTAAAACTTTTAAAAACACAGAAGGATGAGTTAGCAAAGAAAGCTGAACATTTTCAAGCTCTATATAAAAATTATTTAATCAAAATTGAAGAACTTGAAAATGGGTGCACAAGATGTAACAAACCTACTGATGAGCATGAGGTTGCTCTTCAGGAGTTTGTTCATCAGAACGTCAACAAAAGTAAAATGGCGTCTATGATTTATAATGTGTATAAAAATGTAGGTGAAGGAGTTGGTTACTCATATGGTAAATCATGGGAAACAAAATTCCTATATTTGTTTGAATAATACTCCTGATAATCTTTATTCAACCTTTGTGCCTGCGAAAAACAAAGGCAAAGCTGTGGTTGTTTCAGACTCTGAGGGTATCTCTGGAATCTGCAAAACAAGCTCTGAAGTCACTTCAGAGGTTGTTTCTCAGAACCCCAAAGAAAGCAACTCTGGACCTAACCATTCAGAACCTGAGACTGTCAAGTCTAAGACTCTGAAAACTTTGGGACTCAGAAGCTCATCCAATCAGACTCTAAAACAAACCAAGCTAATGATAAATAATCAACATAAGACTCTGGTAAGCAAAACTAATCCTAGATTAGAAGAGCAACCTAAGTCCTATAATGATTATCAATCAAAGCCTCAATTTCAAAATCAATGGACTAAGAAGGTCAATTTTCAAAGACCAAACTTTCAAAAGAAATTTTTTAAGAGTCCACAAAGCTTTTCACAGAGGCAAGGAAGAACTAAAGATTATAGAACTAACCAAACTGGACCCAGAAAGCAATGGGTACCAAAATGTAAAATTGTCTATCATTCAGATCTTCCTTGTAGGAAAAACCATTTCAAATCAGATGAATGGAGGCTAGTGATCAGTTGTGGAAGGAGAGCCTATGTTCCCAAACATTACTTTACTTCCAAAGCTGCTGAAGTGGACAAAGCAAATGAATATTGGAGAAAACTTCACAATGAATGTGAAGGGTATTATTACAATGATTGACCTTGTTTATTCTACAGCTATCCAGACTGAAAGAAAATGGTAATCAATCATGGTATCTGGATAGTGCATGTTCAAGGCACATGACTGGTAATAAGAAATTGTTCACCTCTTTAAATCTTGAAGATGGTGGAACAGTTGGCTTTGGAGGTAACCAGAAGGCAAGATCAAAGGTACATGTATTGTAGGTAACTCCTCCCTTTTAATTAATAATGTATGGTTTGTAGATGGACTCAAACACAACCTATTTAGCATCAGTCAATTTTGTGACAATGGGTTTGTGGTTAACTTTGATAAAGGGTCATGTACTGTAATTAGAGAATCTGACAAGTCCATAGTGTTTAAAGGTAAGAGAGTAGGCAATGTGTTTAAAATAAACCTTTCTGATTTGGCAGACCAAGAGGTCAAATGCTTGCTAACTCTGAGTGAAGAGAAGTGGGTATGGCATAAAAGGTTAGGACATGCTAACTGGAGGTTAATCTCTAAGCTTAGCAAACTTGACCTTGTTAGAGGCCTATCTAAGCTTCACTATCACTCAGATGCTCTTTGTGGATCCTGCCAAAAAGGGAAGAGTGTGAAAACTTCTTTTAAACCTAAACATGTTGTTTCTACCTCTAGGCCTTTAGAGCTGCTTCACATTGATTTGTTTGGTCCTGTGAGCACAGCCTCAATCAATGGAAAGAAATATGGACTAGTCATTGTTGATGATTACAGTAGATGGACTTGGGTTAAATTTCTCAGAAATAAGGATGATGCATATGATGTCTTTAGTAGTTTCTGTACACAGATACAAAAAGAAAAAGGTTTACACATTTTAAAAGTTAGAAGTGATCATGGTGGTGAATTTGAAAATGAAATGTTTGAAAATTTTTGTGAAAAATATGGCATCTTACATGAGTTTTCTTCTCCTAGAACTCCACAGCAAAATGGAGTTGTAGAAAGGAAGAATAGAACTCTGCAAGAAATGGCCAGAACCATGATGCATGAGACTAACATTGCCAAGTATCTGTGGGCAGAGGCTGTAAATACAACATGTTATGTTCAAAATAGAATCTATATTAGACCTATTTTGAATAAAACAGCATATGAACTATTTAAGGGAAAGAAACCCAGTGTGTCCTATTTTCATCAATTTGGTTGTACATGTTACATTCTGAATACAAAAGTTCATCTAAAGAAATTTGATGCTAAAGCTTATAAGGTTATCTTTATTGGATACTCTGAACGCTCAAAAGCATACATAGTGTATAATTCTGAAACTCACTCAGTGGAAGAAAGTATGCACATAAAATTTGATGACAAGCAGCCTGACAAAGTGTTAGAGCTAGTTGAGAACTTTTCAGATCTACAACTATCAGATGATGAAGAATCAGAACCTGAAGGAACTTCAGAACCATCTCAACCGACTTCTGAAGAAACGAATTCAACTCCTGAAACCTTGGACTCTGAAGATCACTCAGCATCAGAAATTATCAGAAGCAGTCCAAGCAGAGTTGAACAATCAAAGCATTCTTTCAAATACAAATCCTCACATCCAGAAGAGCTAATCTTGGGTAACAAGGACAGTCCAAGGAAAACTAGATCAAGCTTCAGAAATGAAGACTCATTAATTGGATTGATCTCCTTAGTGGAACCAAGTTCAACTGATGAAGCACTAGCTGATGATGCATGGATTGTAGCAATGCAAGAAGAGCTAAACCAATTTGAAAGAAATGAAGTATGGAGCTTAGTACCCAAACCTTCTAAGAAGAACATCATTGGAACAAAATGGTCTACAGAAACAAGTTAAATGAACAAGGAGAAGTTGTTCGTAATAAGGCAAGACTAGTAGCTCAAGGGTATAGTCAACAAGAGGGGATTGACTACACTGAAACTAGTAGCTCAAGGCTATTAGATTACTTCTTTCCTATGCTACTCATCATAATATTATTTTATATCATATGGATGTTAAAAGTGCATTCTTAAATGGTTACATTTCTGAAGAAGTATATGTCAGACAACTCCTGGTTTTGAGGATGCTTCACATCCTGACGATGTTTTTAAGCTAAAGAAATCACTCTATGGTCTGAAACATGCTCCCAGAGCTTGGTATGAGAGGCTGAGCAATTTCTTAGTTGAAAAAGGTTTTCAAAAAGGTCAAGTTGACAATACTCTCTTTAGTAAAACATTTAAGAATGACATTTTAATTATTCAAATTTATGTTGATGATATTATTTTTGGATCTGCTAATCCATCTTTGTGCAAGGAATTTTCTAAGATTATGCAGGAAGAATTTGAAATGAGCATGATGGGAGAGCTGAAATTCTTTCTGGGAATTCAAATCAACCAAAACAAAAATGGAAACTACATTCATCAGACCAAGTATACAAATGAGCTGCTGAAGAAATTCAACATGGAAGACTGCAAACCAATTGTTGGAACAAAATATGTGTTAATACACACCCTTAGGTTTTGATGATAACAAAGTATTAAATGGACAATTGATGGTACTAATGTTTAAATTAAGTGCAGGAGAATTCAACGTTATATCGAGAGCACACTTAATTTAGACTCTGATGAAACCTATGGAAGTCTGAATATTTACACTCTGAAGGAGTTCAGAAGCTACAACGTGGTCAGAAGCTAAACAAAGTTCAGAAGTTCAAAGAGGATCAGAATGTCTGCAAGGGTTCAGAAGCTCAGAGAAGTTCAGAAGCTCAAGGATGTTCAGAGGCCTACAAGAGTTCAGAAGCTATCTGCTAGTCATGAGTCATTCAGAGGATGAAGACGTTCAGAAGCTGAATTACGAGGACTATCAGAGGCCAACCATTCAAGACCAATCAGACTCCAAGTTGTCAAAGGTTCATCAGAAGCAAAGGAATTCCCATAATCATCAGAAGGGCTACATCAACTAAACTTATCAAGCCTGATGATTTGTTTTAAGGTCAACTAATTACAACGGTCACAAAGGATGTGATCCCTCTCTTACTAGGAGCTAGTTGTACCTTATTACTGTACTATCGGACAAACAGTAAAGGTGAAGCCTCACTGCAAAAGAAGACGTGACTTTACTCAACGGATCTTCAAAGACTACAGCTGTCCATTTTACAACGGGAATTTCTCCAACGTCTCAATGTCTTTCTCAACTCATATAAATATGCCAAAGAAAGAATTGATGACTAGCGATCTTCATTAGAAAACATCTCTCCGAAGAAAGTGAGAATCTGAATTGTAATAGAAAATATCTCTCAAATGAAGTGAGCATAGAAACTAGCTTAAGCCTTTGAAGTTATTATGTTTGTAATAAGTTTAAGCTTATAAGTTAGTAGTAAGTCTTCTGCTTAGTGTAGAAGCACGTAAGTCTTCTGCTTAGTGTAGAAGCAAGTAAGTCTTCTGCTTAGTGTAGAAGCAAGAAAGTCTTCTGCTTAGTGTAGAAGCACATAAGTCTCAATCTTAGTGATTAGAGCAAAGAAGTCTTCTGCTGAGTGTAGGAGCAAGGAAGTCTCTCTGTCTTGTGTGACTTAGAGCAGGAAGTCTTGAGCTTGTGTGCTTGAGCAAGGAAGTCTCTGATCTTGTGTGATCAGAGCAAGGAAGTCTCTCTGTCTTGTATGACTTAGAGCAGGAAGTCTTAAGTCTTGTGTGACTTGAGCAAGGAAGTCTTGAGCTTGTGTGCTTGAGCATCTAATTGTAATCTTAGTGATTATAGTGAACTCTCATGGAAACAAGGGGACTGGAGTACTCTCAATTTGTGAGGGGAACCAGTATAAATTGTTGTGTGTTCTTCTCTCTCTCTCACTCTCTCATTTACTCCTTCATCATTCACTTAGCCATAAGTTAATTGTGTGAATAATTCCGCTGTGCTTAAAGACTCTGATAGATTTAAATATCTTGAAAAGTTTTTAAATATCCAAAACACAATTCAACCCCCCTTCTTGTGTTTTCTCCACGCACCTTCAATTGGTATCCGAGCTCCAGTTCTGTTGGTAAATCACTTAACCGTGAGACAGTCAAGATCCAAAGGAGAAAAACACCATGGCTCAACAAGTGAATGATTGGAAACAGAAGATTCATCAACTTGTTGTTGATCTCATTAAAGGAATGAAAGATAGACTTAATATGAATGAAGATCTGAGCAACAAGCAAGTATCTACATCAACATCTGATGTTTGTACTTCAAGTGCAAGAAACAAGGAAGCAGCCAGAAAAGGGAAGCAAGAAATGGAGCTTGAAGATATTAAGGGAGAATCTGATGAAGAATACTTTGATAATTTCTCCAAGAAATTCCAAAGATGGTCTGAATTCAAGAAGAATGGAGGAGAGATAGCCAGCAAGAGGAAATTGACAACCTGGGAAGAGCTGGACAAGCTTTCTGAAGAAGAAAAGAAAGTCAAGCTACCAAGGAGATCAAGACCTAAAAGGCAAGCAAGACCTGAAGCAGCAGCAGAGTCTGAAGAGGAATCAGAGTCAGAACAATCAAGTTATGACTCTGATCAAGACATCCTGAATCAGGTATCTTCTCAACTTCCTAAACTTGAACTCATAAAACTACTAAATGCTGGTTCACGTAAGTTTAAAAAGCTCAAAGTTAATTGTGAGCACTTAAGTGAACAAGCAGGTCAATTTAAGTGTTTATATCTAGAGGCTCTAGAAAAGATTGAAGTTCTTGAAAAAGGGAATGCCAGCAGTAGCAAACCTTATAAGAATTCAATTGATTCTAAAGACCTCTGTAATACACACATTGACAGTAGTGACATTATTTCTTTACTGTCCTCTCTTAAAAACAATGGTGTAAATGGAATTGGTTATTCATGTGCAGATACATATGAAAAACCATGTTCATCAAGCATATTTGAAAATGCTTCACCTTCTGATCTATATTCAACTTTCGTACCTAAGAGCCTTCAGGTGGTACAAATGGAGAATAGAGGTCAGGTAACTAACAGTCTAGGACCCATCTGCAAATGGGTACCAAAAGACACAATTGTTTATTTGGCTGCAGGACAAATGAGGAAAATATACTCTCCACTCACATGGACTCATGTGACTGCAAATGGAAGGAGAGCAATTGTGCACAGAAGGCACATTTTTGATGAATCTGATGGTGAAGAAGATGAAGAATATGAAGCTTGTTCTGAAGATGACAGTGACTCAGCTTGGAGAAGTAATTGTTCAGGCTATGACACTGACTTCAATTGAAACTAGAAAGCTTCAATGCAAGGTAAGTATTCTTGAAATCTCAATGACAATTCAGAGGAATAACACTCAAAGGTTAAAAAATATTCTTTTAGGACACCTGATTTATTTAAATTGTTTAGAAACAAAACCTTAAAAAATCTTGTCTGAACATATATTTTTGTGTCCTAAAAGATTCGTTTTTAGACTCTGAAGTTCTTTAGGTTTCAGCATCTGAAGAAGCTCAGACTATGGAAACCTTTCAACCTCTGAGAAATAAGCCTCTGAATAGGAAATGAATTGGCGCTAAAAAGACAACACGTACACACGTTCTGATTGGTTTGAAAACAGTTAATGATTAGTTCGCTTTATTTTTTTAATCAATGTATTATGTGTTTTAATTTGTTTTATGTTTTTAACAAAATCACTTAAACACTCACACTTTACACTGTCACATCCCTCACCCTTGTTCTTCAAAACTAGAACAAATTCTTTCTCTCGCTTTAGCAAAATTCACACCCTAACTTTCTGAAATGGCATCTACTTCTACATCAGTTTCAGACTCTTTGTTTATTTTTCCTAAAAGTTTTCCGATCAACACCATCGCTTGCGAGGAGATGTTTTCTACAGATTTATCTCTTAAGATGAAGGGAAAATCTCTAAACCTGGTTATGGAACAACCAGTGGACTTTGATAGTTTGAAAAAGAATCAGTTTAATGTTCTAAAGTTCTTTTCTAATCGTAAAGGGAGCTTTAGATACATGAATTTATTAAATGGTCCAATCTATCCTACTCTGGTAAGAGATTTCTGGATCAGAAGCAAGGTGAGGACAGTTGAAGACTATCACAAGGAGCTAGCTGCAAGGAGAAAAGAAAAAGCTGAAAATGAAGACAAGACCCCTCAAGAGTTAGGATTGAGAGTCGTTGAGGAAACGGAGGTGCATTCTGTTGTGTGCGGTTTTGAAGTAATTCTTACTGCTTCAAACTCGACTAAGGTGCTATCCATCCCAAATGAAGGCATCTACTACACCTTTAGTCACAATGAAGCACATAAATCTATGTTTCTGAAGACTATGACAAGACAATGCTACGTCAAGGGAAAAAGTTGTGAGAGCAACAAGATAGGTGATCTGAAGCCCACTCAGAGAGTATTAGCCAAAATCATGTTAAGTTCTATATTTCCAGGAAGTGAAAATTCTGATCAATTATCATGGGATCATAGACTTTGTCTATTTTCTCACAAGGAAATATGATTTAAATTGGGCTAAATACATCTTTGATCACCTATGCAAATCTGTGCTCTACACTCAAAATCAGGCCAAGTCTGATATACATGTCGTTTACCCAAGGGTCCTCAGTGAGATTTTCTATCAATGTGGAGTGATAGATATAATCAAAGCTGCTGGTCATGACTACTTGTTAAGAGAATTCAGAGCCTCCACATTATCTGCTCATACAATATCTCACATGAACCTGTTGTCAGAACATGAAGTACAACCTTCAGATCCCTTGATACACCAGTCTCACTCAGAACCTTCCTTGGTAAAGAAATGGAACATTGACATGCCTATAGTTTCTAGTGGCATTGTCAATAAGTATATTCAACTGCTGGATAACCTAGGAGAAGGGTTTAAGACTAAGAAGGAAGAATTGAAGAAGAAGAGAAGAAGGCTAGTGAAAGCATATAAAGTTGAAGGCGCAGAGAGTGATGATGAACCTCTCAGTGTCAGACAAAAGCAACTTACCAAAGAGCTTGAAGAAAAGATTGCTGAAAGCTCAGATCATAACAAATCAGGTGATGTATCTCTTTCTAAACCAGTTGTTACTTCTGCTCAAGACATTCATTTAAACTCATCATCAACCCAACCCCTTCCAAATTATAACCAGACAAGTTCTGAAGATAATCTTACCATAAAACAACTTATATCAGAACCTGTCAAAACAAATCACCCTGAACCAGTCTTTATCAACATTTCTTCATCATCCTCTTCGACTGATTCTAACCCTAATGAGTTAGATGAAATTCTAGCTAATTTTGAACTACTTAATGCCAAATCTAAGCATAAAATAGCTCAGCTATCTATGACTCAAACATCTTCAGACCCTCATACACCCACACACCAAACCTCATCTGAACATGTTGTTTCAGAAGAAAACCTGAACCTCTCACCATCAAACCATGTTGAGGCTATGGTCAAAGAACTCTTTATAGAAGATTTCCACCTCAAAAGCTTTGTCCAAACCAGCCCTAGTCCTCAACAGTCCCAACAAATACCGATTCACTCCAACCCTCAACTCACAAATACACCCTTATCCAATGAACCTCACCCAACCCAATCAAACAATCCTGATGTCTTGAGCAATTGCAATGACTTGTTTAAACAAATACACGGTCTTTATGACCTAAGGCAAACATATATGCCTTCATCTGAGTATGCTGCTCAATGGATAAGTCTGACAGAGGAACTGGTAAAGGAACTGCACAATCTACAAATGGTAGCTGTGGAAGAACAGAGAAAATTTGACAAAGGGAAGGTCATCAATGCTGAGGAAGACATTCAGACTCAAAGAGACACAGAGAGGGATCATCCTGAATCCTCTGCTGCAAGAGAAAATATTGGGCAAAACCTTAGGGAAAGGTTAGCTTCAATAATGGACGATCTGAATGTACCTCTTCAAGACAGTCTGAGGGGTGATCAAGGCAATCAACATCATCTGAGGAACCCTGTCTATGAGAATTACATCAGAAGGATTGAAGCAAAAGTGGACAAGTTTGTGGGATTGATGGAAGAAGTAAATACCAATCAGAAAAACATCATGACAACCCTAGCATCTTTCTGTAGTCAACCCCAATCTTAGGATTTATTTATTTGATTGCTTATATGACTTCATGATTGATAATTTGCTAAGCATTTTAAGTAGGTTAAACTTTTGTTTAGGTTAAGACTCTGTTTGCTAATCTGACATATCCACTCACTGTATCTGAATGCTTTTATGCTTGTTGTTGATTCTGTTTAGTATGTCGTGTGTTCGTTTTAAACTCTTTAACTGATTTTCATTTTAGTTAAAACAAACAATCTTGGAAATGAATCTTTCAAACTCTTAAGTTTCATTCATATAATTTGATAAGTACAATATGCGGGTATTCTTGAAAGATCAAAGTTCATAACAAGAGAAGACATATAAATAAGAAATCAAAAATTAAACAAGCCAAAGTAATGAATTTTATTTCATTGAGAACATAAGTTCTAGATTACATATTACATTTCTAAGAAATATCTTCTGGATGCTCTAAAAGGTCATTTTTGTGGTTACAAGCCTACATGACCTTTGCAGAGGGGAAAGGTTGAGGTTTTGGCTGAAGCCATCCAACCAGTAGTCTTTCTTGAAGAAACCAACTCTGTTGCATCAGTTTGGTTTTCCTCAGGAAAAGACTCTAGCCCCTCTAGAGCCTTGGATATCAGTTTGATTTTCTTCAGGAATATATGTCTTCAGAACTTAAAACAGTCAGAGTCCAAAGAATTTTCTTCAGACTCTGAACTGAGTTCTTCTGTAACAGACACTGGCTTTGTTTCCATTGGTTTCTTCTTATGTTTTCTCCTATCTTGACTGACTCTCACTGAAACTGCTTTCTTCTTCTCTGAGCGTTTCATTTTTTCTCTCAAGAGATCTATCAATAATCTAAGATTATTCTGTGTGAATAAAATGACTAGGTATCTCTCTCCTTTTATAAGCATATTTCAATGGCCGAGTCTTAAATGCGTTCAACCACTCCTGATTTGACGGCATTGAAAGTTGAAATTGTTATTAATTGCTTATACTCGTTTTGATAATGACAAAAGGGGGAGAAAGAATATTGGTAAATCAATTGTTGGAAGAAGCGAAATTACTTGGCTTTTTAGGGCTTTGTAGTGCTTCAGAAAGAGAACGTAGGAGAGTGGTCAAAATAGCAGCATGAGGTACATGCTTTGATATGACAATCTGATCTTTGAGGATTTCAAAATATTGTACTAAAGAGCTCTGAACTGTTTTCAAATTTTTGTTCAGGCTCTGAAGTGTGGGTGTAGACGTCTCTAAGTGCCTCTGATCCTATTTGTCATTCAATTTAAATATTGCTTCATCTTGCATCTGCATTAAGGGCTTAATTTCAAGGAGAATACTTTTATTAATTGCAGTTTATTATTCATAGTTAGTTCTTGAGTAAGGGTGCAACTTTATTCAAAGATTATCACACTATGAAAAGAAGAAGCTTGCAAACCTTGTTCTTTATATAGTGAAATATGAATAATTTAAGTCATATAATAAAGTAATTCTGAAACTGATTAAAATTAACTATGGATACAAAATAGGGGGAGCTTACAAACCTAACCCTATGGGTTATCAGAGTTAGGGGGAGCTTGCGAAACTCAGAAGCCTAATGTCAACATAGCTGATTTTTATCAACAACAATTGTATTTAATACTTATGTTTGTCATCATCAAAAAGGGGGAGATTGTTGGAACAAAATATGTGTTAATACACACCCTTAGGTTTTGATGATAACAAAGTATTAAATGGACAATTGATGGTACTAATGTTTAAATTAAGTGCAGGAGAATTCAACGTTATATCGAGAGCACACTTAATTTAGACTCTGATGAAACCTATGGAAGTCTGAATATTTACACTCTGAAGGAGTTCAGAAGCTACAACGTGGTCAGAAGCTAAACAAAGTTCAGAAGCTCAAAGAGGATCAAAATGTCTGCAAGAGTTCAGAAGCTCAGAGAAGTTCAGAAGCTCAAGGATGTTTAGAGGCCTACAAGAGTTCAGAAGCTATCTGCTAGTCATGAGTCATTCAGAGGATGAAGACGTTCAGAAGCTGAATTACGAAGGACTATCAGAGGCCAACCATTCAAGACCAATCAGACTCCAAGTTGTCAAAGGTTCATCAGAAGCAAAGGAATTCCCCAAATCATCTGAAGGGCTACATCAACTAAACTTATCAAGCCTGATGATTTTTTCTAAGGTCAACTAATTACAACGGTCACAAAGGATGTGATCCCTCTCTTACTAGGAGCTAGTTGTACCTTATTACTGTACTATTGGACAAACAGTAAAGGTGAAGCCTCACTGCAAAAGAAGACGTGGCTTTACTCAACGGATCTTCAAAGACTACAGCTGTCCATTTTACAACGGGAATTTCTCCAACGTCTCAATGTCTTTCTCAACTCATATAAATATGCCAAAGAAAGAATTGATGACTAGCGATCTTCATTAAAAAACATCTCTCAGAAGAAAGTGAGAATCTGAATTGTAATAGAAAATATCTCTCAAATGAAGTGAGCATAGAAACTAGCTTAAGCCTCTGAAGTTATTATGTTTGTAATAAGTTTAAGCTTATAAGTTAGTAGTAAGTCTTCTGCTTAGTGTAGAAGCACGTAAGTCTTCTGCTTAGTGTAGAAGCAAGTAAGTCTTCTGCTTAGTGTAGAAGCAAGAAAGTCATCTGCTGAGTGTAGGAGCAAGGAAGTCTCTCTGTCTTGTGTGACTTAGAGCAGGAAGTCTTGAGCTTGTGTGCTTGAGCAAGGAAGTCTCTGATCTTGTGTGATCAGAGCAAGGAAGTCTCTCTGTCTTGTGTGACTTAGAGCAGGAAGTCTTAAGTCTTGTGTGACTTGAGCAAGGAAGTCTTGAGCTTGTGTGCTTGAGCATCTAATTGTAATCTTAGTGATTATAGTAAACTCTCTTGGAAACAAGGGGACTGGAGTACTCTCAATTTGTGAGGGGAACCAGTATAAATTGTTGTGTGTTCTTCTCTCTCTCTCACTCTCTCATTTACTCCTTCATCATTCACTTAGCCATAAGTTAATTGTGTGAATAATTCCGCTGTGCTTAAAGACTCTGATAGATTTAAATATCTTGAAAAGTTTTTAAATATCCAAAACACAATTCAACCCCCCTTCTTGTGTTTTCTCCACGCACCTTCAATTGGTATCAGAGCTCCAGTTCTGTTGGTAAATCACTTAACCGTGAGACAGTCAAGATCCAAAGGAGAAAAACACCATGGCTCAACAAGTGAATGATTGGAAGCAGAAGATTCATCAACTTGTTGTTGATCTCATTAAAGGAATGAAAGATAGACTTAATATGAATGAAGATCTGAGCAACAAGCAAGTATCTACATCAACATCTGATGTTTGTACTTCAAGTGCAAGAAACAAGGAAGCAGCTAGAAAAGGGAAGCAAGAAATGGAGCTTGAAGATATTAAGGGAGAATCTGATGAAGAATACTTTGATAATTTCTCCAAGAAATTCCAAAGATGGTCTGAATTCAAGAAGAATGGAGGAGAGATAGCCAGCAAGAAGAAATTGACAACCTGGGAAGAGCTGGACAAGCTTTCTGAAGAAGAAAAGAAAGTCAAGCTACCAAGGAGATCAAGACCTAAAAGGCAAGCAAGACCTGAAGCAGCAGCAGAGTCTGAAGAGGAATCAAAGTCAGAACAATCAAGTTATGTCTACAGCAGAAGCAGAATACATATCACCAGCCAAGTGTTGCACACAACTACTCTGGATGAAATATCAGTTAGAGGATTACAAAGTTAATAGTCACAATATTCCACTTTTCTGTGATAACACTGCAACTATTCAACTTTCTAAAAATCCAATTTTGCATTCAAGAGCTAATCACATTGAAATTAAACATCATTTTATAAGAGACATTGTTTAGAAGGGTAGTGTAAATATTCAATACATTGAAACTGAAAGACAATGGGCTGATATATTTACAAAACCCTTAGCAGTTGAAAGATTAGATTTTATCAAAAGGCATCTGAACATGACCTTAGTGTCTGAAGAAAACAAGCTCTGAAAACAAAATTGTGAATTCAGCCTCTGAACTCTGAAAGGTCTTCAGTCGCTGAAAGTTTTTTTTTAACTCTGAAGTGTTTCAGCCAAGTGGAGTACACGTGTCAATTACTTTGTCCACCCTCATAATTGTTTTAATAAGAGTTTTTTTTTCAAAATCACTTTACTCACTTTCACACAAGTTCACCCTCACATCCCACACTTTTCATTCTCTAAAACCCATAACATATCCTTTCTACCCCATTTTTAGCAAAACGCAGTTCTTAAACCTCAGAAATGGCAAGTTTATCCTCTCAATTAAAGTTTCCAGAGGATATCCCAATCAACATCTATGCTCAAGATTCCTATCTTAAAGATGCCACAATGGATCTTCGTTTTGAAGAAAGTAAATTGGTTATGGAAAGACCAATAGACTTTGAAGCCTTAAGAGTCAATGGGCATGACTATAAAGAGTTCTTTGTTGAACAAGGCTGGGGGCACTACTTTGATATGCTTAATGGTCCTATCTACTCCAACTTAGTGTTTGATTTCTGGAGAAAAAGTGAAGTAGTTACTTTGGTGGATGCCAATGCCGAACTTCAAAGGATAATTGATCAGAACCCAAGTGAAAATAAGGAAAAATCAAAGGAATTGGGTCTGAGGAAATTCACTGAAACAGAGATACGTTCTAGTGTTGGTGGTTTTGCAGTTATCTTAACAAGAAGCAATTTGGCCAAGATGATGGATCTTCCCAACTCTAGAATTGTCAGACTCTACACTGCAGCATCTGGAAGAAAGTCAGTTTATCTAAATGATATGGCCAGACTCTGTTTTAAGGATCAAAAGATGTCAAAAAGAGTTGGTCATCTGAATGATCGAGAAAAGGTTCTCGCTAAGATTGTCTTCTCTTCAATTCTCCCTAGGGATACTTGCAGTGACTCTCTGAATTGGGATCAGAGACACTTCATCTACTTCCTTTCAGCAAAAAGGAAAATGAATCTACCTGCATACATCTTTCAACATCTTTGTGAAACAATTTGTGAAGCTCAAAAGTTTGACAACCCTTCCAAGTTGATTTCACATCCAAGGCTCTTAAGCTTCATTTTTGAGCAACTTGGTCTTCCAGATAGATTCATGCTGGCTGGGGTGTCTGAAGATCTTGAACAAGTTAGAGCACCCATTCTTGATGCTAAGTCTTGGTGAGTCTACGATTGAAGAAGTCAGGCAAACTTATTTACCCTCAAAAGCCTCTCCTGATAAATAAGGCTAAATTTCAACCCATGAGTGAGGCCTTCATATTTGACAATGAACCTCCTGAAGTCATCTTAGAGTACATGAGATTAATGAAGGAAAGAGGAGCTACAGTCACTCACAAGGATATTGGAAGAGGTGATGGTCCTACATTTGCACAAATTATGAGAGCTGTTAAGGAATAGGTTTTTAGTGACTATGAAGAGGATATAATGGTTGAGGAACCACCAATGGCAGAAGCTTCAGTTAATAGGTCAGAGGATGATCATCAAGAGATTGAAAATAATGTGGATGCAGAACCAGTTACTGAAGACTTGCTGCATGCAAAAGTTTTCAGAAGAACTCATACAAAGCATGACATCACTAAGGGAAAGAAGAGACAAAGGTCAGATGCAGGTATTAATCATTCTTTTAATTATTGCAATAACATATCTGAAGCATCTATCCTTGAAAATATCCAACCTCTAAACACCATCTATCCCACAACCTCTGAACCTGAATATATTCATGTTTCAGACTCTGATTCAGAGTCTTCTGACTCATTTGATGAAATGATAGCAGTTTTTGAACGATTTAAAGCCAAAGCTAAGCATATTCCTGAGGAGGAAATAGCTCAGCAATTCATTGTTGAAACCCCTCAAACTTCACCCACAATTCTCACTGAGGAAGAGATTCTGAAGGAAATATCCTTCAGAGTTTCTTCTATCCGTGAAGCCTCTGAACCACAAAACATCCTATCATCTGAACCAAACATATCAATTCCATCAGACTCTCCAAAACCTTAAACACCCTCTGAGATGCTTATAGATACTGAAATTGCAATAAATGATAGAATTGATAATCCAGATGATCATGTGAATCGTTCACCTAGTGGCCCAAGTCAACCAGGCTCTGCACCACTTGAGGAACAGAAAGAGGACGAGAGTTCAGACAAGAAGTCCAGGATTCTGAACTTAATAGAACATTCACTTGATCAACAAGAGGATAAGTTTCTGGAGCTTGTGGCATACTCAAGAGCATCTAAAAACAAGACTCGACAGCTTCTCACTCTCTTCTTGTCCAAACACCCTTAGTATTCTATTTTTTCTTTCACCTTTTGTTTATTACTTATTGTTTTGTTTTAAAAACTTTTTGATAATGACAAAAGGGGAAGTAAATCAGCAGTTGTACAATTGTCAGTTTTTTTTTTACTACTCAATAAGAATCTGAAACTGCCTTAAAAATAAGAATCTAATTTTTTTTCTTTCATATCCATGCTAAATGTTTATAAACTTAATTGATAAGGAGAGCAAATTAATAAACATAATTGTGTTTGCATAGATGAAGGTAGTTAAGATTGTGCTCTTAATTATTTTTATCAGACTCAGGAGTTGAGCTTGCAAACCTCACACTCTGAGAGTTAAGTATGTAGATACAATCAAGTTTATCAAATTGTTCTTATACTGATTCAACTTAATTATGGATAAAACTTAGGGGGAGCTTGCAAACCTAACCCTAATGGTTTATCAGACTCAGGGGAGCTTACAAACCTCAACAACCTGATGTTGACATAATTAAATTAATCAACAACAATTGTATTTAATACTTTATATTTGTCATCATCAAAAAGGAGGAGATTGTTGGAACAAAATGTGTTTTAGTACATACCCTTGAGTTTTGATGATAACAAAGTATTAAATGGACAATTGGTATTACTAATGAATGATCTAGTGTGCAGGAACAAAGTAAAAATCTTAATCACTTAGATCATCATTTGAGCCTCTGAAGGAGACAGTCTGAAGCGTTAAGACTCTGAGAAGCAAGAAGCTTCAGAGCATCTAAAGAAGTCCTCATATGCCAATGAGAGAAACACAGTCTGAAGCTTGCGTACATCATTCAGAAGATCAATGAAATGTTATTACCAGATTCTGATTGACACTCTCTGAAGAAAGACAGCTCATAACTAATGGAATAGTACAACGGTCTTATCAGCAAAAAGAAGATTGTACTACCAACGGTCCTTTCTCAACGTCTTTATACTTAGAGTATAAATAGAAGACTTTTTGCTAGAGAGAAGACTACCGTAAGATTATCAAACTCAGAGAAAGACTTAAATTGTATTCAAGCTGTGAACTGTTTTCATTCTTTCTTGTGTAACTTTCTAAGTCAAATATCTTTTCATATTGTAGGCTCTGAACTGAGTGTTTAGAGAGTCTAGCTTAGAACTTTCAGTCCTACTTAATCTGTGTATTAAGTTAGTTTGTGAAGTCTCTTGTCTTGTGTGACTTGAGCAAGGAAGTCTCTTGTCTTGTGTGACTTGAGCAAGGAAGTCTCTTGTCTTGTGTGACTTGAACAAGGAAGTCTCTTATCTTGTGTGATTTGAGCAAGGAAGTCTCTTTGTCTTGTGTGACCTAGAGCAAAGAAGTCTCTTGCTTGTGTGCTTGAGCATTAGGTTTGTAATCTTTGAGATTATAGTGAAATCCCTTAGAAGTACAAGGGGACTGGACTACTCTCGTTTTGTGAGAGGAACCAGTATAAAATTTCTGTGTGTGCACTCTTCTCTCTCTCACTGTCTTGTTTATGTTTTGCTTTTTGAATAGCTTCTTTCATCCGTTGCGTTACAATCTTTTTACTAGAAAAGAATTATTTTTCAAAACACAATTCAACCCCCCTTCTTGTGTTTTTCACCTTCAAAGACTTCGCTGCGAACGAAGGCGGCTATTCTGGAGACTGAAGTGACTACCTTGGAAGTTCTGCGTAACAACTTGATAGTGTCTTTGACTCAGGCTGGGAAAGACGTGCGGGAGTTGGAGGAAGATGTTGATGAGTTAGAGGAGACAAGTGCTGCGTTGAAGCAATCTATGGCAGACAAGTATGTGGATGGTTTTTGGTCTTCTATCGAGCAGGTTAAGGTACTTTTCCCTGAGCTAGATCCGGATATGTTGGCTCAAGTGGATGTGATGAAGAGGATTAAGGATGGAAAACTTATTTAAGGACGTGTTTGCCTGCTTAGTGTCTGAGGTCGCCATCTGGCGTATTTGTGTTCTTACATGGTTCCTTGTGTACTTGATGTATTTTGTTTATTTGCCCTTTTGACGGCATGTTGATGTACTTGATGAATTTTATCTGTTTTGTTTCATGATGTCTTCTTTATTGCTGTAGTACTTTTCTGTTTTGAATACACGTGTTTTAGCTCTATGATGACTTTCGTAGTTGTTTTCGTGGCCGGACCTTTGTGGTCGCCCTTTCATGGCAAGTCTTGGTAGACGCCTTTTTATTTTTTATGGCAAGTCTTGGTAGACGCCTCTTTCATGGCAAGTCTTGGTAGACGCTGTTATTTTTCATGGCAAGTCTGTGTAGACGCCTCTTTTATGGAAAGTCTTGGTAGACGCCTCTTTCATGGAAAGTCTTGGTAGACACCTCTATTTTCCATGGCAGTTGTGGAGAAGAAACAATAATGTTTAAAAACGATGGGCCTCGATGAAAACTCTTGCCCTTGTAGGAGAAAAAAGTGTCTCATCGCCCTTTTATTTAATAAAAAATGGCAAATGAAAACATGTTCGTACGACGACAGATAAAAAATATGAAATAAATTTCAAGCAAAACTACTTAAATATAAGGCGACCATGCGACCTAACTGTAGTAGAAACGCAAGTTGACCACATTGCATGTTCTAGGTAGCGTCTCGCCCTTCAGTGTTTCCAACCTGTAAGCTCCTCCTCCAAATGCTTCTTGAATTCTGTAGGGGCCTTCCCAGTTGGGGGCTAGCTTTCCTCCCTTTTTTTTCCCATCGGCCGTTTCAGCACCAAGTCTCCTTCTCGAAATTCCCTTGCCATTACTCTTGTGTTATATTTTCGTGATGCTCTCTGCTTCACCGCGAATTCTCTGAAGTGTGTAGTCTCTCTTACTTCTTCCAGCAAATCCATGTTCTCTTTGAGTGTCTCGTTGTTCACTTCTGCTGTTAATGTTGCTCTTCTCCAGCTCGACGGGTCAACCTCTGCTGGTATCATTGCATCAGCGCCATATACCATCTTGAAAGGGGTTTCTCCAGTAGAGGAATGTATTGTAGTGTGGTAGGACCATAGTGTTGGAAGCAAGTGTTCGACCCAATTTTTGTCCTTTCCCTTTAGTCGTCTTTTGATGGCTCTCAAGATGATCTTGTTGGCTGACTCCACCTGTCCATTTGCCTGGGGGTGCTCCACTGAGATGAACATGTTACAGATGCCTTTTTCCTGACAGAAGTTGATTACCGACTCACTGGTGAACTGAGTGCCATTATCAGACACTATACACTTAGGTATGTCGAATCTGCAGATTATATTCTTCCAATAAAACTTTTTTACTCTTTCTGACGAGATAGTAGCCACCGGTTCTGCCTCTATCCACTTAGTAAAATAATCTACAGCTACTAGTAGGACCTTTGCCTGCCCCTGGGAGGTGGTAAATGGTCCCAAGATATCCACTCCCCACATGTAAAATGGCCATGGAGATATTATTGACTGCAATGGCTCTCCTGGAGCATGATGTAAATCTGCATGCCTTTGACACTTATCACAACTTCTAACATGACTATTGGCGTCGCTCAGCAATGTCGGCCAGAAAAATCCTGCTCTGGTCACTTTTCCTGCTAAGGATCTCCCCCCTATGTGACTACCACATGAACCATTATGTATTTCGTTCAAGATTCTGCGAGATTCAGTCTCTCCATTGGGGATGAGAACCCCCTTTTGTATAGTTTGCATCCCACCATAGTGTAGTATGCCACCATCTTTTTAATCTTGACCTTCTCTTCCTTCTCCTCTGGCAGCTTCTCATTTTCGAGATATTGGATGATGGGTTTTCTCCAATCATTGCTTCCTATTACCATCCAGATTTCCAGGTCTCCCGTGCTCGGCTTGGTGACTGTCTCTTGTATGACTGTTCTGTTGTTGCCTGGTTTCTTGGTGCTTACTAGCTCGGACAGCAAATCTGCTCTCGCGTTCTGCTCCCTTGGAACATATATTAACTCAATGGTGTTGAAATGTTTGGCTAAAATTCTTACCTGTTCAAGATACCTGATGAGCTGAGGATCCTTGGCTTGGAATTCCCCTGACACTTGGCTTTTGACTAGTTGTGAGTCACTTTTTGCTCTTAAATTTGCTACCTCCATCTCCTTTGCTAGTCTCATCCCTGCAATCAGCGCTTCGTACTTAGCTTGGTTGTTGCTTGCTTTGAAAGCGAATCGGAGTGATTGTTCGATCATGACGCCATCTGGTCCCTCCAGGACTACCCCAGCTCCGCTTCCTCTTATGTTTGATGCTCCGTCGACTGACAACGTCCACGGCTGCATGTTCGTTGCTTCTGGTGGTGATGATAGTTCCAGTATAAAGTCTGCTAGGATTTGCGACTTGATGTTGCCCCTTGGTACGAATGTGATGTCATATTCTGATAACTCGACCGCCCACACCACCATTCTTCGTGCTAGGTTTGGCTTTTTGAGCACGTGCTTGATTGGATGGTCTGTTTTCACTATTATTTTGTGGCTTTGAAAATAATGCCTCAGCCTTCTGGCGGTGGTTACTACTGCAAGGGACAACTTCTCTATTTTCTGATATCGAATTTCTGCTCCTCTGAATATTCTGCTGACAAAGTAAACCGGCCTTTCCTCGCCTTTGATTTATTGCACTAGGGGGCTACCCGATTGTGGGCGAGTCAGTATTGGCAGGGATGCTAGAAATAACTTAAGTTGCTGAAACGCCTCCTCGCACTTGTTGGACCATGTAAATCTCTCACCACTTTTCAATGTGGCAAAGAAGTGGAAAGATTTTTTGCCTGCGCATGAGAGGAACCTTGACAAGGCTGCTATTCCCCCGGTGAGTTGTTGCACTTTCTTCACTGATGTTGGGCTTCTCATGTCTATTATGGCATGACACTTTTCTGGGTTTGCCTCTATCCCTCTGTTTGTAAGTAAAAATCCTAAAACTTACCTGCCTGAACTCCAAACGAGCATTTCACTGGATTAAGTCTCATATTGTACTTTCTTACCGAAGCCAGAATGTCCCTCAGATCCTCGTGGTGCTCGCCCTTGCTTGTGGTTTTGACTACCATATCATCGATGTAGACCTCAAGGTTTTTTCCGATTTGATGGGCGAATACTCTATCCATGAGGCGTTGATAGGTGGCGCCAACGTTCTTGAGGCCGAACGGCATGATAATGTAATGATAGTTGCAGGTATTGGACATAAACGCTGTATGGGGAGCATCTATGGTGTTCATTTTAATCTGGTTGTACCTTGAATAGGCATCCATGGAGCTCAAGGTTTTGTAACCTGAGGCGCCGTCGATCAGTCTGTCGATGTTGGGTAGCAGGTATGGATCTTTGGGACGTGCTTTGTTGTGATCTGTGAAGTCGACACACATTCGCCATTTCCCGTTCGACTTCTTCACTAGAACCACATTAGCGAGCCATTCTAGAGACTTGATCTCTTCGATGAAGCCAACCTCTTTCAACTTGTGAACTTCTTCATCTATTGTTGTTCTTCTTTCCTCTCATACCTTCCTCTTGCGTTGTGACACCGGTTTTGAGTTTGGTGCTATAGCCAGTTTGTGTGTTATGATGCTTTCATCAATTCCTGGCATGTCCAACGGTTTCCATGCGAACAAATCGACATTCTTTCTCAGGATTGTAATGATCTTCTCCCTTTCCTCTTCATCTAAACGGGTTCCCAGATTTCTCAACATATGTGGAGCCTCACCGATCTGTATCGGTTCCAGGTCTTCTATGGGACTAACCCTTCTGTCATGGAATTCCTCCCTTGGATCAAGTGTTGGAACAAAATGTGTTTTGATGCACACCCTTAGTTTTGATGATAACAAAGTATTAAGTGGACAATTGATGTTACTAATGTTTAAATTAAGTGTGCAGGATAATCTTAAGAATATACATGAGCACACTTGATTTATGCTCTGAAGGAACCTATGAAAGTCTGAATCATTTACATTCTAAAAGAGTTCAGAAGCTAAAACGTGGTCAGGAGCTCAAAAAGGATCAGGATGTCTACAAGAGTTCAGAAGCTTAAGAGAAGTTCAGAAGCTCAGAGACATTCAGATGCCTACAAAAGTTCAGAAGCTATTTGGTGTTAGTCAAGAGTTATTCAGAAGATGAAGACGTTCAGAAGCTGAATTACGAAGGACTATCAGAGGCCAAATATTCAAACTATCAGAGGCCAAATATTCAAGACCAACCAGACTTCAAGATATCAAGGTTCATCAGAAGCATAGTGAATTTCAATGGTCATCAGAAAGGCTACATCACCAAGTCTTACTAAGCCTGATGATCTCTTAAAGGATGTGATCCTATCCTCTCTAGGAGCTAGTTGTACCTTATTACTGTATTTGGACAGACAGTAAAACGTGAGCTTAACTGTGAAGAAGAAGTGCTCTGCTTAGAGTAAATTCAAAAGTTACAGCTGTCCATTTACAACGGGATTCTACAACGTCTAAATATCTTTCTTCACTCATATATATATCAGAAAGAAAAAAGTTGATGACTAAGGAACTAAGGAACATAATTGATATTCATCTCTCAGAATCAAGTGAGAATTTGAAAGCTAGCTAAAGCCTCTGAAGTTATTATCTTGTAATAGTTTTAAGCTTAAAAGTTAATATTTACTCCTGTGTGAGTAATTTGGAAACGTCTCAATCTTAGTGATTTGAGCAAAGAAGTCTCTTAGTCTTGTATGACTTTGAGCAAAGAAGTCTCTTAGTCTTGTGTGACTTTGAGCAAAGAAGTCTCTTAGTCTTGTGTGACTTTGAGCAAAAATGTCTCTTAGTCTTGCGTGACTTTGAGCAAGGAAGTCTCTTAGTCTTGTGTGACTATGAGCAAGGAAGTCTCTCTGTCTTGTGTGACTTAGAGCAAAGAAGTCTCTTGCTTGTGTGCTTGAGCACTAGATTTGTAATCTTTGTGATTATAGTGAAATCCCTTGGAAGTGCAAGGGGACTGGAGTGAAGGTGCGTGGAGAAAACACGAGAAGGGGGGGGGGGGTTGAATTGTGTTTTGGATATTTAAAAACTTTTCAAGATATTTAAATCTATCAGAATCTTTAAGCACAGCGGAATTTTTCACACAATTAACTTATGGCTAAGTGAATGATGAAGGAGTAAATGAGAGAGTGAGAGAGAGAAGAACACACAACAATTTATACTGGTTCCCCTCACAAATTGAGAGTACTCCAGTCCCCTTGTTTCCAAGAGAGTTCACTATAGTCACTAAGATTACAATTAGATGCTCAAGCACACAAGCTCAAGACTTCCTTGCTCAAGTCACACAAGACTTAAGACTTCCTGCTCTAAGTCACACAAGATAGAGAGACTTCCTTGCTCTGATCACACAAGATCAGAGACTTCCTTGCTCAAGCCCACAGGCTCAAGACTTCCTGCTCTAAGTCACACAAGACAGAGAGACTTCCTTGCTCCTACACTCAGCAGAAGACTTCTTTGCTCTAATCACTAAGATTGAGACTTATGTGCTTCTACACTAAGCAGAAGACTTTCTTGCTTCTACACTAAGCAGAAGACTTACTTGCTTCTACACTAAGCAGAAGACTTACTTGCTTCTACACTAAGCAGAAGACTTACTACTAACTTATAAGCTTAAACTTATTACAAACATAATAACTTCATAGGCTTAAGCTAGTTTCTATGCTCACTTCATTTGAGAGATATTTTCTATTACAATTCAGATTCTCACTTTCTTCTGAGAGATGTTTTCTAATGAAGATCGCTAGTCATCAATTCTTTCTTTGACATATTTATATGAGTTGAGAAAGACATTGAGACGTTGGAGAAATTCCCGTTGTAAAATGGACAGCTGTAGTCTTTGAAGATCCGTTGAGTAAAGCCATGTCTTCTTTTGCAGTGAGGCTTCACCTTTACTGTTTGTCCAATAGTACAGTAATAAGGTACAACTAGCTCCTAGAAAGAGAGGGATCACATCCTTTGTGACCGTTGCAATTAGATGACCTTAGAACAAATCATCAGGCTTGATAATTGTAGTTGATGTAGCCCTTCTGATGATTTGGGGAATTCCTTTGCTTCTGATGAACCTTTGATAACTTGGAGTCTGATTGGTCTTGAATGGTTGGCCTCTGATAGTCCTTCGTAATTCAGCTTCTGAACGTCTTCATCCTCTGAATGACTCATGACTAGCAGATAGCTTCTGAACTCTTGTAGGCCTCTGAACATCCTTGAGCTTCTGAACTTCTCTGAGCTTCTGAACCCTTGCAGACATTCTGATCCTCTTTGAACTTCTGAACTTTGTTTAGCTTCTGACCACGTTGTAGCTTCTGAACTCCTTCAGAGTGTAAATATTCAGACTTCCATAGGTTTCATCAGAGTCTAAATTAAGTGTGCTCTCGATATAACGTTGAATTCTCCTGCACTTAATTTAAACATTAGTACCATCAATTGTCCATTTAATACTTTGTTATCATCAAAACCTAAGGGTGTGTATTAACACATATTTTGTTCCAACAATTGGTTTGCAGTCATATAAGCAATCAAATAAGCAGAGTGCTTAGCAAATCAAATAAGTCCTGAATCAAATAAGCAGAGTTTTAACAAAAGTTTAACCTAGTCAGGGTGCTTAGCAAATCAATCATAAAGTCATATAAGCAATCAAATAAGTCCTAAGGTTTGGGTTGACTACAGAAAGATGCTAGGGTTGACATGATGTTTTTCTGATTAGTATTTACTTCTTCCATCAATCCCACAAACTTGTCCACTTTTGCTTCAATCCTTCTGATGTCATTCTCATAGACAGGATTCCTCAGATGCTGTTGATTTCCTTGATCACCCCTCAGACTGTCTTGAAGAGGTACATTCAGATCGTCCATTATTGAAGCTAACCTTTCCCTAAGGTTTTGCCCAATATTTTCTCTTGCAGCAGAGGATTCAGGATGATCCCTCTCTGTGTCTCTTTGAGTCTGAATGTCTTCCTCAGCATTGATGACCTTCCCTTTGTCAAATTTTCTCTGTTCTTCCACAGCTACACTATGTAGATTGTGCAGTTCCTTTACCAGTTCCTCTGTCAGACTTATCCATTGAGCAGCATACTCAGATGAAGGCATATCTGTTTGCCTTAGGTCATAAAGACCATGTATTTGTTTAAACAAGTCATTGCAATTGCTCAAGACATCAGGATTGTTTGATTGGGTTGGGTGAGGTTCATTGGATAAGGGTGTATTTGTGAGTTGAGGATTGGAGTGAATCGGTATTTGTTGGGACTGTTGAGGACTAGGGCTAGTTTGGACAAAGCTTTTGAGGTGGAAATCTTCTATAAGGAGTTCTTTGACCATAGCCTCAACATGGTTTGATGGTGAGAGGTTCAGGTTTTCTTCTGAAACAACATGTTCAGATGAGGTTTGGTGTGTGGGTGTATGAGGGTCTGAAGATGTTTGAGTCATAGATGGCTGAGCTATTTTATGCTTAGATTTGGCATTAAGCAGTTCAAAATTAGCTAGAATTTCATCTAACTCATTAGGGTTAGAATCAGTCGAAGAGGATGATGAAGAAATGTTGATAAAGACTGGTTCAGGGTGAGTTGTTTTGACAGGTTCTGATATAAGTTGTTTTATGGTAAGATTATCTTCAGAACTTGTCTGGTTATAATTTGGAAGGGGTTGGGTTGATGATGAGGTTAAATGAATGTCTTGAGCAGAAGTAACAACAGGTTTAGAAAGAGATACATCACCTAATTTGTTATGATCTGAGCTTTCAGCAATCTTTTCCTCAGTCTCTTTGGTAAGTTGCTTTTGTCTGACACTGAGAGGTTCATCATCACTCTCTGAGCCTTCAACCTTATATGCTTTCACTAGCCTTCTTCTCTTCTTCTTCAATTCTTCCTTCTCAGTCTTAAACCCTTCTCCTAGGTTATCCAGCAGTTGAATATACTTATTGACAATGCCACTAGAAACTATAGGTATGTCAATGTTCCATTTCTTCACCAAGGAAGGTTCTGAGTGAGACTGGTGTATCAAGGGATCTGAAGGTTGTACTTCATGTCCTGACAACAAGTTCATGTGAGATAGTGTATGAGCAGATATTGTGGAGGCTCTGAATTCTCTTGACAAGTAGTCATGACCAGCAACTTTGATTATATCTATCACTCCACATTGATAGAAAATCTCACTGAGGACCCTTGGGTAGACTACATGTATATCAGACTTGGCCTGATTTTGAGTGTTAAGCACATATTTGCATAGGTGATCAAAGATGTATTTAGCCCAATTTAAATCATATTTCCTTGTGAGAAAATAGACAAAGTGTCTATGATCCCATGACAATTGATCAGAATTTTCAGTTCCTGGAAATATAGAACTTAACATGATTTTGGCTAATACTCTCTGAGTGGGCTTCAGATCACCTATCTTGTTGCTCTCACAACTTTTTCCCTTGACATAGCATTGTGTTGTCATAGTCTTCAGAAACATAGATTTTTGTGCTTCCTTGTGACTAAAGGTGTAGTAGATGCCTTCATTTGGGATGGATAGCACCTTAGCCAAGTTTGAAGCAGTAAGAATTACTTCAAAACCGCACACAACAAAATGCACCTCCGTTTCCTCAACAATTCTCAATCCTAACTCTTGAGGGGTCTTGTCTTCATTTTCAGCTTTTTCTTTTCTCCTTGCAGCTAGCTCCTTGTGATAGTCTTCAACTGTCCTCACCTTGCTTCTGATCCAGAAATCTTTTACCAGAGTAGGATAGATTGGACCATTTAATAAATTCATGTATCTAAAGCTCCCTTTATGATTAGAAAAGAACTTTAGAACATTAAAATGATTCTTTTCCAAACTATCAAAGTCCACTGGTTGTTCCATAACCAGGTTCAGAGATTTTCCCTCCATCTTAAGAGACAAATCTATAGAAAATATTTCCGTGCAAGCGATGGTGTTGATCGGAAAGTTTTTAGGAAAAATAAACAAAGAGTCTGAAACTGATGTAGAAGTAGATGCCATTTCAGAAGATTAGGGTGTAGATTTTGCTAAAACGAGAGAAAGGGTTTGTTCTAGTTTTGAAGGACAAGAGTGAAGGATGTGATAGTGTAAAGTGTGAGTGTTTAAGTGATTTTGTTAAAAACATAAGACAAATTAAAACACACAATACATTAATTAAAAAATAAAACAAATTAATCATTAACTGCTTTCAAACCAATCAGAACGTGTGTACGTGTTGTCTGTTTAGCGCCAAAACGTTTCAGTAAAAATACTTAAACGTTTCCAATTCATTTCATATTCAGAGGCTTATCTCTCAGAGGTTGAAAAGTTTTCATAGTCTGAGCTTCTTCAGATGCTGAAACCTGAAGAACTTCAGAGGCTAAAAACAAATCTTTCAGGACACAAAAATATATGTTCAGACAAGATTTTTCAAGGTTTTATTTCTGAACAATATAAATACATCAGGTGTCCTAAAAGAATATTTTAACCTTTGAGTGTTATTCCTCTGAGTTGTCATTGAGACTTTAAGAATACTCACCTTGCATTGAAGCTCTCTTGTTTCAATTGAAATCAGTGTCATAGCCTGAACAGTTACTCCTCCAAGATGAGTTACTGTCATCTTCAGAACAAGCTTCATATTCTTCATCTTCTCCACCATCAGATTCATCAAAAATGTGCCTTCTGAGCACAATTGCTCTCCTTCCATTTGCAGTCACATGAGTCCATGTGAGTGGAGAGTATATTTTCCTAATTTGTCCTGCAGCCAAATAAACAATTTTGTCTTTTGGTACCCATTTGCAGATGGGTCCTAGACTGTTAGTTACCTGACCTCTATTCTCCATTTGTACCACCTGAAAGCTCTCAGGTACGAATGTTGAATATAGATCAGAAGGTGAAGCATTTTCAAATATGCTTGATGAACTTGGTTTTTCATATGTATCAGCACATGAATAACCAATTCCATTTACACCATTGTTTTTAAGAGATGACAGTAAAGAAACAATGTCACTACTATCAATGTGTGTATTACAGAGGTCTTTAGAATCAATTGAATTCTTATAAGGTTTGCTACTGCTGGTATTTCCTTTTTCAAGAACTTCAATCTTTTCTAGAGCCTCTTGATATAAACACTTAAATTGACCTGCTTGTTCACTTAAGTGCTCACAATTAACTTTGAGCTTTTTAATCTTTCGTGAACCAGCATTTAGTAGTTTTATGAGTTCAAGTTTATGAAGTTGAGAATATACCTGATTCAGGATGTCTTGATCAGAGTCATAACTTGATTGTTCAGACTCTGAGTCCTCTTCAGACTTTGCTGCTGCTTTAGATCTTGCTTGCCTTTCAAGTCTTGATCTCCTTGGTAGCTTGACTTTCTTTTCTTCTTCAGAAAGTTTGTCCAGCTCTTCCCAGGTTGTCAATTTCTTCTTGCTAGCTATCTCTCCTCCATTCTTCTTGAATTCAGACCATCTTTGAAATTTCTTGGAGAAATTATCAAAGTATTCTTCATCAGATTCTCCCTTAATATCTTCAAGCTCCATTTCTTGCTTCCCTTTTCTGGCTGCTTCCTTGTCTCTTGCATTTGAAGTACAAACATCAGATGTTGATGTAGATACTTGCTTGTTGCTCAGATCTTCATTCATATTAAGTTCATCTTCCATTCCTTTAATGAGATCAGCAACAAGTTGATGAATCTTCTGCTTCCAATCATTCACTTGTTGAGCCATGGTGTTTTTCTCCTTTTGGATCTTGACTATCTCACGGTTAAGTGATTTACCAACAGAACCGGAGCTCTGATACCAATTGAAGGTGCGTGGAGAAAACACAAGAAGGGGGGGTTGAATTGTGTTTTGGATATTTAAAAACTTTTCAAGATATTTAAATCTATCAGAGTCTTTAAGCACAGCGGAATTGTTCACACAATTAACTTAGGGCTAAGTGAATGATGAAGGAGTAAATGAGAGAGTGAGAGAGAGAAGAACACACAACAATTTATACTGGTTCCCCTCACAAATTGAGAGTACTCCAGTCCCCTTGTTTCCAAGAGAGTTCACTATAATCACTAAGATTACAATTAGATGCTCAAGCACACAAGCTCAAGACTTCCTTGCTCAAGTCACACAAGACTTAAGACTTCCTGCTCTAAGTCACACAAGATAGAGAGACTTCCTTGCTCTGATCACACAAGATCAGAGACTTCCTTGCTCAAGCACACAGGCTCAAGACTTCCTGCTCTAAGTCACACAAGACAGAGAGACTTCCTTGCTCCTACACTTAGCAGAAGACTTCTTTGCTCCACTAGTGCAGAAAGGGGATACAACTACTGGCCAAAAACACATTTCACTACTGTTGGGGAACAGTAGTGCTTGCAGGTGTAGTTGTATGTTCAGAGATTCCACTACGGATCCAAATCCGTAGTGGAAAGTGGTGTTTCCACTACGGTCTTAGAGTAACCTGTAGTGGAAAGTGGACTTTTATTTTTTTTTTATTAAAAAACTAAGGGATTCCACTACGGTCCATAACTCCAACCGTAGTGGAAAGTGGTGTTTCCACTACGGTTTCATCATTCCAACCGTGTGGAATCTATTATTGTTTTTTTAAAAAAAATTCTTTTTGCTGCTTTTGCTATACTATTTTTTTTTTGCTGCTACTATACTATCAACTCACTTTTAACTAAAATAATTTTTTCCGATATTAATTTTGTCGGCGCAGATGCTTAGTTACAGTAAGACATGGCACCAAATGATCCAAAATAATCAATTATTACATGCATGAATAGCTGCTAGATAAAAAGATAAAACAGGGGACAAAATAATAAGGTTTCACACATGATAAAAACATGTCCATTGTGAATTTTAACTTTCTTCAATAGTAAACAAGCCAAGAAAGTTTCATACAAGATGTACAAAAGACTACAACAATCCATTGTCATGTATTATACTTTTGGATTAAGCTAAGACAGAAAAGGCCTAATCAGTACTCTCCAAGAGAACCAATAACCAAATAGCTTTAGAGATTACAGAGAACTGTAACTTAATAAAAACTAGCATAGAAAAATTGTAAGTATGGTTCATTGCAAACATAAGAGTGCATCATTTACCTAACAACTACAAATGTCAAAAAAAGTATCATCTGCAAGGACTATGTCCAAGCAAACCTGAAACAAAGAGGATCTCATTTTAAGCATATACTTGATTAGAAAAAGAACAAACAGTACAAAACACCCCAAAAAAAGCATCCATACTTTCAGAAAGTATCTCATGTTCTCTAGAAGCACCAACTTTGATGATAGCAGCTAGAACCTGCACCAATTTATACAATCAGTGCAATGCATTTTACTGCGAGCCAGAGCAATCAATATCAATGAATTAGTGTCTTTACTTCAGTGTCCTTTGCAGATAAAATTATACCTACAGCCTCTATTTGATGCCCAATACATATTGTTCTTTACCACCAACATTCAAACAATTTTCATGAGTAGAATATGTTACTTTGTTCTTTACCAGCAACCTCTTTTTGAATGTGAGAGGGCAAAAGCTACTAGTTAGTAAACTAGACTGTCATTTCTAACAATGCTATTATTGTCTATCTATTTGCTTCAATAATTCTTTCATGATTTCAACATCTCTTTACAACAAAGCTATTATTGCTTCATATAGTATGTAGCTACTGAAATGATATTTTGACATAGATCATGCATAAAACACAGGGAAGCCCCAAATAAGTATTGAAACACCATGACTTCCTCCTACTAGATTTGGTTCAAGTATTGAAACACCACAACAAATAGAAGTCATACATAATACATGCATGATTATTTAGTGTATGATACAAATGAATTAACACAAATGAAATTATAAGAACTTATGAAATAGTATACAAACAAGTAAGAAGAAAAAAAAGAGTATCATACCTCATATTCCTTGTTTCTGAGAACCTCTTTGATCCTCAAAACTTCAGTAATAGCTTGAGATTATGCCTCAAGCTCATCAGTAAGAAAGAAGAGCAGTTTTATATAAATAAAATGAATGAACACTTTGCTTAAAATTTCATTATTATTATTTTGCAGTTTTTTGGTTTTCATACATCCAAATTTGTAGGAGTAATTTGTTGAAGTCCAAAAACCTCTGAGCCAAGCAAACTTAAACTCTCGGAAGCGTTTTTTCTGAAAACCTTGGCCTAATAGTCTCACACCCTCCATTCTACACTGGTTGCTACTGCACGATGGATCTTCTAACTTTGCTGCGAGCATATAATAGATCCGTTAGGGACGCATATACAAACTTTAAACCAACAATGAAAAAGGATATTAACAAGCAAGCATAGATAAACCAACGGAGAATTAATCCATTATAAAATAATAGCATCCAAAGCCATTTATTACTGCATCAATTTTCACATTCTCGTGAATAAGAAGCACAAATAGATATAGGCAGCAATGGCAAATAATGATCTTTGTTAGAAACACTAAATGAATAATAGTACCTTCATCGATTTGCTCTACTGTTTCTGCCTCATCATCGGATGAAGTCCAGCCATCAGCTTGCCTAGTTTTTTTTCTGCTGCAACAGGTCGCTTTATCAAAAGCAGTTTCTTCAGCATTTGCTGGGTTGTTTTTCTCATCAACACATTCCTCATACCTTCCTCCTCTTCCAGGAGATGGAGAGCCTAAGAAAGTAGCTGCACATGAAGTAGCTTTTAATCTAGATGTAAACAACAGGCTTGATAATAACATTACAAAAAGGGATTTTCATCAAACTCCATCCAAACCTCCATCCAAAGCTCCCTGCAAGCAATCAAACCCATTTATTAAGCATCATCAATGTCAACATAATAGAAGAAATTTGTTACTCTTATTCTTATACATAAGGTAAAATACCTTGAGTGCACCAAAGATGCGGTTTTCGGTTGTGGTCTTAACAAGACCAACATCAATGAGGGTGCATAAAGGCCTTATGGACTCAGCTGGTTCAACTGAATAATCCTCTTCGGTAGCCTGAATATACATATAATGCCACAAACAATCATGAATCAACATTCAAATATGGATAAATGAATACCAATCTATGCAGTAATGGAAAGGGTTATTTGTTAAAGAGGGAAACAAACCTTCCACATATCATACTTCTTTTTAATATTCCTTAGATCTGCTTCAACAGACAAAATCACAGTAAACAAAATGGCCTGAGGGTCAGTAAACAAAATCAACAGACAACAACTAAATGCTTATATAAACATGTCTAAATGAATAACTATATAGTCAATTTGAAACATCTATACACTAACCAGATTCAATGAAAAATTACAGCAATCACAAAATCACAACCAAAAACCCTAAGAAAATCACAAAACCACAACCAAAAACCCTAAATTAAAAAACGAAGAGAAAGTACAAAATCACAAAATCAAAAACCCTAAATTACAATCTTCTGAGAATTAGAACGAATAGAAAGTAGAACGAAATAAATAAACGAAGATATTAGCATACCTGAGAGCGAAAACGAAGATTGGAGTTCAAAAATTGAATGAGGACCAATGGCTCCTGAACATAATCGCACCGGTGCCGGCGCCAGTACCGAAGACGAAGCAGCGACAAAGAAGAAGATCAAGAGTGAACGAAGCAGCGACAAAGAAGAAGAAGAAGATCGAGAGTGAAGAGATTATGGTTCTTTTGATTTCAGAAGGAACTGGAGAATTCAAGAGTGTGAGATTTCAATGAAGGATGGGCGAGAACGAAGATTTTGATTTTGATTTCAGTGAAGGATGAGAGATTTCAGTGAAGATGGTTGTTAGGGTTCGTTTGATTTTGGAGGAATCTGAGAGATTTTGGAAGACTTTGATTTTGGAAGATCTCAGTGAAGAGGGTTGTTAGGGTTCATTTGATTTCAGTGAAGAGATTTCACTAAGGATACGTACGCGTAGAAGGATGGGAGAGAACGACCTTTCTAAAATCTCAAGGGGATTCCACTACGGTGGAACCAAATATCCGTAGTGGAATCTCTTAAAACAAAACTTCAATGTAATTACATAATTGCCACCGTGTCTACTTTCCACTACTGATATTTACATATCCGTAGTGGAATCTCCTACCAATGAATATTCCACTACTGATATTTACATATCCGTAGTGAAATCTCTTGCTCAATTATATTTCACTACTGATATTTATATATCCGTAGTGGAATCATATAACCAAATGTCTTTTTTCTACTAGTGCTCTAATCACTAAGATTGAGACTTATGTGCTTCTACACTAAGCAGAAGACTTTCTTGCTTCTACACTAAGCAGAAGACTTACTTGCTTCTACACTAAGCAGAAGACTTACTTGCTTCTACACTAAGCAGAAGACTTACTTGCTTCTACACTAAGCAGAAGACTTACCACTAACTTATAAGCTTAAACTTATTACAAACATAATAACTTCAGAGGCTTAAGCTAGTTTCTATGCTCACTTCAATTGAGAGATATTTTCTATTACAATTCAGATTCTCACTTTCTTTTGAGAGATGTTTTCTAATGAAGATCGCTAGTCATCAATTCTTTCTTTGGCATATTTATATGAGTTGAGAAAGACATTGAGACGTTGGAGAAATTCCCGTTGTAAAATGGACAGCTGTAGTCTTTGACGATCCGTTGAGTAAAGCCACGTCTTCTTTTGCAGTGAGGCTTCACCTTTACTGTTTGTCCAATAGTACAGTAATAAGGTACAACTAGCTCCTAGAAAGAGAGGGATCACATCCTTTGTGACCGTTGCAATTAGTTGACCTTAGAACAAATCATCAGGCTTGATAATTGTAGTTGATGTAGCCCTTCTGATGATTTGGGGAATTCCTTTGCTTCTGATGAACCTTTGATAACTTGGAGTCTGATTGTCCTTCGTAATTCAGCTTCTGAACGTCTTCATCCTCTGAATGACTCATGACTAGCAGATAGCTTCTGAACTCTTGTAGGCCTCTGAACATCTTCGAGCTTCTGAACTCTTGCAGACATTCTGATCCTCTTTGAGCTTCTGAACTTTGTTTAGCTTCTGACCACGTTGTAGCTTATGAACTCTTTCAGAGTGTAAAGATTCAGACTTCCATAGGTTTCATCAGAGTCTAAATTAAGTGTGCTCTCGATATAACGTTGGATTCTCCTGCACTTAATTTAAACATTAGTACCATCAATTGTCCATTTAATACTTTGTTATCATCAAAACCTAAGGGTGTGAATTAACACATATTTGGTATGGATCTTTGTGAGGGGAACCAGTATAAATTCTTGTGTCTCTCTCTCTCTCTCTCTCAATCTCTTATTTACTCTTCCATCATTCTTTTAGAGTCAAGTTGTTTGTGTTAAGTATTTCGCTGTGCTTAAAGACTTTGATAGATACTATTATCTGGAAAAGTTTTTAAAATCTAAAACACAATTCAACCCCCCCCCCCCCCCCCCCCCCCCTTCTTGAGTTTTCTCCCACGCACCTTCAATTGGCATCAGAGCTCCGGTTCTGTTGGAAAATCACTTAACAGTGGTTATATCAACAAGTTGCTGATCTTATCAAGGAAGTTGAAGATGGACTAAATCTAAATGAAGATCTAAGCAACAATCAAAATCCTTCCACATCAGAAGCTGAACAAACCTCTAATATTGAATCTACAACCACTACTGCTTGCTTCATTAGTGATGATAATGAAAGCATTCAGAGAGCAAGAGTAAATGGTCTGTTAGATCAATATGAAGAATTTAGAATGGAAGAAAATGAGAGCATTGGAGAAATGAGCTCAAGATTTCAAGCTATCACAAGCAAGCTTGAAGACTTTAACAACAAACTCAGCAACAAAGAGCTCTTAAGCAAGATGCTGAGAAGTTTGCCTCTGGTCTGGAATGTAATTGCAAATACAATAGAGGAAACTAAAGACATCAATTCAATGAGTCCTGAATCATTGATTGAATTACTCAGAGACCATGAATTGGCTCTGAAGGATAAAGAAGAGTTGAAAAGTGAAGAAGCACAAGCAGCAAGGAAAGGAAAGCAAGCAATGGAACATGAAGATCTTGATGAAGAACCTGATGAAGAGTATCTTGAAAGGTTTTCAAGGAAACTTCAAAGATGGTACAACTTCAAGAAGAATGGAGGAGCAATGGCAAAAGGAATGACAACCTGGGAAGAGCTAAACAACTTCTCTGAAGGTGAATCTGAAGGAGAGAAGGAAATCAAGCTCTCAGGACCTGAAGAGAAAATGGAATCTGAAAGAGCACTAGGAGCTGAAGAATCAAGCTCTGAAGATGGGTCAGACTCTGAAGATTCAAGCTCTGATGGAGAGTCAGATTCTGATAACTTAGATCATATCAAAGGAAGATTGAATCAGGTATACTCTCGTCTCTCCAAAGTCAAATTGATCAAGCATCTTGAAAAAGCTTTACTTAAATCCTTTAATAGTCAGCAAAAGTATAAAAAGCTTAAAGCAGACTATGAGAATTTAAATAAGGAAGCAAATCACTCTGAAGATCTTTTACAAAAAGATTTTAACAAAACAAGAGATCTTGAGAGAGGTTATGCTATGTATTGCAAACCCTATGAACACTCTCTTGCTTTCAAAGAGTATTGCAACACAAATGCTGATCAAGATAAAATTGTTTCTATGCTTTGAAACATTAGAACCAACAACACTAATGGGATTGGATACTCTGGTGATAAAACACTAGAGGAACCAAGCTCATTAGCTATTGCTAGAAGCTCTTCACTCACAAATCTTTATACTACATTTGTACCTGATAGTACTCAGATGGAACAAATGAAGGATAAAGATTTGGCAACTAACAGTCTAGGACCCTCAAACAAGTGGGTACCAAGAGACAAAATTATTTACTTAAATGCAGGTCAAACAAAGACTCTGGACGTTCCAATCACATGGATGCATGTGAATGTGAATTGAAGGAGAGCAATTGTGCATAGAAGGCACATTTTGGATTAGTCAGATGGAGAAGAAGATGAAGTGGAGTACATAAGCAACAGGAGAGAGTATGAAGAATTTAAAGGTTGTTTTGAAGAAGACTTTGATGATAGCAACTCTTTATGGTGGGATGAATGCCCAGACTTTGACCTTGAAAGAGATTGACAAGAAAAGCCTAAAGTGTACATAAATAAAAGGCTTACAGTTGAACAAAATTTCATCAAAACAACAGAGCTTCAAAATCAGGTAAGTAACTCTAAACTCCTGAATGACAAGTCAGAGGAATAACAGCTTTTGACCTTGTCTTTCCCTTGCTCTCTTTCTTTGGAGTGTCATTCTTCTCAACCTTTGCTTTCACTAACCTCTTCCTCTTATTCTTAACTTCCTCCTCCTCAATTACATAAGATTCTCCTTGGTTTTCCAGCAGTTGAATGTACTGATTAACAATACCTCCAGTGACAGAAGGTAAGTTAATATTCAACCTTGCTACCAGAGAGGGTCCTTGTCGCGGTGATTTTTGGATATCGAGTTATTAATTAACTTCGAATCGCAATTTAATATTCCACCACCGATCTTTAATTTATCCGAGGGAAAGGGAAAAAGTTCGAAAAAAAAACCTATTTTTTAGAGAACAAGGTTCAGGGGTTAGTTATACGAAGGGAAGGTATTAACACCCTAAGTATCTATAGTACTCTATAGGAACCTCTTGTTTTTATTCTAACTTTGCGCTTAATTTTATTTGCTTGTAAAAAAGGGTATAAGTGGGAAATTAAAGTAGTGATAAAAAAAAAATGCTTAAAGTGATGAAAAAGAAGAAAAATGTTTTTGTTGGTTTTATTGATTGGAGAGACAAGTCTCATGCCTACGTACCCGAGGGATCAAACCACCGTAGTTCGGGGTAAAAAGCCGAGTAAATTTGTTTGTTTTGATTTTAAGGTTTTGAAAATGGTTTTAAAGACCAAAAACCAAAAGTGGTAAAATGTGAGTTTGATTGATGTTAGTTTGTGAAAAAAAGTCTATATGGTTAAATTGTTTGAAGTTTGATTATGAAATAAGAGCGAACACTTGGTTTAAAATCCAAGGTTTATTGATAAAAATGATTTGAGTGATAAAAAGACACTTTGTTTAAAATCCAAGGTTTTCGCATGATAAAAAATGTATGAATGAAGAAAATGCACTTGGTTTAAAATCCAAGGTTTTAGGCGAGAAAAAGGGACACTTGGGTTAAAGTCCAAGGTTTTGCGAGAAAAATAACACTTGGTTTGAATTCCAAGGTTTTTGCGATAAAAGAACACTTGGTTTGAATTCCAAGGTTTTAACAAGAAAAATAACACTTGGTTTGAATTCCAAGGTTTTGATAAAAGAAAATGTCACTTGGTTTGAAGTCCAAGGTTTTTTGATTGAAAGAAAAATGTTTGATTTTGGTTTGAGAAAATGACGATGCCACTTGGTTTGAAATCCAAGGTTTTTTTGATAAAATGTTTTATGAAATTTTGTGTTTCTACAATATTTTGAAAAGAAAATATTTATGTATTTTGAAAGAGGTTTTGACCTCATTTTTTTTTAGAAGAAAAAAGGTAATGGTTACGCGCGCAAAATGACACTAACCTAAAACGTCATAACAAATAAATTAAGCGTGAAGACAATTCGCAATGATATTTTGATCAAAGCGACACATTTTCCCTCGGAATTTAATATTACGCGTATGGACATAATGCGATAAAAAATAAATATGCATGAGATGCAATTTTTCATTTAGGGGTACATTTGTTCCTAATTACATTCTAAAATATTTGCAAGAAAGTAAACATGAAATGATGCAAGAGAGGGGATGCTATGCAATTTTATTTATAGCTTACACTTGGCCTATTCACATCCTAAATTTAAGAGCAAAAATAAATGGCAAATAATAAAGCGATAAACACTCAATATTGTGATAATAATGATATTACAAAAATAAAGGTAAAAAATGATAAATAAATGGATGTAATGAAATAATATGATATGCATGGATAAATAACATAAATAAATACGAAACTAAAAAGATGAGAATAAGCCTCGACATCGTGATTGATTAGCTAAAATAGCTTAAAAATAAGCTTATGCGAAAAACACTTATCTCATAAGCTCATACACAAAAATTAGAGCAATTAATTAATAACATAGGATATTAACGATTTAAAATTGAATTAAATCCCACTATAAATTTCAGTAGCTTAATTTTGTTCAAAATGACTTAGAGAAGTCATTGAAATGAAAAGCTACTTTCACAATAAGCTAAAAATAGAAATTTAAATTTAAACAGGGGGTGTCAAAATTAAAACGAAATAAAAAGGGGGGCAAAAAGCAGCTCTGGGCCCAAGCCCAGCTGGGGGGCGTGGCCCAGAGGGGTGTGTGTGAAGTAAAAGATAAAACAAGATCAGAGCCGTCTGATTAATCAGGCAGCTCTGATTTAAACACAGGCAAATAGAATCTAATACACATGATCAAGATCAGAGAGGTTAAAACGCACAGGCACATGGTATGGCCATAGACCGGCACACACCAGATCGGGTCACGGTATAAATACCCCAAACCCTAAAAAATTTCACAATCTTCACATCTTCTTCTCTCTTTCGCCGGTGGCTATACCTTTCTCTCTTCTCTCTCTCGTCTGATCTTTCTCTCTGTTTTTTTTTAAAACAAACTTCAACAAATTAATCCTCTCCCATTCATACATACTCAACAAACCTCACCCTCATTTTCTAACAAAAATCTCTTAACAACAAACTCAAGAAACTAAACCTCTTTAGTTCAAAATTAAACTAAAAATAAACACAACAAACAACCAAGAAGCTAGATCGAAATAAAGGTAAAGGAGAAAGGTTCAAACTTTGATGCTCGACTTCGATTCTTCTCTTCTTCTCTGTATTTTCGTTCTGATTTCGATTTGGAAAAAAGGAAAGTTTTTATTTTTTGGTTTTTCTTTGATTCTGGTTTTGTTTTTTGATTTGATTTGGAAAGAAAGATTTCGGGTTTCTGGGTTTAGAAGATGATGATGATGATTGATTTGTTTCTGAGTTGATGAAAGGTTCGGTTATGATGATTTGTTTTTTTGGTTTTTTTTTCGGTTTGCTGGATGATGAATTTTTTTATTGTGTTTTGTTTCTGTTTTCGGATATGAATGATAAACGAAGAGGATGAAGCTTTTTTTGTTCTGATTTTGTGATTTTTTTGGTTGTTTTTTATTTGATTATGTTAAAAAATAATTTAGGGTTTATGTGGTTTGTGGTTTGTGTTCTGCGGCTGATAAAAATTCTCCCTTTCTCTGAGAAATTTTGTTCTGTTTTATAACCCAAAAGAATTAGGGTTTTGGTTCATTGAGGAAGGGCAGAGAAATGCTTTTGCTAGGTTGAAAGGAATCTCCCCTTTCTGGGGAAGAAGACACTGAAGCTTGCTGGACTATTTTTCAGATCTTTTGTTTATTAAAAAAAAAAGTAACATAATAACAATAATAATAAATAAAAAAAGAAAGAAAAATAATAAAAAAAATAAAATGAAAGGGAAGTGGGAAGGCAGCCACGCTGCTTCTTCCTTCTTTTTTTATTTTAATAATAAAAATAATAATAAAGATAATAATAATAATGATAATAATAATAATAATAAAAAGATAAATCTAAATGAACAAAAATGAGGTATTTTAACCTACCTCTCTGCCAAAATTTCAATTGAAAACGACGAAGGGAAAAAAAGTTTTAAACGCCGAATAAAACGATTGGTCAAAAAATGGGGTATGACAGTCCTGAATGAGGTAGCAATTCCAAGGGTTCTGAGAACTTCAATTCTTGTCCAGCTAGAAAGTACATGTTGGACAGAGTGTTTACAGAGACAACAGATGCTCTAAGTTCTCTAGTCAATCTCTCTTGCCCAGCAGCCTTGATCACATCAATTACTCCACACTGGTAAAACATTTCACTGAGTAACCTTGGGTAAATAACAGGGATGTTTGGCTTGGTTAACTTCTGAATAGCACAAACAGCTTTGCAGAGATGATTGAAAATGTATTTAGCCCAATTTAACTGCATTCCTCTAGTGAGAAAATAGACAAAGTGTCTATGATCCCATGAAATTTGATCAGAACTTCCACTCCTTGGAAATATTGATCCAGCATAATCCTTGCCAACAACTTCTGAGTAGCCTTCAAATCTCCAATCTTGTTACTCTCACAACTTTTCCCTTTTGCATAGCACCTCTTAGTCACGTCTAAAAGAAATTCAGAATCTTTGGCAGATGCTTGGCTGAAGGCATAGAAAGCACCTTCATTAGGGATTTGCAGAATTCTTGCCAAGTTCGATTGAGTGAGGATAACTTCAAAACCGCACACCAGTGACCTAATCTCGTCCTCTTTAACTTCTCTAAGACCTAGTTCAGCTGGTGTCTTGTCTTTGTTCTCAGGTTTTGATTTCTTCAATGTAGCGTATTCCTTATCAAATTCTTCAACCGTTACCACTTTACTCCTTATCCAAAAATCCTTGACCAAAGTAGGATAAATCGGACCGTTCAATAGCTTTATAAATCTAAACCCTCCGTCTTGATCAATGAAGTATTTTTCGATGTCATGCCCGTTCAATCTTAAGCTCTCAAAGTCAACAGGTTGTTCCATATCCATGTTGAATGATAGCCTTCAAATCTCCAATCTTGTTACTCTCACAAATTTTCCCTTTTGCATAGCACCTCTTAGTCATGTCTGAAATAAATTCAGAATCTTTGGCAAATGCTTGGCTGAAGGCATAGAAAGCACCTTCATTAGGGATTTGTAGAACACTTGCCAAGTTCGATTGAGTGAGGATAACTTCAAAACCGCACACCACTGACCTAATCTCGTCCTTTTTAACTTCTCTAAGACCTAGTTCAGCTGGTGTCTTGTCTTTGTTCTCGGGTTTTGATTTCTTCAATGTAGCGTATTCCTTATCAAATTCTTCAACCGTTACCACTTTACTCCTTATCCAAAAATCCTTGACCAAAGTAGGATAAATCGGACCGCTCAATAGCTTTATAAATCTAAACCCTCCGTCTTGATCAATAAAGTATTTTTCGATGTCATGCCCGTTCAATCTTAATGCACACATTTAATTAAAATAAAAGAAATTCAAACCATCACTAACCGCTTCTAACCAATGAGATCGTGTATACGTGTAAAGAAATGTGTTCAAGAATTTGCGCCAAAACGTACAGATGTAAGACACTGAACGTTTGCTCTTCTTTCTCTATCAGAGGCTTAACCTTCAGATGTTAAAGACTTCTCAGAGTCTGAACTACTTCAGATACCAAAATCTAAAGTACTTCAGATTCCAAAAATAAATCTTTCAGGACTCAAATGTATGTTCAGATACGATTTTAAAAGGGTTTTCTTCTGAATATTTGTTTATCAAAGAGAGTGTCCAAAAAGAATCTTTAACATGATTGTTATTCCTATGATATGTCATACATAAGTTAGGAACACTTACCTGTCATTTTTGGAGAAATTTTGTTCCAATTTATAAGCCTACTTATTTAGTATTTACATTGAGGCTCGTCTTGATCAATCTCTTTCAATGTCAAATTTTGAGCAACCATCCCACCATAATGAATTGATATCATCTCTATCACCATCAAACAATGCTTCATAGTCTTCATCTTCAGGATCATATTTCTTTATGTTCTCTATGAAGTCCAATTCAGATTCATCATCTGATTCATCAAAAATGTGCCTTCTGTGCACAATTGCTCGTCTTCCTTTTGTTGTTACATGTATCCATGTGATTGGAAGGTTCATTGTTCTCATTTGATGCAGCAAGATAAACTATTATGTCCTTTGGTACCCATTTGCTGAAGGGTCCTAGACTGTTAGTTACAGAGTCTTTATTCTTGTCTTGTACCTCTTGTACTGTCTGAGTACTAACAGGCACAAAAGTTCAATAAAGATTAGAAGGTAAAGCATTTTCAAATTTGCTTGATGAACTTGGTTCTTCACATGTGTCAGCACATGAATAACCAGTCCATTTGCACCATTGTTTTTAAAAGTACACATAAAAGAAGAAATCTTACTACTTTCGATGTGTGTATTGCAAAAGTCTCTAAAAGCAAGTGAATACTTGTCATAAGGTTTGCTATATACAGCACAACCTTTTTCAAGATCTTCAATTCTTTTTAAAGCCCTTTGATATAGACACTCAAAATGATTTGCTTGTTCACTTAAGTGCTCACAATTAACTTTGAGCTTTCTATACTTATGTGAATTAGCATTTAGTAGTTTGATAAGTTCAATTTTAGGGAGTTGAGAATATACCTGATTTAGTATGTCTTGGTCAGAATCATAACTTACATGTTCAGACTCTGAGTCCATTTCAGACTCTGCTTTTGCTTCAGGTTCTGAGATGGGTGTTTGCTTGATTTGTTTCTCTCCTTCGGATTTCCCTTCAGAGAAGCTATCTAGCTCTTCCCTTGTTGTCATCCCTTTAGATTTCTCTTCACTATTCAACATCTTGTATGTAGACCGTCTTTGAAATTTCTTGGAGAACTTCTCAAAGTATTCTTCATCAGATTTGTTGGGTTTTTGAAGTTGGCTACAATTTTGCAAAAAACTAACTATTAGCCAATATGTTGGACGAGATGTTATATAGCATGTTGTTCAGCACCACTTTCAGACTGAAGCACGCGCTCGCCATTATTTTTATGCGATATCTTTGTGAAAGATTGAGTTCAGAAAAATTACACACATGTATAATACATGCCTGCGCGAGCCTTGTTCCTGAAGTAACTTAAATCGGCCTGCAAATATTTAACACAAAAATATAACTACATATTTTTGTTTTAAATCAAATCTTTTTAGAAGAATTATTTCTCATAATCTTGTGAGCTGGCCAATGAAGATTCCAGCTGTTTAAAGCCTTTGCTTATTGTCCAAGTTTCTGTAAGGTGGTTTGTTTGTTCTAATTATTTACTCCAAAAATATATTTTATATTTTTGGTTGTACTTCAAATATTTATTTGGAGTAAATCTTTGTCAAAGAATTATTTTGAAGAATATCTTGTAGTTGGCCATCGCTTTCTCCAGCTGTCAACAAAGATTTACAAGATTGATTTTCTCAAGTTTGTTATAAAAAGATTAAGGAATCAAAAAGATTTGATTTAAATATATTTTTTACTTCAAGGAAGTTGTTACAAAAATATATATTTATGGACAAACAAAAATATTTGATGGAAATATTTTTGTGGAAGATTTGATTTTAAAATATGTCGAACAAAAGGTTCTTGGAGGAGAAGCAAGCTATGCCTATATAAAGAAGACTCAAGACCTATTTTTATTTGAACCGAAACTAGAATCAAAATAGAATATCAAAGATGTAGTCTTTTAGGGTTTCGTGTTCGTGTAGCTACTCTCTAGGAGAGTTGGTGTAAAGTGAACCACTCCAGTTGTGAGATGGTCACTATGTAATCACTCAGAAACCTGTAGGTAATGAATGAGTGAGTATTGTCATTGGAGGAAGCTTGTAAGCAACTACAAGTTGTGTGCTTAGTCAAGAATCTTGGCTACGTATTTGTCATGGAAGTGTGTCTTCTAATTTGTTCACAGTGTTTTTAAAAAATCCTTGCGGGTTAGTAAGGTGGTAGGGAAGTGAGACGGGGCGTCTCATATCTAGGAGTTCCTAGATAGAATTGCATGAGATAGTGTCTAGGCGATAAGATAGAAACGGGGCGTTTTGGAGTCTTTGAACTAGAACTATATTAGTGGATTCATTCCTGGATTGGTATCCCCCATAGTAGGAGAGGTTGCTCCGAACTGGTTAACAAATTCACTGTGTTATTTACTTTCATGTCCTTTATTGTTTATTTTTCATATTCTGTTAGTCTGATGCGATAGAAGATGCTACAATAAGATATACAGCATCTTACCACTGCACGCCAGAATTTCAAGATTCTTCTATATCATGTGCATTTTCTTGATTCATGACCTGCTTCCTTCTTTCAGCAGCTTCTTTAACCTTCATCTTTCCTTTAGCTTTCAGAACCAACTCATGGTTTCTGAGTGTTTCAATCAATGATTCAAGGCTCATTGAGTTGAAGTCTTCAGTTTCCTCTATAGTTGTAGCAATGTGATTCCAGTTCAGAGGCAAACTTCTCAGCATCTTGCTTACAAGCTCTTTCATGCTGAGTTTCTTGTTTAAGTCTTCTAGCTTGCTTGTGAGTGCTTGAAATCTTGTACTCATTTCTTCAATACTCTCATTTTATTTCATAGAAAATTTCTCATATTGATCTATCAGACCATTTACTTTTGTCCTCTGAATGCTTTCATGATCATCACTAGTGAGGCAAATAGTTTTGGTTGTAGTTTCAACATTTGAAGTCTGTTCAGCACAAAATGAGGTAAAGTTTTGGTTATTTCTTAGATCCTCATTGTTCAGATTTAGTCCATCTTAAACTTCCTTAATGAGATCAGCAATGTGTGTGTAGATCCTCTGTTTCCACTCATTTAGATCATTCAAAACCAATGGCAAAGCAGAAAGAACAAATGAGAGAGTGAGAGAGAGAGAGACACAAGAATTTATACTGGTTCCTCTCACAAACCGAGAGTACTCCAGTCCACTTGCACTTCCAAGCGATTTCACTATAATCACTAAAGATTACAATCCTAGTGCTCAAGCACACAAGCAAGAGACTTCTCTATTGCTCAAGTCACACAAGACAAGAAACTTTATAATTGCTTCAAAACACACAACAGGAGACTTTTTACAAATGCTCAAGTTACTAAGAACAAGAGACTTTTCCAAATTACTCACACAAGAGTAAATACTTAACTTCTAAGCTTAAAACTATTACACAAAATAACTTTCAGAGGCTCAGATAGTTTCTATTTCTCACTTCGTTTGAGAGATAATTTCAGTTAAAGATCATTATTCTCTTACATCAAATTCTTCTAGTTCCATATATATATATGAGATAAGAGAGAATTTGAGACGTTGAAAAGAATTCCGTTGAGATGGACAGCTGTTGATTTTCAATTGCTTGAAGTGTGGAGTTTGAGTTTCTTTCTGGAAGAGGTAATTCTGCTCCACAACTTCGTCCATACTTTTCTGCTTGTCCTATTGCAGAAATAAAGGTACACTTCAGTACAACACGCTCCTTTCAGGATAAGATCAAAATGCATTTGAACGTTGCAATGGTGTTGTCCTTTATGAAGTCATCAGGCTTAGAATGTCCCAAATAGAGTGACATAGCCTTCTCATGAACTTTGGAATTCTTGGCTTCTGGCAAACTTTGATTCCTTGGAGTATGATGGTCTTTGAATCTTTGGCTTCTGATAGTCCTTTGTAATTCAGCTTCTGAACGTCTTCGTCTTCTGAATGACACTTGACTAAGTAGCTTCTGAGAGTCAATACCAAGTAGCTTCTGAACGTTGTAGGCTTCTGAACGTCTTTTGGCTTCTGAATGCCTTCAGAGTGTAATGATTCAGACTCTAACAAAGTTTCTTCAGAGCGTAAATCAAATGTGCTCTTTCATAAATATAAATTTGAAATGCACACTTAATTTAAAACATTAGTAATACCATCAAAACCTTTTGTAAGGGGTTTTTCTCTTAAAAACATATTTTGTTCCAACAGAGCATACATCAACTCATGCATGATTCATCTCTAACCTCTTTCCAACCATGTATACCAATAGAAAACGATGCTTGAACTATTTAGTCTTATTTCTTCACAGTTTCTCTCACCAGAGATAGACATGTGATTCATTCGTAACCTTAAAAACCCTAGCATTGGAGTTCCATTAGAATGGAAAAAAAGAATTACCACTCTCCCTAGCATTGAACTCTTAATTGCCTTTTGTCCTGTGTTTTTCTTTTTGTAATTTGTTGTGTTGGTGAGACGGTTGTGTTGTTGTGCTAGTGTGGAATTTTGTTGTTGATGTTTCTGCTTCTTTCTTCTATTTTGTACCTTTTTTCAGTCCTACTTAATCTGTGTATTAAGTTAGTTTGTGAAGTCTCTTTGTCTTGTGTGACTTAGAGCAGGAAGTCTTAAGCTTGTGTGCTTAAGCAAGGAAGTCTTAAGTCTTGTGTGACTTGAGCAAGGAAGTCTTAAGCTTGTGTGCTTAAGCAAGGAAGTCTCTTCGTCTTGTGTGACTTAGAGCAAGGAAGTCTCTTGCTTGTGTGCTTGAGCATTAGTTGTGTAATCTTTGTGATTATAGTGAACTCCCTTGGAAGTGCAAGGGGACTGGACTACTCTCATTTTGTGAGAGGAACCAGTATAAAATTTCTGTGTGTTCTTTCTCTCTCTCTCTCTCACTGTCTTATTTGTGTTTTGTGTTTAGTCTAGTTTATCATATCCGCTGCATTTCTATATTTCTTAAGACAAAAGAAACAATTTTTCAAAACACAATTCAACCCCCCTTCTTGTGTTTTTCACCTTCAATTGGTATCAAGAGCTCCGGTTCTGTCTTTTAATCACTTCACAGTGAGACAGTAAAAGATCTTTGAAAAACATTGTATGTCTGGGGAAGAAACATCTACACCTGCACCTATTCCTACATCTTCTAATACAGATCTATCCAACGTTCAATACAACTACGACAACATGAACTCTACCTCTTCAGCGTCTAATCATGATTCTAGCAACAAAAAGGTTCCAATCTTTAGTGGTGATGCTCTAAGATTTGAATGGTGGAAAGATAGCATTTATCACTATGTCAATGGAATTGATGATGAGCTTTGGGACCTGATAGAAGAAGGAGTACCTATTGATGGAATAGGCTTTGATGGTAAGATTACCATAGCTCAGAAAAGAGCTCTATCTGCTGAAAAGAAGAAGATCTTTTCTAAACACAACAAGGTCAAACAAATCATGATGTCAGCAATATCGCATGATGAATATACCAAAATCATGGATAGATCTACAGCTAAAGCTATGTATGACTCTCTATGCTCAAACTATGATGGTAATAGGCAAGTTCAGAATGCCAAAGCAAGACTACTGGTTCAGCAGTATGAGCTTTTTATCATGAAACCTGATGAGGACATTGAGACCATGTTTTCTAGATTTCAGACTCTGGTGTCTAGCCTCAGGGTTCTGAAGAAAAGTTATACAACCTCTGATCATGTGTGGAAAATCCTAAATAGCTTGACTGACAAATGGAGACCTAAGGTCACAGCTATTGAGGAAGCTAAGGATCTTGAGAAAATCTCTCTTGAATCACTCCTCACCAATCTCAAGAGCCATGAGATGGTATTGAATGCTGATGCAGTGAAGAAGAAGGAAAGATCAGTAGCTTTAACCTCAATCAAGAAATCTTCAAAAACTGTCAAAGCTAAAACTCTGGAGGATGAGGAGGATTCTTCCTCAGATGATCAAGAAGAAGAAGAAGATGAAGAACTTGCCATGTTCACCAGAAACTTTCAAAAATGGGCAAGGATGAGCAAGAGTCATAGAGGAAATAGTTCAAGGAGCACTCCTAGCAGAGAAGAGAAGAATTTCTTCAAGTGCAACAAACCAGGACACTTCATTGCTGAATGTCCTGAAGCTTCATCAAAAGACAAGGACAAGAAGTTCAGTAGCTACAAGAGGAGATTTCAGAAGAGCTTAATGACAACGTTCGAAGACCTGGAAGCATCCTCAGATAGTGATGATGAAGAAGCAAATGTGGCTCTGATGGCTACAGCTGATAAAGACTCTGATTAATCAGACTCTGATGAATCTGAACAGGTATTGTTAAATTATTCTAAAGAACAACTCTTAACCTACCTTGGTATGTCTTTAAGTGAGTTTGCTAAATCATCCTCTAAACTAAGACTTTTAAAAACACAAAAGGATGAGTTAGCAAAGAAAGCTGAACATTTTCAAGCTCTATATAAAAATTCTTTAATCAAAATTGAAGAACTTGAAAATGGATGCACAAGATGTAACAAACCTACTGATGAGCATGAGGATGCTCTTCAGGAGTTTGTTCATCAGAACGTCAACAAAAGTAAAATGGCGTCTATGATTTATAATGTTTGTTAAAATGTAGGTGAAGGTATTGGTTACTCATATGGTAAATCATATGGGAAACAAAATCCTTACATTAGTTTAAATAATATCCCTGATAATCTTTATTCAACCTTTGTGCCTGAGAAAAAAAAAGGCAAAGCTATGATTGTTTCAGACTCTGAAGGTATCTCTGGGGTCTGCAAGACAAGCTCTGAAGCTACTTCAGAGGCTGTCTTTCAGAACCTCAAAGAGAGCAACTCAGGACCTGAATGTTCAGAATCTGAAACTATCAAATCTAAGACTCTGAATACTCTGGGACTCAGAAGCTCATCCAAACAAACTAAGCTGATGATTAATAATCAACATAAGACCCTGGTAAGCAAAACTAATCCTAGATTAGAAAAGCAATCCAAGCCCTATAGTGATTATCAATCAAAGCCTAGATTTCAAAATCAATGGACTAAGAGGGTCAATTTTCAAAGACCAAATTTTCAAAGAAAATTCTTTAATAGTCCACAAAGTTCTTCACAAAGGCAAAGAAGAACTAAAGGATATAGAACTAACCAAACTGGACCCAGACAACAATGGGTACCAAGATGTAAAAAAAATTTCTATTCAGATTTTCATTGTAGGAAAAATCATTTCAAACCAGATGAATGGAAGTAAGTGATCAGCTATGGAAGAAAAGCTTATGTTCCTAAACATTACTTTACTTCCAGAGTTGTTGAAGTGGACAAGGCAAATGATTATTGGAGAGAACTTCACAATGAATATAGAGGATATTATTATAATGATTGACCTTGTTTATTCTACAGCTATCCAGACTGACAGAAAATAGTAATCAATCATGGTATCTGGATAGTGGATGTTCAAGGCACATGACTGGTAATAAGAAATTGTTCTCATCATTGAATCTTTAAGATGGTGGAACAGTCGGCTTTGGAGGAAATCAGAAAGGCAAGATCAAAGATATTCAACTATCAGATGATGAAGACTCAGAACCTGAAGAGACATCAGGACCAACTCAACAAACCTCTAAAGAAACAAATTCAGCTCCTGAAACCTTGGACTCTGAAGATCACCCAGCATCAGAACTTATCAGAAGTAGTCCAAGCAGAATTGAGCAACCAAAACAATCTTTCAAATACAAATCCTCTCATCCAGAAGAGCTAATCTTGGGAAACAAGGACAGTCCAAGAAAAACCAGATCAAGCTTCAGAAATGAAGATTCATTAATTGGATTAATCTCCCTAGTGGAACCAAGTTCAACTGATGAAGCATTAGCTGATGATGCATGGATTGTTGCAATGCAAGAAGAGCTCAACCAGTTTGAAAGAAATGAAGTCTGGAGCTTAGTACCCAAACCTTTCAAGAAGAATATCATTGGAACAAAATGGGTCTACAGAAACAAGTTAAATGAACAAGGAGAAGTTGTTCGTAATAAGGCAAGACTGGTAGCTCAAGGGTATAGTCAACAAGAGGGGATTGACTACACTGAAACATTTGCTCCTGTTGCTAGACTTGAGGCTATCAGACTACTTCTTTCCTATGCTACTTATCATAGTATTATTTTGTATCAAATGGATGTTAAAAGTGCATTCTTAAATGGCTACATTTCTGAAGAAGTATATGTCAAACAACCTCCTGGTTTTGAGGATACTTCACATCCTGATCATGTTTTTAAGTTAAAGAAATCTCTTTATGGTCTGAAACAAGCACCCAGAGCTTGGTATGAAAGACTAAGCAATTTTTTAGTTGAAAAAGGCTTTCAAAAAGGTCATGTTGACAATACTCTCTTCAGCAAAACATTTAAGAATGACATTCTAATTATTCAAATTTATGTTGATGATATTATTTTTGGATCTGCTAATTCATCTTTGTGCAAGGAATTTTCTAAGATTATGCAGGAGGAATTTGAAATGAGCATGATGGGAGAGCTAAAATTCTTTCTGGGAATACAAATCAACCAAGACAAAGATGGCACCTACATTCATCAAACCAAATATACAAAGGAGCTGCTGAAGAAGTTCAACATGGATGACTGCAAACCAATGACAACACCAATGCATCCAACAAGCAGTCTCAGCAAGGAGGATTCAGAAGGCAAAATTGATCAGAAGCTCTACAGAGGTATGATAGGTTCTTTACTTTACCTAACTGCATCAAGGCCTGATATTTTGTTTAGTGTATGTTTGTGTGCTAGATTCCAATCAGATCCTAGAGAATCTCGTCTTACTGCTGTAAAGAGAATCTTTAGATATCTGAAAGGAACCACAAATCTTGGATTATTTTATAAGAAAACAAATGATTATAAGCTGATAGGATTCTGTGATGTTGACTTTGCTGGAGATAAGGTAGAGAGAAAATCCACAAGTGGCAATTGTCAATTTGTGGGTGAACATCTTATATCTTGGGCTAGCAAAAGACAAACTACAATAGCTTTGTCCACAGCAGAAGCAGAGTACATATCAGCAGCCAAGTGTTGTACACAACTACTCTGGATGAGATATCAGTTAGAGGATTACAAAGTTAATAGTCATAATATTCCAATTTTCTGTGATAACACTGCAGCTATTCAACTTTCTAAAAACCCAATTTTGCATCCAAGAGCTAAACATATTGAAATTAAACATCATTTTATAAGAGACCTTGTTCAGAAGGGTAGTGTAAATATTCAATACATTGAAACTGAAAGACAATGGGCTGATATATTAACAAAACCCTTAGCAGTTGAAAGACTAGATTTTATCAAAAAGCCTCTGAACATGACTTTGGTCTCTGAAGATATCAAGCTCTGACTTACAAAATAGTAAATTCAGCCTCTGAAGTATGGAAGGTCTTCAGACGCTGAAAATTTTTAAAACTCTGAAGTGTTTACCCATGTGGAGTACACGTGTCAATTAATTTGTCTTTACTCTTAAGTCTGTGATTGGTTAGTGTAAAGGCAGTTTGTGACGAAATTCTTTATTGCAACGAATGTACTCCCCCATCATTGTTTTTACTAAAGTTTTTCAAAATCTTTTTATTCCCTTCTCGCACAAGTTCACTTTCCCTTCTAGCCCCTCTCTTCAAAAACCCAGAGCACTTTCTTTCTCCCTCATACTAGCAAAGCCCTGTTCGCTAACCTCAACAATGGCAAGCTCATCATCTATCTCAAGATTCCCAGAGGACATTCCAATCAACATCTATGCTCAGGACTCCCATCTTAAAGATGCCACTATGAATCTTAGGCTTGAAGAAAGTAAATTGGTTATGGAAAGACCAATAGACTTTGAGGCCTTAAAAGTCAATGGACATGACTACAAGGAATTCTTCACTGAACAAGGCTGGGGGCACTACTTGGATATGCTTAATGGACCTATCTATTCCAATTTAGTGTTTGATTTCTGGAGAAAGAGTGAAGTTGTGACTTTGGTAGATGCTAATGCTGAACTACAACGTCTAATTAATCAGAACCCAAGTGAAAATAAAGGAAAATCAAGAGAAGAATTGGGTCTGAGAAAATTCACTGAAACAGAAATTCGTTCTAGTGTTGGAGGCTTTCAAGTCATTTTGACAAGAAGCAATTTGGCCAAAATGCTAAATCTTCCCAACACTGGAATGATAAGTCTCTATACTGCAGCTTCTGGAAGAAAGTCAGTGTATCTAAATGATATTGCCAGACTTTGTTTTAAGGATCAGAAGCTGTCCAACAAGGTTAGTCATCTGAATGATCGTGAAAAGGTTTTTGCCAAGATTTTATTCTCATCTTTTCTACCAAGGGATACTGGCAGTGACTCTCTGAATTGGGAACAGAGACACTTTATCTACTTCCTCTCCACCAAAAGGAAAATGAATTTACCTGCTTACCTCTTTCAACATCTATGTGAGACAATCTGTGAGGCTCAAAAGTTTGAAAATCCTTCCAAATTGATCTCTCATCCCAGGCTCCTAAGCTTCATCTTTGAGCAACTTGGTCTTCCTGATAGATTCATGCTTGCTGGAGTGTCTGACGACCTTGAACTAGTTAGAGCTCCAATTCTTGATGCTAAAGTCTTGGTGAGTCTGCGTTTGAAGAGATCAGATAAGCTCATTTATCCTCAAAAACCTCTTCTGGTAAACAAAACAAAATTCAAGCCAATCAGTGATGCCTTCATTTTTGATAATGAACCTCCTGAAGTCATTTTGGAATACATGAGGTTAATGAAGGAAAGAGGAACCCCCATCACTCATAAGGATATTGGAAGAGGTGATGGCCCAACTTTTGCACAGATTATGAGAGCAGTTAAGGAAGAGGTGTTCAGTGACTATGAAGAAGATGAAATGGATGAGGAACCCTCCATGCAAGAGGCTTCTATACATAGGTCAGAGGATGATCATCCAGAGGCTGACAAAGAGCCGGTGGTTGCAGAACCTACTGTGAAAGACCTGCTAAGTGCGAAATTTCTCAAAAGACCTCGCACAAAGCATTGCACCTCTAGGGGACAAAAGAGACAAAGATCATATACAGGTAATACTCATTCTTTTAATTATTGCAATCAAATATCTGAAGCATCTATTCTAGAACATGTCCAACCCCTAAATACCATCTATCCAACATCCTCTGAACCTGAATTTGTCAACATTTTAGACTCTGAGTCAGAGTCTTCTGACTCCTCGTTTGATGACCTTATGGATAGTTTTGCACAATTCTCTTCCAAAACTAAGCATATTCCTGAGGAGGAAACAGCTGAGCCACCCAATAGTTCTATCCCTCAGTCATCACCCAAAATTCTCACTGAGCAAGAGATTCTGAAAGAAACTTCTTTTAGAGTTTCTCCAATTCATGAAACCTCTGAACCACCCAATGCCATATCATCTGACCCATCTCCATCAATTCCATCAGACTCTCACAACTCCTCCTCACCTCTGATGCTTTTAGATACTGTAATTGCAATAAATGATAGAATTGATGTACCAACTGATCATGTGACTCACTTACCTAGTGGTCCAAGTCAACTAGTATCTGCACCACCTGTGGCACAGCCAGAAGCAGATAATTCAGACCTCATAGCAACGGCTCTACACATAATACAAAATACGCTTGCTGAACAGCAAGATCAGCTGCTAGAGCTGGTAGCTTACTCAGGGGCGTCTGCAAGACTGGCTCAACAACTTCTCACTCTTCGTTTTTCCAAACACCCTTAGGATTCTTTTTCTTTCTCCTTTTGTTTTTAGCCTATTGATTCTCCATTCTTTGTTTAAAATTTTTTTTGCTGATGACAAAAGGGGGAGTATTATTTAGTTGTACAATTGTCAGTAGTTTTTATTTCTACTCACATAATAATCTGAAACTGTCTGAAATAAGAATCTCATTTTTTTTATCTTGCAAAATGTTTATGAACTTAAGTGATAAGGGGAACAAATTAATAAACATAATTGTGTTTGCATAGATGAAGGTAGTTAAGATTGTGCTCTTAATTAGGCTCCGTTTGGCCCGGCTTATTTTCTGCTTTTCTACTTCTTTTTAAAAAAATTAAGGAAGTAAAAAATTGTTTTTGACCCTATTTCTACGTAAAATATATAGAGAAATAAAGTAAAGAAGTCAAAAGCAAGGAGAAATAAGGTCAAACATAATTTTTTATTGATCTACTTCATTAAAAGTGAAATAGAAAAGCAGAAAATAAGCCGGGCCAAACGGAGCCTTAATTTTATCAGATTCAAGAGTTGAGCTTGCAAACCTCACACTCTGAGAGTCAAGTATGTAGATACAATCAAGTTTATCAAATTGTTCTTATACTGATTCAACTTAATTATGGATAAAACTTAGGGGGAGCTTGCAAACCTAACCCTAATGGTTTATCAGACTCAGGGGGAGCTTACAAACCTCAACAACCTGATGTTGACATAATTAAATTAATCAACAAACAATTGTATTTAATACCTATGTTTGTCATCATCAAAAAGGGGGAGATTGTAACGCCCCGAAATTTAGAAATAATTTTTTTGTTAGTATTTATTTTTTTTCGGTAGATTACTATGAGAAATAAAATAGAATTAGATATGTTTGAAATTTTAAAAAAATAAAACAAATCAGAATTTTTTTATAATATCTAAAACTAATTGTGAGAGAGATTAGGAATTAAAAGAGATACATTTTTTATATAAATAGAGAGTAAGAGTTGGAGAGAAAATTAGGGTTCTAAAACCTAAGGAGCAAAGACATAGCAAAGAAATCTAAGGTAAGAGGTTTGTCCAACTCATTTAGGATTCTGAATGTGTATAGCATGAACATAGTCTTTTTATTTTTATGTTTCTGATTCTCTAAATAAAATAATCATGGTAAATTAGTATTCTCTGCTTTGATTTGTTTTGCCGTTATTGAATTTGGTTTTTCAATTTCTATTTAATTTGAATTATGATGTGCAATTAATTATTCTAATATCGCACTATATCATATTTGAGTTTGGTGTGTGATTTAACATGTTTTAAAAGTAAGCTGTTTCTCAAACCGTGTGAGTTAAAATGATTATTAATTGTTTTACCATTGTTTGGTATATAGAGGAAAGAAGAAAATAAATCAAAATAAAAGAAGAAAAGGAGTTACAGTAAGACAATTGTTTTGTCACTATATGTGTGTTTAAAATAAAATATGATTTGTTCAATAAGTACATGATTTACGTGGTTAATTTGCATTACTTACATGAGAATATAAGTTAAGGCATTTGGTAGTCTAGTTCCTGTGGATTACTTGAATATATTACTTACTGGATTGGCTACTTCTAGTGAATATAGTCGACTAGCCGCTATGCTTCTTTGTTCATGAACTGCAGAGACTTGGTTGAAAATTAAGTTGTTGTTTGTCGTGTTGCTTTGGTGGTTGTAGTGCCACCGTTGTCGTGTTGCTATGTTGACCGTTGTGTTGTCGTTTGTCGTGTTGTCGGAGTGGTTTATAGTTGTTGAGTAATGATGTTGAAATATATTATTATTAATGATGTTGAATTATATATTATTATATGAGTAGCAATGAGTAGCAAAATGAGTAGTAATGATGTTGAATCATATATTAATATATTATATTATTATAATGAGCAGCAAGGATGTAGCAATGAGAAGTTAAAATTATCTTCGTTATTGAGTGGATTGTTGAATTGGATGAGTTGCGTGTGTTTATGTGTCGAATTTAGGAATTGTGTTTGTTTTTGTGTTCGGTCATTCCAAAGAATGTTACCGTGTTTGTTATTCCCTTATATGGTCGGCTTACATTGTGGATGAATCTGTTATTTAAGTGATGTTGTTACTTACCCTCTTCTGGCTTGGCCCTGCGGTTCACACCCGTAGATTTTCAGGTAACCAGTGACGCTTAGTTGAGAGTCTGGAGGTGGCATTAGGAGCTGCCTTTCTTTTCCAATTTCAATAATGGAGTCGCTCTGTTAGGAAGTTGTCGGGGAAAAACTATATTTACTTTTGCTAAAAGTTTATTTTGAAAAAGGAATTGGTCCATGTTGTTTGTTCGGTGTTTTCTCATCATTATTATTATTATTAGAATTTAGATGAAAATTTATAAGTTCTTGTTCCGCTGTGTTTTCTTTAAATGCTTATTAATTAGTCCGTTGAAGATTAGTAACATCCTTTGTAAATAAATCAATCAACTTTTATAAATAAAATCAATGGGATTTTGAGGGTGTTACAATTGGTATCAGAGCAGGTCGGTCTATAGGACCAAGAGTCGTAGTATCTTGTCATTTTAGATGATAATGTGCGAACATTGTCGATGCCTAGCCAGCATCATATGTTGTTGTGTATTGGTCGCGTCTAACTGACTATTTTTGTGTTTTTCTATGTGCTAATTTTAATTTTATAGTCACACTTGCACATTAGTCACTACTTTACTTGTTCAAAATGCATGGTGAATACCTTGAAATATTTTTCAGGTTTGTGATTCCTATATATTTTATTTGAATTATTGAAAATGCTGAATATTTTGAATTGCTATTTTGTTATGTTATTATGTGACTTAACTAGTGCCGGAATCTTAGACAATTTTCGAGGACGAAAATTCTTAAAGGGGGGGAGAGTTGTAATGCCCCGAAATTTAGAAATAATTTTTTTGTTAGTATTTATTTTTTTTCGGTAGATTACTATGAGAAATAAAATAGAATTAGATATGTTTGAAATTTTAAAAAAATAAAACAAATCAGAATTTTTTTATAATATCTAAAACTAATTGTGAGAGAGATTAGGAATTAAAAGAGATACATTTTTTATATAAATAGAGAGTAAGAGTTGGAGAGAAAATTAGGGTTCTAAAACCTAAGGAGCAAAGACATAGCAAAGAAATCTAAGGTAAGAGGTTTGTCCAACTCATTTAGGATTCTGAATGTGTATAGCATGAACATAGTCTTTTTATTTTTATGTTTCTGATTCTCTAGATAAAATAATCATGGTAAATTAGTATTCTCTGCTTTGATTTGTTTTGCCGTTATTGAATTTGGTTTTTCAATTTCTATTTAATTTGAATTATGATGTGCAATTAATTATTCTAATATCGCACTAAATCATATTTGAGTTTGGTGTGTGATTTAACATGTTTTAAAAGTAAGCTGTTTCTCAAACCGTGAGTTAAAATGATTATTAATTGTTTTACCATTGTTTGGTATATAGAGGGAAGAAGAAAATAAATCAAAATAAAAGAAGAAAAGGAGTTACAGTAAGACAATTGTTTTGTCACTATATGTGTGTTTAAAATAAAATATGATTTGTTCAATAAGTACATGATTTACGTGGTTAATTTGCATTACTTACATGAGAATATAAGTTAAGGCATTTGGTAGTCTAGTTCCTGTGGATTACTTGAATATATTACTTACTGGATTGGCTACTTCTAGTGAATATAGTCGACTAGCCGCTATGCTTCTTTGTTCATGAACTGCAGAGACTTGGTTGAAAATTAAGTTGTTGTTTGTCGTGTTGCTTTGGTGGTTGTAGTGCCACCGTTGTCGTGTTGCTATGTTGACCGTTGTGTTGTCGTTTGTCGTGTTGTCGGAGTGGTTTATAGTTGTTGAGTAATGATGTTGGAATATATTATTATTAATGATGTTGAATTATATATTATTATATGAGTAGCAATGAGTAGCAAAATGAGTAGTTATGATGTTGAATCATATATTAATATATTATATTATTATAATGAGCAGCAATGATGTAGCAATGAGAAGTTAAAATTATCTTCGTTATTGAGTGGATTGCTGAATTGGATGAGTTGCGTGTGTTTATGTGTCGAATTTAGGAATTGTGTTTGCTTTTGTGTTCGGTCATTCCAAAGAATGTTACCGTGTTTGTTATTCCCTTATATGGTCGGCTTACATTGTGGATGAATCTGTTATTTAAGTGATGTTGTTAGTTACCCTCTTCTGGCTTGGCCCTGCGGTTCACACCCGTCGATTTTCAGGTAACCAGTGACGCTCAGTTGAGAGTCTGGAGGTGGCATTAGGAGCTGCCTTTCTTTTCCAATTTCAATAATGGAGTCGCTCTGTTAGGAAGTTGTCGGGGAAAAACTATATTTACTTTTGCTAAAAGTTTATTTTGAAAAAGGAATTGGTCCATGTTGTTTGTTCGGTGTTTTCTCATCATTATTATTATTATTAGAATTCAGATGAAAAATTTATAAGTTCTTGTTCCGCTGTGTTTTCTTTAAATGCTTATTAATTAGTCCGTTGAAGATTAGTAACATCCTTTGTAAATAAGTCAATCAACTTTTATAAATAAAATCAATGGGATTTTGAGGGTGTTACAGAGATTGTTGGAACAAAATGAGTTTTAATTATAAAACACCCTAAGTTTTGATGATAACAAGGTATTAAATGGACAATTGGTATTACTAATGAATGATCTAGTGTGCAGGAACAAAGTAAAAATATCATCCTCGTAGATCATCATTTGGGCATCTGAAGGACACAGTCTGAAATCAGAGCCTCTGAAGAAGTCCTCAGAGGCCAAAGAAAGAAACACAGTCTGAAGCGTATGTACATCTTCAGAAGATCAAATAAACGATATCATCAGATCCTGAAGAACTCTCTCTGAAGAAAGACAGCTAATAACCAATGCAATAGTACAACGGTCCTGTCAAAGAGTACAACCGTCTTGTCAACAAAAAGGAGAGTGTACAACCAACGGTTCTCTTCTCAACGTCTTTATACCTAGAGTATAAATAGAAGACATCCTCATAGAGAGAAGACCACTGGAAGATCATCTGAACTTAGAAAGATTCAAATCATATCAAGCTGTGAACTGTGTTATTCTTTCTAGTGTTATATTCTAAGTTAAATATCTTTTGATATTACAGACTCTGAGCTTAGTGTTTAGAGAGTCTTGCTTAGAACTTTCAGTCCTACTTAATCTGTGTATTAAGTTAGTTTGTGAAGTCTCTTTCTTGTGTGACTTAGAGCAGGAAGTCTTAAGCTTGTGTGCTTAAGCAAGGAAGTCTTAAGTCTTGTGTGACTTGAGCAAGGAAGTCTTAAGCTTGTGTGCTTAAGCAAGGAAGTCTCTTCGTCTTGTGTAACTTAGAGCAAGGAAGTCTCTTGCTTGTGTGCTTGAGCATTAGTTGTGTAATCTTTGTGATTATAGTGAACTCCCTTGGAAGTGCAAGGGGACTGGACTACTCTCGTTTTGTGAGAGGAACCAGTATAAAATTTCTGTGTGTTCTTTCTCTCTCTCTCTCTCTCTCTCTCACTGTCTTATTTGTGTTTTGTGTTTAGTCTAGTTTATCATATCCGCTGCATTTCTATATATCTTAAGACAAAAGAAACAATTTTTCAAAACACAATTCATCCCCCCTTCTTGTGTTTTTCACCTTCAGTAGCTAGGTGATAAGTTGTAAACGGGGCGTTTGTTGAGAACTTAGAACTAGTACTATTATAGTGGATTCCTCCTGGATTGGTATCCCCCAGAGTAGGTGAGTTGCGCCGAACTGGGTTAACAAATCAACTGTGTTATTTACTTTTCTGCAGTTTATTAATTTTTATTTACAGCGTGATTTATTGCTACGAACGTTGCTATAGCATCTAGCGTAGTATTAGTTCTGTGCGTGTCAGATTATCAATATGAAATTATGCTTCTATGATAATATATTGTATTTAATTATTGTGTATGAAATTTTGGTTAATTATAATCGTGTATAATGTAAACGAGAATTTTTTTTTTTTCAAAAAATAAAAGATTTTAAATCGGATGAACTGATTTTAAACTTGAGATATTAAATCGGGTCGTGTTGATTTAAAAACTCTTTGAAATTTATTTTAAATGGGTCCAACCGATTTAAAAACGCGATATTAAATCGGACTACCCGATTTAAAAAAACATTTTAAATCGGATCAGCAACTGATTTAAAAGCAAAAAACTTACTAGATTGGCTGTTATTAAATCGGATTCGGAACCGATTTAAAAAGCCTCCAGGAACCGATTTAAAAAGCCTCCAGGAACCGATTTAAAAAGTGTTTTTTCCACTAAGGCCTTCTAGTGAACCCCATGTGTTTGCCTCCGGCTTCGATGTTGTTGGGAAGAAAAGGACGCAGCTTAACTTCATTTGCAATTGTAACTCTGAGCTAAAAAGAAACTGGTAATTTGCTTGGTTAGTTGGAGAAGGGATAAAGTTGAAATTCTGCACGATTTGATTCAAAGGTAACTGGTGAAGCGACATTTCATAGGAAAAACCATCATTTTCCAAAGGGCCATATATTTTTGCAAGCAAGAGATTCGTACATCCATCAGACTTCCACGTCGCCGCGACCAACATCACTCCTATGTTATCACGAATAGAGCCCTCATCCCACAAATTTAAATATTGACTTGTTTTATGGCTTCAAGTTTTCACAGGTGTGTATACATTATATTATTAGATATATACAAAAATATTGATTAATCTAATTTATTTACATGTACACAACTTATAAATACAAAAAAAAAATAGATATTTTGTTACATACCTTGACAATATTAATATTATCAAGACCTTTCACTATTGAGAACTGTGAGGTTTTATGACTTATTTTAGAGAAATTCTTTATTATATCCTATCATCACAAATTAAAGTTGATGCATATATTAATCAAAGTTATATAAAAAAAATATCGCATATACATTGATTAAATACATGTATTGCATACATTATATTGATTAAATTTTGTAATCACGTCTACACCATTTCTTTAAATTATATTTATATTCATCTTTAGAAAGGCGTAAAAAGAATACAAATTTATGATAATTTGTTAGTAATTGTTAATGATATATCGGTTGCCAATTTAATAAATCAAAACGTTTATTTAATTAATTATAATTTGCACGTAACCGACAATATTGTTATATAACGCTTACAGTTATGTAAAAATATTTATTATAATAAATAAAAGTGTTCTTAACCGAAGGATTTTTATAAGATATTTAAAAATATATCTAAACGGTTAACATATTAATTTTTTCTTATAATCTATGAAATGAATTTAATTTGTAACATATAAATGTAATTGTTTTTTATTTTAACATTTAATAAAAAACGTAACATCTTCAAATATTAATTATTATTTTCTTATAATCTATGAAATGAATTTAATTTGTAACATATAAATATAATAAATATAAATGTTTTTATTTCAGTATGTAATATAAAAAGAAACGTCATCAAATATAATTCAATTATTAAATAAAATATTACATATAAATAATAACTCTTTATTAAATATGATGATTAAGTACATGTACTGCATAATTTTTTTAAAATTTTGTAATTACGTATACATCATTTTAAGTTTTGTTAACATGATAGCTTCTCTCGATTTGATATTTGATTCCTCCAACGCTCGCGTCAATCTTAATTTAAAACTCTTGACCAACCAATTGTTTAGTCTCATTAGACATATGACGTGAAAGATTTCTCTGGAAAAATATATTATAAGAATAAAACTGTTAGCATCAACCTTGATTTATTGTTCCAAAGGATTCATAATATACGAATTATAGTTTTCTCGAAAATTACTCCTTCAAGTCCTTTTTACAAACATGTAATACTACACAAGAATAGTATGCGGGGTCGTTATCGCTTAATACACACACATACATATTAGTTACTTTGGAATCAAAATCCAATTATATAACATGAATTACAAAGAACAGAAAATTGATGTTTGTGTAGCCAAAAATCTCAAATTTTAACTTGAGAACTAATATTTAAACTTAATATTAGCAACCTTAGTGTATCCATAGATTTAAAAAAAAATAGTACAAATTAAAAAATTAGGCAGACTATACATTTACAAATATTTCAAGATAAACTACATTAACTGTTCTTTAACAACCTCCCCATCTTCACCCAAAAAGGATAACTTTAAACTTGAATTTGTGGAAGTAATACATATATATGGGTTTGCTAACTTAGACCCACCTAAAAACATGAAGGTCTAAGTTAGCAAGGTGCATCTTTTCACTTTGGACAAAAAAATCGTTCATATTTATTATTTAAAACTAGTAACTTGAGGGAGTTTTGTAACTTTCATTCAAAACGTTCCTTAATTTTCACCCACTTTGCTAATTTACACCCACTTTATTTTAAAAAGAGACACATGACTTAACGTGGAACACTTGATTTATCGGACAGAGGAAGTTGCTTGAAAGACAATTGACTTTCCCACTTCAATTAATTATTTTCTTTAATTAATTAAATGTCATTGACATAACTAGCCTTCTATTTATAACATGAGTAGTGGCAATTGGTTTTTTTGTCAAAAGTGAAAAGGTGCACCTTGCTAACTTAGACCTTCATGTTTTTAGGTGGGTCTAAGTTAGCAAACCCCATATATATATATATATATATATATAATTTGAGTACAATAATTAATACTATTACATACCAACCCATCATAGTCCGGCTGAAATATTGCAATCATTTTGGTCTTCAAACTATTGCGTTTATACTCCTTTTGAGTTCCAACGCCAGTTAGCATGCCCATAATGTTTACAAAATAGATTATATACACAAATATTGATATCAAATGTTTACAAAGATATAATGACAAAGACAAAAACTGATACATAACATACTAATATTTCTTACCTTATTGTTGTTGGATATGTCACGAACCAACCACATACGAACAACACGAACAACAACATTTAAACTCGCACTACCGTGGTTGATTTTGGATATTAAGTTAATTTTGGGAGCCATTTTTGAATAACTTAGCAAATGCCTTTGTGATTTTGTTGTGGCAACTAACTTAGCAACTGACTTTGTGAGTATGTTGTGGCAAAAAATAGATTTATTTATAGTCATTTTTAGAAAAACGTAAAAAGAATATGACTTTATAATAATCTATTTGTAATTGTTAATGATACAATACAACCACCAATTTAATAAATAAAAAACATTTTATTTAATAAATATTTCAATTTCATTATTTAAAATTAAATTAAAAATGTAACGTCTTCAAATTTTGTTTATGCAATTATTAAATAAAATGTAACATATACATATTAGTTTCATTTGTTAATATAAAAATGCATGTAACTTCATAAAATATAATGTCTTTGTGATTTTGTTATGGCAACTAACTGAGCAAATGACTTTGTGAGTATGTTGTGGCAAAAAATAGATTTATTTATAGTCATACATATAAAAACGTAAAAAAATATGACTTTATGATAATTAAATATAAAAACGTTTTATTTCATGTAACTTATAAAAATTAAATATAATTATTTCAATTTTATGCAACTTATAAAAATTAAATATAACCAATTTAATAAAATGTAAGTTATAAGAATTTCATGTAACTTATAAAAATAAAATGTAACTTATTCAATAAAATGTAAGTTAAAAGAATAATTTCATGTCATAATTAGATATTTAGAAAAGTATTGTGTCATGTTCATAAGAATCACCCCTCATTTGTATATAATATATAGATTTATTGGTTAAAATTTATACGGATCTCATAAAATTTATATGGGGCTCACATTTTTGTGGGACCCATAATTTCAACCAACAAAAGAGTGTATTGAAATGTGTGTTAAAGAGTATGTTCCTAACATTATCCATAACTTATTTATTTTAAAATACTTTATCCTCTAAAATCAAGTATTCTCTTTACCAAACGAATTATATTTGGACAAACCACCATTTTATTTAGGCTTAAATGACATTTTCGTCCTTGTATATACACGTTTTTTTGGTTTTAGTCCTTGTATCGTTTTTTGTTTTAAAAAGGTCTATGAATGTGCAAATCTTGTTGATTTTTGTCCCTATTGTTAAAAAACGACGACTTTAATTTGTAGCTAATTAGCTACCAATTAGCTATCAATCGCTACAAACGCTCACAGGAGGGACGAAAATCAACACGTTTTGCACATTCAGGGACCTTTTTAAAACAAAAAACGATACAAGGACTAAAACAAAAAAAGCGCGTACATATAGAGACGAAAGTATCATTTAAACCTTTTATTTATCAAAATTGTAAATATATCTATAAATGTCTCTTTTTTATCTTATCAACAAAAAATATTCTTCTTTTTTTAATGATTAGTCCAAAATATGGTTTTATATAATTAATTTAGTCCTTAAATATAATTTTTGTTCATTAATTTAGTCTATAAAATTATTAATAAATTAAAAAATAAAAATATATCTATAATCTGTATTATAGATAGACTAAATACATTAAATCTTTCAATAAATTTAAAAATAATTTTTTTCTTATTTAAAAAAGTCAAAAGAGTAGTATTATATTCCTACTAAAGAGCAGGGGTCCATGGTGTCCTTAGGTAAAAGTTATTTTGAATTTATTTTTTCATCATTGGATGATTTAAGTGTAGTAAGATTCATAGGTTTTTGGAACCTCTCATCGAGTTTACTTAGGATTTTTGCTTGGTCTGCTGATTTTAAGCCTTATACCGTCCAACCAACTAATGCTCAAACTTGAATTTGTATACATGGCCTTGCGCGTGAATATTGGCGGCCGCAGATTCTGTTTGAAGAAAACTTGTTGGGGCTTTAGGTTGTCCTTTGGCTCTTGATGAGACAACTAAGAAGAAAACTTTTGGTCACTTTGCAAGAATCTTAATCGATGTTGATTTAAGTTCAAACTTGCATGAAAGAATCCTTGTTGAAAGGAATGACTTTCATTTTTATGTGGATGTTGAGTATGAAAATATTCTCCCGTTTTGCAACTCATGTCAAATTATTGGGCATTCTATAAATAATTGCAAGTATCAGACTCCTAGAGCTACTGCAAGTTATGATACTATGAACAAACCTAAAGTGAAATTGAACACTTCAAATGTTGAGAAGCCAATTGAAGTTTCAACCGCAAATATAGTTGCAGATTGTAGTAAAATTGTTGTAGAAATAGACTATATTGTTGATGATATCATAAGAAAGAACAAGTTCAAGCTGAAACAAATCGAGGCTAGTAAAGGGTTCTTTTTATTTTATTTATTTTATTATGTGTTGATTTATTTATTTGTCATATTTGTTTTATTTAATTGACTTATGTGGCATGAGAGGGTGTGTTTAGTAGAGTAGTATTTTTGAGAGGTGTGGTTATTAGAATTGGGCTTTATGAGGAATGGGCCTAGAATAAGTGAAGGGTAGTTGGGTAATTGGATGAGAGGTTTGACCTAGATATAAATAAGTACCATTAAGAGAGAGGATTCATTTTGTGTTGTTTTTGGTGGAGGTAGAGAGAGAAGCTCCCATGAGAAAAGAAGAGAAGAGAAAGAACAGAGAAAGAAAAGGGAAAAGAGAAGAAAAGCCAAGTTAGAGGGGAAGATTGAAGAGGCAAAGCTAGAGAAGTTCATCAATGAGGTAAGAGATTAGATTTACATAGCTAGAGTGATTAATGGAGGGGGAGAATGTCTAATTCTCCAAACCCAAACTCTCCACACTTTTTTATTTTGGGGTTGTGGGATTTTTATGAGAAAGATGAGAACTTTGATTTTAGTTGAGCTTATTAACTTATATGCAAATGAAGAAAATGAATTTTGGATTGAAAAGATGGGTAATTGTAGATGTTTGTTAGAGTTTATGAGTTTTTGAGAAACTTTATAAATTGATGATAAATCTTTGAGATTTGGATGTTTTGATGTTATTTTGAGCTATGAGTTGTACTTTTATGTGTATATGTATGTTAATTGCTTAAAGTTAACATCTTTTCTTAACAAGAAATCGTTTTGGTTGGTTTTTGGATGAATTTGGTAAGAACCCAAAAACAGAGCACCCATTTCTGGGCTTGCTCGCTAGGCGACCAGCTCGCTGAGTCTCGCCAGTCGTCGCCAGTTCAACTGGGAGCTTCAGACTTGTGCTCGCCAGGAGAGAATTGGCGAGGACAATCAGATGCAATTTTATTCTATGATGATTTTGGATGTTGATGATGGTTTAATACATGAGTTAATGTATTCTTATGTATATGTATGATTGATGGTGATGCTCATAACATGTTTGAATGAGTATGGTATGATAATGATTATTGATGATGATTAGTGACGATGTTATATATGTACATGTGTTATATATATATATATATATATATATATATATATATATATATATATATATATATATATATATATATATATATAATTGGTGAATATTATGATGATTGATGATGATAATAATTGTTGATGATAATGATTGATGATGATGATGATGTTGATGTTGTTGATTTATATGTGTTATATATATATATACATATAATTGATAGATGAGATGATGATGATGGTATATTTACATGAGATATGTTTATATACAAGAGATGTGAAATCATTCTATAGATGAGATAATGATAGATGAGAATTCATTATGATGATGTGAGCATATTGGTGTATATGCATTCATGCATTCTATTTTGATGAAGTCGGATTCGTCCGCAATATAGATGAGAAATATAAATGAGACCTTGGATTTTGTATCCTAATATAGATGAGACCCGGTACCACATGCATGTAGAGGGAGTCTAGAGGACATTGCACGAATATGACACTAGTTGTATTAGGAAGGTGTACATTAATTGCCATATGTGCTAATTGTTGATAAATGACTATATGTGCATTGAATCTATTAATATGAACAAGCCAAAGCCATTTGTCTTTCTCTTTCCTCAAAATCTCTTGCTTCTCATGCATTCTCTTTTGTGGTTCATTTGGCAATTAATTCATTTGTCTACATAAATGACCTCCTTTTTTTCTCATGTTAAAATAATTACTAATAATAAGTAATTAATCTATTAATATGAAAAAGTCAAGGCTATTTGTCTTTCTCTCTCTTCAAAATCTCTTGCCTCCTCAATCATTCTCTTCTCTCATTCATTTGATAATCAATGTATTCAATGCATGTTTTTTATTTTTCAAATTATTTAGTAAAAAATATTAACATACGGAAACAAATTCAAGGCAATACTTTATAAGGCAATAACAAGTAATAATATTTGTAGAACTTGGAAACATTATGATACTCCTTTTGACCAATATTAATTTAGTTTTGTATGATTAAGGAAATATACAAGAATGAAAAACGTGTGTATATACGTCATCATCATAAATTGATTTTTTAAAAATTTAAATGATGATTATTATATTTGTTTCAATTACATGCTTAAATTACGGGAATAATTAATACGATTACTTTCTTTCTTTTGCTATAAATATTGCTTTTGAGTCTTAAGATTTTCACACCAATACTAAATTTTGAAATTTTTTTATATTTGCTTTTGAGTTTCCTATTTTCTTTTTAAGAATTTTCTTATTCTCATTTTTGTCCATGGCTCCGATTCCAAAAATTAATTCAATCTATGTCAATATCTTTAGTCAATATGATATTATGAGTTATATTTAGTCAATTTTACATTTGCAGGTATGCAGAAGAAGTTTGACATAAACACCTTGAGACAAAGATAAACAATTGCATTTTTTTTTTTTACAAACAATTGAATCTATTTATGATGGATTAGTGTTATATTATTTGTACTTTATAAAATTATATGTATTGCCTAAAGTTGTATTATTTATCTACTTCTTTCACATTTGTTTAATTCATTGATTAAAAATCATGTGTAAGAGATCAATGTTGTTTCTATTATTTTTTTGTAAAAGTAATAGTGTAGATTTATTGTATTAATTTGATTATTTTTAGTTCCAACCGTTAGTGATTACTATATATTTTGATCAACAATATCTTAACAGAGTTTCTTTTATACAGTATATCTATACTTCACTAACTTTCTACAAACTTCTATTCTTTCCCTTTTCTTATTTCTACGTCTTTCTATTCATTGCATTCCAAATTCTTATAAATAATATATTTCTACATCTTTCTGTTCAATGTGTGAACTTTTGAATCAATGAAGCTTGCTCCTTTCTCGGTGAAGAAAAAAAGGAAGCTTTCCAACTTTTTGATTCAGATTGATGAACCATGGTCAGTTCCTTTTTATTTATAAAATTTCAACCCTATTCTTTAATTTGTTTTTTAAATTACGTAAAAATAATTATTATCATAAGGAAATTCCAAACATGGAGACTAGCATGAGAAGTCGGACAATAAAAAAAATTGATCTCATATCATACTGATATTGTTTAGTTTAGCCATTAAACCATATCATGAATAATTATGATTGCCACGAAACTTCTTATGATATTGAACTCTTATGTTTATTGTTATTATTAAAAAATTGTAATATGATTTTAGAATAGTATACTAATATCATTCATTTTGATTCATTTGGTATTTTTGTAGCAACTTAAGCCTAAGTTCTTAAGGATATTAAAAAGGACTATGGTGTGAAGGATTTGATTACAGTATTGTATAGCAAGAATAAAGTAGGTTGGAAGTTGAATGATCTCTCATTTTTTTTGTACAAATGATGTAATTATCTCTATTCTCTTGTGATGTCTCGGTGACAATTTTGTACTTTGTTTTTAAGAATTGTGAGTTGGTTTTGGACATATTTCTATTATGTATATTCAAAATTGTATTTCTTTCTATTTAGCCATTTTATGTTCATAACTTACTATAACCCATGATGTAATAAAGAAGGTTTTTATTTTCTCTTTTTTTACTTCTCATTTTTAATAACTTATCATATATTGATTTCTTCATTTGAATTATTTATTTTGTTTCATTTTCTCTTAAAAACCCATAGAAAGAAAAATAGAGATGTTGTGTATAAAAAAAAAGAGGGATGCTGATTTTATTTTTTTTACTTTTTTATGAAAAAAATAGAGATAAAAGTGATGTTAAACTTTTTTAGGTGATAAAAAATGCTTATTTTAATGCAGACAAATGCCGAGAATTAATGATTTGAATTTCAAATTATTTTTCTGGTACATATTTGAATTTCAGAATTACTACTATTAATTTAGAAAATTCATTTTCTCATTAACTAAGTTATTGTGCTCAAGTGGTTAATGTGTTTTACCAAATGACAGATTTTGAACTATTAGGGTCACCTTTCCCTAAGAATGAGAGAGTTAAAAAAATAGGAAAATCATTATAAACATTTTTTGACACATTATTACATTCATTAGTACATTGATTATATAAAAAAACATTCATTAGTACATTGATTTTCATCATTATTAAATTCTATAATAAAAAGGAAATCGTTTAAAAACATTTTTATTGCAATTTTGTTTTTAATTCAACTTATTGCACAAAGCCCAATCAGTATTTTTAAAAGGAAACATCATAAATCCCATTTAAGAGGAAAATAATTAGTCCCTTTATTTTTTATTTTAATTTTTTACATTATGACAGTGAATTTTATTATTACCTTTATTTTATTTATGATGTTTCTTTCTCTTTTTAAAAAAAAATATTATTTACTCATATATTAATACAGTGAGTCTTTTATTTTTTAATTTCAACGTGATTCATATTTCTACTCATATATTAATATCGGGTATATTTTACTTTTTGAAATTTCTACATGACGTATATTTCAACTAAAACATCAAAGATTATTTTATTGTAATTTGTACGGGGAAATATATTTCTATTCATATATCAACATATATTTTTTATTGCAATTTATGTTGTGCTATATATCATGTGAAAAAATATAAATAACACAAAAAAGTGTGTAGTATACTTTGATCCATAGAAGTATCTCGGTTATAAACATCATCATATTACACATTGAACTAAACTTAAAAATTATAACTCACGTGATGTTCACATAAAACCATTTTGTTAAGTTTAGTCACTCTATTAATACAGATAACTTTTTTTTTTACAATTTATGCAGGGATCTATATATATATATATATTTTTTATATAATTCAGGGATATATATTTATACTTATATTAATATGATGAAGCTCTTTTTTTTTTTTTGTAATTTTTACGTCACTTATATTTCTATTTATATATTTTATTTTCTTAATTACTACGGGAACCTATATTTCTTCTAATATATTAATATGGGGATCTATTTTATTTTTGTAATTTATAATGTAGTTTATATTTCTACTCATATATTAATATGAAAATCTATTTATTTATTTTTTAAAATTTCTACGTGGCCTATATTTCAACTCATATATCAATGGGCCTATTTTTATTGTAATTTCTATGAGAAGAACATATATTTCTACTTATGCATTAATACAAATGACTTTTTTTATAATTTCTACTTAGATCTATTTTTTTTACTCATATATTAATATGAACACCTATTTATTTTATAATTTTTACGAAATTTATATTTTTAATCATATATTAAGTAGAGGAATCTTTTTAGTAATTTAAGTAAAACAATTCTTTTAAATTTAATTTATGCTTCTTCTCTCTCGGTTATTTTTCTACCAATTGACTTTAAGTTTTATTTAAAATAAATTTTATTTAACAAAACTTTACGGTTAGTTTTTATCACAGAGTACCATTTATTAATTATTAAACTATAAGATCATAAATATATATGTTGTTGTCATTAATTATCTTCCTTTAGCAATTACAATTATAATTTTTCAATTTAAAGTAAAATATATTAAGATATTATTTATAAATCAATAAATCTACAAACGTATTTTTACCCGTGCTTGGCACGGGTCCGGATACTAGTTTATATATGTTTGTGCCTTATCTATGGTGATAATATGTGATGATATGATATAACTTGAGTAGTGTAGAATTGTTGGATATACTTAAGATTAGTAATTGATTTACTTATTTTATTTGATGAGATAAATGCTAGTACTTTCTCGCATTTATTATTTTATTGGTTATGTATATCTAATCTCTGTTTTATGTGTTTGCTGGACCGTTGGGTGGTCCAGATTCTCAGGTGTTGTGTTATGTTCGAGTTTATCGGTGAAGCTCCGCTCTGATTAGGACACGGGAAGGGTTCATGTATATTCGTATATATCGAGTCTTTTATTTATTGGCGTGGTATTAAAAGAGTATTTTATTTATATGGCTAGTGAACACTATTTTTATTATCTTAGTGTTATTTTTGAAAGAAGTGTAATACCTCAAACTATTATTTTGTATCTTTGTTTTAATTTAAAACAATAAAGTCTTTTTATCCGCTGCGAGTTTCTATAAAATATTTCGAAAATTATAATTTTGTATTAAATACTAAAGAGCTGTGTTATATTCATATTCCTACTAAAGCTTAAAATAAACCATTCCTACTAAAGCTCACGTTTAGGTAGAGGAAAAAACTAAGGTAATTAGTAATAACCAATCGTGTGAAGCCACTAAAGTCAAATAGAGAAGAATAATCTCTTATATTATAAACTTGTTCCGTTTTGCTATTGTTAACCCTAATTTTGTTCCCGCTCATTTTCCCTCTAATTTTACTCTAACATTAATAACATTAATTCAAATAAAATGTTAAATATTTATTATTATTAGCTTCCTACTACTACTACTACTACAATTATTATTATTATTATTATTATTATTATTATTATTATTATTATTAATTCTAATAAAATGTTAAAAAATACCTTAGCTAGAATCGAACCCACAACCTTTAACTCACCGTCTTAAATATTTATTATTATTATTAGCTTCGTACTATTATTATTATTATTATCTGTTACTTAGGCTATTAATAGATGTAGTTGTTGTATGTAACAGAGTTTGTATCCACTTTTGTATTCATTTTTCTCTTCCATTAATGAACAATAATTTTTCCTCCTAAATTCTTCTCTCAATTTTTCACCCTAAGTTCTAACAACTGGTATCTAGAGCCTCAACGGTTCAGAGCATCAAGATTGATCAAGGATCATTCTTTCTTCATTGATTCAGATCACTAATCGAAGATGCCAAGTTCATTGGAGAATCTCACCAACAGTTTTGGAGGAAAACTCCCGATTCTTGATAATTCCAACAATTGGGATTGATGGAGCAAACAAATGAATGTAATCTTTGGATTCAAAAGGTTCAAGAGGTGATTGAAGCAGGGATCACACCCATTGTAGCAAATGCAACTGAGGCTGAACAAACTGCACATCGAGCATTGAAGAAGAAAGATTTCAAGGCAATGTTCTTCATCCATCAATGTGTAGACTTGGTGAATTTCCAAAAGATTGAGAATGCAACATCAGCAAAGGAAAGTTGGGACATTCTTGAGAAGGGTCATTCTGGTAATGACAAGCTGAAGCAGGTTCGATTAACCACATGGAAGAGACAATTTGAATTGTTGCAGATGGATGAGAATGAATCCATTGCAGAGTACTTCAACAAGATCAGTTCAAGAAAGAAAATTCCCAGCAAGAAAGCTCCAAGAAGAATGGTGATCAAGGTGACTCATCAAAATCTGATGGCAAGGGTAAGAAGTTTATGAACAAGAAGCATATCCAATGCTATAACTGTCAGAAGCATGGTCATTTTGCTAGTGAATGCAGAGGCAAGAAAGCTCCAAGACAGTACAAAAATGAAGAATCAAAGGCAAATTTAGCACAAAATGATAGTGGTTCAGAAGCAGATCCACTATTGATGATGGCAATCACCAATGAAGACTATGATAAGAAGGAAAGCTAGTACTACCTATAAGGATATCCAAGCAATTTCCAATTTTTTGGCGGCCCACCCCGACCCGCTTTTTGGATAGGCTTAAGCGGGTCGCCCACTTTTTCACCACTAAATTCTTCTTCTCATAGCAACCACCATCAATCTCTAACCCAACACCACCTAGTAATGTCCTTCCCTCCATCACCCTCTTCCTCTCATAGAAGTTTGCCCTCATCACTTGTCGCCGTGCAAAATGGAAGAGAGAACGGAGATGTTTGCTAATGACACTTTGGGGGAAGTGAAAATGGAGATCTGGGGCGTTATGACAGACCGATGTTGTTCTGGGTGGCGTTGTGATGAAGTTTGACGGCGGCTGTGAGGAGTTTGACTGTTAGAGGAAGAGGAAATAATTTGTATTTCACAAGGAAGAAGAAACGTGAATCAATTTTTGTTTTATTAAATAGATACTTATTTCAATATTTAATCTTAGCCTTTGGCTATTTTTTTGCACACATGTTATGCATCTATGTGTTAAATGGACTAAATGGATGATACGCTAAATTGGGTATGCATATACTCGTGCAGGATTCAACTCTAACCTCTTTCCAACCATGTATACCAATATGAAACGATGCTTGAACTATTTATTCTTATTTCTGCACAGTTTTTCTCACCAGAGACAGACACGTGATTCATCCCTAACCTTAGATTGTAAAAAAGAATTATCACTCTCCTTTCTAGTGAACCCCAAGTGTTTGCCTCTAGCTTTGATGTTGTTGGGAAGAAAATGACTCGGCTTAACTTCATTTGTATTTGTAACTCTAAGCTAAAAAGAAACTGACAATTTGCTTGGTAAGTTGGAGAAGGGATATCGTTGAAATTCTACACAATTTGATTCAAAGGTAACTGGTGAAGCGACATTCCATAGGAAAAACCATTATTTTTCAAATGGCCATATGTTTTTGCAAGCAAGAGATATGTACAAACATCAGACTTCCACGTCACCGCGACCAACATCACTCATATGTTATCACAAATAAGAGCTCGCATCCCCCAAATTTAAATATTGGCTTGTTTTATGGCTTCAAGTTTGCACAGGTGTGTATACATTATATTATTAGATATATACAAAAATAATAATTAATCTAAATTTATTTACATGTACACAACTTATAAATACATTTTATATAATATAATATGCTTAAATGATAAATACATAGAGAATTAGATATTTTGTAACATACCTTTAATATATATTATCAAGACCTTCTTTCACTATTGAGAACTGTGGGGTTTTATGAGTTATTTTAGAAATTTTTTTTATTATATCCTATCATTACAAATTAAAGTCGACGCATATATTAATCAAAGTTATAAAAAAAAACTATCGCATATACATTGAGTAAATACATGTATTGCATAAATTTTTTTAATTTTGTATTCACGTCTACATCATATCTTTAAATTATATTTAATCATATTTAGAAAGACGTAAAAAGAATACGATTTTATGATAATTTATTAGTAATTGTTAGTGATATATCGGTTACCAATTTAATAAATCAAAACATTTATTTAATCAATTATTAATTATAATTTGCACGTAACTGACATTATTGTTATGTAAAAATATTTATTATAATAATTAAAAATTGTTCTTAACCGAAGGATTTTTATGAGATGTTTAAAAATATATCGAAACGGTTAACATATTAATTTTTTCTTATAATCTATGAAATGAATTTAATTTGCAACATATAAATATAATTGTTTTTTATTTTAACATTTAATAAAAAAATGTAACATCATGAAATATTAATTATTATTTTCTTATAACATATGAAATGAATTTAATTTGTACCATATATATAAATATAAATATAAATATAATAAATATAAATATTTTTATTTCAGTATTTAATATAAAATAACGTAATCAGATATTAATTCAATTATTAAATAAAACGTAACATATAAATATTAATTCTTTATTAAATACGATGATTAAATACATGTACTGCATAAAAAAATTAAATTTTGTAATCACATATACATCATTTGTAAGTTTGTTAATACGATAGCTTCTTCCGATCTGATAGTCGACTCCTCTAATGCTCACATCAATCTTAAATTAAAACTCTTGACCAACCAATTGTCTAGTCTCATTAAACTGATGACGTAATAGATTTCTCTGGAAAAAAATATATCATAAGAATAAAACTGTTAGCATCAACCTTGATAAATGCGAGGTCGCTATCCCTTAATATATATATAAAAGATAGAATTTTGAATTGTTGCAGAACCTATAAAATATGCATACAAACAATGATAATTAATAAGTTAAAATTTTAAAGCAAAATAAATAAATGGTTTTAACCATTTTAGCCAACATTACGGATACCTTGTCATATCTTTATTTTAGCCATTAATATAACGACCAATGTATTTCAGTTTTGCCAGCCGCAACGAACACTTTCAACTCATCAACATATGGACCAAATAGGGTAACTTGAAACTTGAATCTGTGAAAGTAATACATATATTAGTATACATAATTAGTGAAACTTGAATAGATTATTTTAGCCAACATATTTAATACTAATCCATCATATTCCAACTGAATGACAATCATCTTGGTCTTGATACCATTGCGTTCGTACTCCTTTTGAGTTCTCACGCCGATTAACATCCTCATAATGTCTACAAAAATACAATTATAAGCACAAAAGTTGACATCAGATGTTTACAATGTTAGAATGCCAAATATAACAAAGCATACATAACATACTAACATATCTTATCAAAAAAATAGTTTGTATCGTAATCAGGAGCAAACGCTGTAATAGGACTCTGAATCAAGTATATATTAGAAGGAACTTTTTTTCGCTTCACAAAGTTTAATCTTCGTGTGAAATTAAAGTTTATTTTATATTCGTGCCTGGTAGTACGGAATGATCCACAATTTGCTACAACTCCAAAATTAGTAATTGTGTACGCATTACCTTCCTTAAGGTCCTTTTCAAACTTATAAATTAAAGTACGCCGCATTGTACCATGAATTCTGTTTCCCTCAATAGACCCACAAATATGTAAATATAATACCTCAAAAAAATAGAGAAATATTGTGAAAAAATTTAAATTATACAAATATTCTTACGGTTGAATCCATTAGTATCATATCCAAAGAAAAATGCATGTTATTGTTGTTGTTGGATATGTCACGAACAAACCACATACGAACCACATGAACAACAACATTGAAAGTCCCGCTACCGTGGTTGATTTCGGATATTAAGTTAAATTTGGGAGCCATTTTTGAATATATTAGCAAATGTCTTTGTGATTTTCTTGTGATAACTAACTTAACAAATGACTTTGCGACTATGTTGTGGCAACCAATAGATTTATTTATAGTCATACATAGAAAAACATAAAAAAGATACGACTTTATGATAATTAAATATAAACACGTTTTATTTCCATGTAACTTATAAAAATTAAATATAATTATTTCAATTCCATGTAACTTATAAAAATTAAATACAACCAATTTAATAAAATGCAAGTTATAAGAATTTCACGTAACTTACAAAAATTAAATATAATTAAATCAATTTTATGTAACTTATAAAAATTAAATATAACAAAGGACAAAACTTACATGCATTTCCATACATGAATTTCTTACTTTTCCACTCACAAAGAGGTGGTCATTTGTGTTTTTTCATTTTGAAAAAATAAAAGAAAATTACTTTTTAATAAAAAAAACCACCTCTTTGTGAGAGGAAAAATAAGAAATGCATGTAAGTTTTGTCATATAACAAATTCAATAAAATGTAAGTTATAAGAATAATTTCATGTCATAAGTAGAGACTTAGAAAAGTACATGTGTCATGTTCATATGAATCACCCCTCATTTATATATAATATAGATATAGATTACTATTCTTAAAATGTATATCTTTACATGAACCAAAGAACCATATTTATACTATTAAAATTATGAATAACTAGACTACCACGGGTTTTTTAGAATGTTATATATAACATTCAATTTGCTTTTATTATTCTTTGTAGACATTAAAATATAATATATATATATATATATATATATATATATATATAGGGGGCATATCTTATGAGAATGCCTTTGCTATATGAGAATGATGAGAATAAATTAGAACCATCAGATTAAAAGGAAGGGTTAAGATTAAAACATAACTTTAAGTGAGTCATGTGCAGCAAAATTGATCTCACGTGATTTACTTTTTCTTTTTCTTTTTCTAACACACGTTTCTTCATCTTCTTCTTCTCACATGCTTTTTCATCTTCTCCTTCTAAACTCATTCTCAACATTTCACACTCATTGCAGCTCCATTCTACATCTCTCGTCTCATCATATCTGTCTCGTCGTCTTATCTCTCCCTTCTCACCTAACCGGTTTCAACATCTTTGGCGGCGAACAACGGTGTTATTATAGAAGTATGTTTATGAATATTTGTTTTGCTGCATTTTTATCTCTATCGTTTCATCCATTTTTTACATTTATACATTGTTATTAGTTGCTTTTCAATTTGTATCTACATGCTTTGAGCTGTATTTTTTTCTAAGTTTTTTTTTTGAGGTTTCATTGTCTTTATACTGAGTTACATTTTTGAGTTTTTTTTACATATTAATTTATTATATGCATTGTTTATTTATTGATTATTCATCCTATTTATTTTAAGGAAAGTTTTTATGGAGATTGATGCAATGAAGGCGATTTATCCTCGCCGTCAAAAGAAAATACGTTGCAGGAGATGGATGTTAATGAAGTCGATTTATCCTCGCCCTCAAAAGAAAATACGTTGCAGGAGTGGATTCCTCCGTGTGATTTTATTCTGATCTCATGTTGTTTTGAAATAGGTTGGATATGCTCACACAAGTCCACTTTTAAATCAGTGATATGTTATAGCAGAAGAAATAGAAGCTGAAAGAAACATGTTATAACAGAAGAATTGTAATCAATTTATTCTTATAGTGAAGAATTGCACTTGTACTAGATTGTAAAATAAAGATTTCTTGTACTCTTTCTTGAATTGTAATGAAATAATAAAGTAAGCATAATAGATGACTGATGTGTGTAATGGTTTATGTACTAGTTTGTGCTTAACCATGTTTTTGGTACTGATATTATAAATAATAAAGCAAAACTTCTCTTAATCACTTTAAATGCACTTTCAAATTCATTAAATTGAAATATTAAAATGCAAGTCTTCTCTTAAATTGAAATATTACAAGTCTACTTTCAAATCCTGGAAATTGCAAGTCTTAATGCTCAAATTACAAACATGTTATAACATAGACAACATCCAAAACGCATGGCAGCAAGCCAACAACGGCAACACAAAAATAATAACAACATCATGGAAGCAGACCATCAATGGTAACACATAAACTATAACAACATCCAAAACAACACGTAGCAGCAAGCCAACAGCAGCAACACAGAAACATAACAACATCCAAAACACTTAGCAGCAAGCCATCAAAGGCAACACATAAACTATAACAACATCCAAAACTCATAGCAACAAGCCGGCAACACAGAAAACAGCAGTAACACAGAATACAGTAACAACATCCAAAATGGCCAGCAGTGGCAACACAAAAATAATAACAACATCCAAAACACAGGCCAGCAGCAACAACACTAAAATGTCTCTGGATAGAAAAAGAAGTCTTCATATGCGGCAACAACTCTTCAACAAAATCCTATGTATAAAAAAGGAAAATGTAAAGTTAAGTATCTTATCATAATAACATAAATCTCCAAATGTACAAATCAAATATTAAGGTTTCTTACCAAAAGCTAAGAAGATTTTTTTGTGGGACAATTGCGACTATCGTGGGTTGCATATTGCTTACAAGCATGACAAGATCTCGGCACCTTTTGTTGTTGTTCCATTGCCTTCTCTTTCCCCCCTTTCATGTGTTTTCCACAACCTTTGGTATGTGACGGTTCAGGTGGAAGAACTTCAATTTTTTTAGAAACATTGGAACCTATAAATGTCTCCATATCATCTAAGGGTCTTGAGGCAACATCACTTTTCATATTAGAAATTTTTTGTTCAATACTACAACCCTCGTTGTAAATGATGATGGTTAGCTTCTCTTTATTTGTACCAGCCATATGCATGCATTTAAACAATTGTGCCCATGCTTTCGAAACTAATGTCCTCTCACTTTCAACTTTAGAGCATGCCTCTAAAACATTTCCATCACAATCAAAAACCGGTCTACTTGTTGCCAATTTTGTCCATCTATTTACAATGTAATGACTTGGAATTTCACTAAAACCTCTCCCCTTTAATATAAAAAGAATATGTCGACATGGCATGCCTTCAGAGTAAAACATTTTGCATGAACAATGTGCAATTTTATTAGAAATACAATAAACAACTTCTCTATGTTTTCTCATTTTGGTGCCATTGACGACATCATTATCAAAAATAGAAAATAATAAATTTTCACCGTCCTCTTTCGCTCCTTCAATTCCACAATCCACACATGCACTCCATAACTCCTTCTGAAATATGTAAAAATTCTCATGAGTATAAACCTCTCTACCATGCTTCTCTAAATCCATGTGCATCTTCAATTCTGGAAAAGAATGAAGTGTATCATTATCTGCAAGAAGTTCTTTGTTCCAGTTTAATTCAAATTCTTCTGAGGACTTTGAATTCCAAACACATGACTTGAGGCGATTATTAAATTCCTTATTTCCATTTAAGGAACCCACCTTTTCTGAAAGTTTTTTTAGAATATGCCACATGAAAAATCTATGAGAAGACCCTTTAAAAACCACCTCCATTGCATTCGTCATAGCCTGGTTTTGATCTGTTATTATCACAACAGGTTTATTTCCTCCCATTGCTTTCAAAAATGACTCAAACAACCACACAAATGACTCTTCTTTTTCGTCTCTTAATAATGCAGCCCCAAAGGTTATGCATTGCCGATGATGATTTATACCAGTGAATGGTGCAAAAATCATAGAATACTTATTTGTACTATATGTTGTGTCAAATGAAATCACATCTCCAAACAAAGATTAATTTTTTCGACAAATACCATCAGCCCAAAACACACATTTTAGCTTCCCTGCATCATCAGCCTCATAATCATAGAAAAATGAATTGTTCATCTCATCTTTTCTTATAAAATTATCAATGAATATATCTGCATCTGAGTCTTTAATCAATTCTTTCATATTTCTTGAATAATTTTGAAAATCTCTTTGTGTGCATCCTATATTTTCATAACTTCCGACCTTCTCCTTTACAATTTGATAAACTTTTGAAGTCCCCACATTAGCATTAGCGGCAGAAAACAGCATAGCCTTATGAACATTGTTTACACTCCTTGCTGATCTTAAGAATTGCTTCTTTCTAGGTGTGACTAATCCATGTGAATGACCTTCATAAAATTTTGAGACTTCATATTTACCCTCAACAGTTCTCTTAAAAACAATTCTTGTTTTACATCCCTCCCGTGTCAATTTTCTTTTTTTGCTTTTAAAGGAACTATTTTCACTAATCAACAATTCAGGTGAACCTATCTTTTTTTCCTCTTTAAAACCCTCTTTTGAACAAAGAAAATACTTCCATTTGATGATACCATCTTTTTTATCCTTTATTTCAGTTGACTTACGCACACTAAAGTTAGCTCCTTCCATTAAAGTATCAAATACCTTGCCAATTACTTGTTTCAGTTTATTATCACACGGAGGAATCCATTCCTGCAACGTATTTTCTTTTGACGGCAAAGATAAATCAACTTCATTAGCATCCATCTCCTGCAACGTATTTTCTTTTGACGGCGAGGATAAATCGACTTCATTATCATCCATCTCCATAAAAACTTTCCTTAAAATAAATAGGACGAATAATCAATAAATAAACAATGCATATAATAAATTAATATGTAAAAAAAAAACTCAAAAATGTAACTCAGTATAAAGACAATGAAACCTCAAAAAAAAAAAACTTAGAAAAAAAATACAATTCAAAGCATGTAGATACAAATTGAAAAGCAACTAATAACAATGAATAAATGTAAAAAATGGATGAAACGATAGAGATAAAAATGCAGCAAAACAAATATTCATAAACATACTTCTATAATAACACCGTTGTTCGCCGTCAAAACCGTCGGAGTTGTTCGCCGCCAAAGATGTCGAAACCGGTTAGGTGAGAAGGGAGAGATAAGACGACGAGAGAGATATGATGAGACGAGAGAGATGTAGAATGGAGCTGCAATGAGTGTGAAATGCTGAGAAGCAGTTTAGAATGAGAAGATGAAAAAGCATGTGAGAAGAAGAAGATGAATAAACGCTTGTTAGAAAAAGAAAAAGAAAATCACGTGAGATCAACTTTTGTTGCACATGACTCACTTAAAGTTATGTTTTAATCTTAACCCTTCCTTTTAATATGATGGTTTTAATTTATTCTCACAATTCTCATATATCAAAGACATTCTCATAATGATAAATATTAGCAAGGATAGTTTGCTAACTTAGACCCCCCTAAAAACATGAAGGTCTAAGTTAGCAAGGTGCACCTTTTCACTTTGGACAAAAAAACCATTCATATTTATTATTCAAAACTAGTCAAAAAGGATAGTTTAGTAAGTTTCATTAAATTATTTAACACTCACTTGCTAACTTAGACCCACTTAATGATAAATATTAGCAACCTAAATAAACAACCCAGAAAATAAAAAAAGGACAAAATCCAAACACAATTCCTTAAAATTAACAAACTTTAACCTCAACCTGTAACATATAATCAATCACATTAATTCTACCAATCACATATAATCAATTAACAAAATTAACCTGAAGGAAAAACATCGTTTTCTTTTTTTTTAAACCTATTTCATCATTTTTTTAAAAACCAATATTGTCATGCTTGTTTTCTTATTTATAGTCAAGCCTTACGTGAATTTCAAAAAATCTGGAACATGTATAAAAAAGAAAATTGGAATATGAAAAAATAAAACTGTAGTTCACATGAATCAATGATTTTAATTAAGTCATGAATTTGAATATATATTCTGGTTTTCTTTTTGGTACATGAGTTTTCATGTTTATAACCACAAATAGCATATGCTTAAATAAACTAGAAAATATATTGTTTGCTTAAATAAAATTAGAAAATATTCCATAAAAAATTAGAAAATAAATTGTTTGTCCTTTTTTGATTTCCTAGGCTGTTTATTTAGGTTGCATATATTTATAATTAAGTGGGTCTAAATTAGCAAATGAGTGCACAATATTTAATAAAATTTACCTAAGTGAAAAGGTGCACCTTGCTAACTTAGACCTTCATGTTTTTAGGTGGATCTAAGTTAGCAAACCCCACATATATATATATATATATATATATATATATATATATATATATATATATATATATATATATATATATATATATAACGTTCAAATAATATATGTAGAATACTATCGAAAAAATGAAGTTAGGAAATATAAATATATAATAAAAATAAAAATTGCAAAAATATAAAAAAAAAAACTCACCAAAAATTCAGTTTTTACATCATATTCAGTTAATTTTTTTTTTAATTTTAAGACAAAATTGGAGCAATTGTGAGAAAATGATAGGAGGTTAGTTGATTCTGGAAGATTATGACAAAAATATGATGAAACATTACATTTATCCAAATTAAATTTCATAAAAGGAGTGAAGTTAGGAGGATGAATATTACAATCAATTTTGTCCTTTAAAATAAGTCTAAATTGACGCATCCCCGTGTATAATAAAATCACTCAAGTACCATACTGAATATTATAAAAGTTCCGCAATGCAGGCCATTCATGTGTAAAATATATATTGCCATTAATTTTTTCAACTAAAACTTCAAATTGATTTCCGTTAGGATCAAAATAAGTGTAGTATAACAATGTACGTTGTCACGAAAATCATATGCAAACATTTTTTGTAACATGACTGCACCATAAAATAAAAACAATAACAGTGTTAAATATTTTATAGCAAATCGCGGTGTGGTTTTTTTTTAAACAATTTATTTGTATTAAAATATGGTTAATTAGGACTAGTTGGAGAAATATATATATATCTTTATATGTTATTAATAATAGATTTTAATTATGGAAAAATATATATTGAATATTAAAAAAAAATTCAGGTAGATCATATCAAAATAATTGGATTAAAAAAAATTCTTTGAATGTTTGAGTAAAAAAAGAAATGTAGTTAATTTAGGTAGATCAAATAAAAATAATTTAATTAGAAAAATAGATTGAATGTGTGATGAAAAAAAGAAATGGAGTTGATTTTCAGGTAAACAAAATCAGACATTATCATTAAGAAAAACTATATCTTGGATTTGAAAAAAAAATATTATTATAAAGATTGAATGTGTGTTGGAAAAAAAGAAGTTGATTTCTAGGAAAACAAAATTAGGCATTGAAAGTGATAGTTAGTGATTATTTTTTTCTCATATACTCCCTCCGTCCCAAAATATAAAGGAAAATTGGTCAACTAAAATTGATGTATTTAGTCCAAATTTTTAACCAAATACATCAACTTTCTTTGACCAATTTTTCCTTATATTTTGGGATGGAGGGAGTAAAAATTAGTATTTCTTGCATAGTTTCATATAAAAATATCGAAATAAAATTAAAAACGAAAATATAAAATGGAATAAAGCAAAAAGAAATATTGGAAAAAAATATATATCATTATAATTACGTGTTGGAAAAAAATAATCACAATGATTTGAAAAAATATAAATAATTATAATTATATATTAGGAATAATTGAAAAAATATGTATTGGATTTGTAAAAAAAAATCACGGCTATAATTATAGGATCACGTCATTATCCCTTGATAGAGGATGCTGTAAAAAATATATCACTATAATTATAATTAGGAATATAAAAACGTAGTTATATATTGGTATATGCAAAATATATCAAATAAATTCAAATGGTGTTGTGACAATTGAGCTAAGTAAATGTGAGAGAACATGAGTTCAAATTCTGATGAGAAAATATTTTAACATTTTTAATTACATGAGGATTAAATTAGGGTTAATTGAAGACTTAACTCCTTTTATATTTATAATGAAAATGATAATGATAATGATAATGATAATGATGATATAATTGACATTATTACTTGGATAATCTAGTGTTTTTTCCAATTACTGGACCAAGAATTTCCAAAGAAAGAACAATATTTATTTTTCGTAAGAAGGAGCAATATTTTACTTAATGACAAAGATTTGAGTGGGCTTTGGAGCCCACGCGGATCAGATTATAAATGCCTGAATCAATCAACATCGGATCTCGCAACCTCTTCCTTAACCCTACCTGCTCCCTGTCAGTCAAGTCACTCCAAATTTCTCCTTTTCTCCTCTCAATCTCATTTCACTATGGCCACCGCTGTCACTCTCATTGGTCCACCTGAGATCTACACCTTCAAATCAACCACCACTAACACCACCGCTCCTACTCAAACCACCGTCACCACCGATGATGCTGCTCCCACTCAAACCACCGTCCCCAACACCGCTGCTGCTCTCACTGGCGACGCCTTCATTGATCAAATGGTGTCCAATTTCAATTCCCTTGCAACCAATCCACCAATGGGATTAACAGAGAACATGTCTCCAACATTTATCTCTACAGGCAACCCCTGTCTTGATTTTTTCTTCCATATTGTTCCCGATACTCCCTCCGAAAGACTAGTCGAGACACTCCAACTAGCTTGGTCGCAAAATCCACTAACAACCCTCAAACTTGTCTGTAACCTCCGTGGTGTCCGCGGTACCGGCAAGTCCGATCGTGAAGGATTCTACGCTGCTGCTCTCTGGTTTCACGAAAATCACCCCAAAACCCTTGCTTCCAATATTCCTTCCCTCGCTGACTTTGGTTATTTCAAAGATCTCCCTGAAATCCTTTACCGTCTTCTCGAAGGTTCTTCAATTCGCAAAACACGGAAAGAAGAGTGGAAGCAAAGGAAATTTGGATCCAAAAATAAGCGTTCATCCTCATCAACCCCTTTTGGTGTAAGAAAAACAAATCAAAAAAAGAGCCACCCAAAAAACGACAACAATGGATGGAGAGGAAAAGAAAAAGACTCTTTGAAGAGTGAAGAAACGCTGGCAAGGGCTAAGGCTCAGAAACAAACCGCTCACGCTTTGAAGGAAGAGAAGAGGATTGCATTGGCTAAGAAGCTTGTTGAACGTTACACTACCGACCCCAATTTTAAGTTGCTTCATGATTCTATCTCTGATCATTTTGCTGATTGCTTTAAGAAAGATCTTCAGTTTTTGAAATCTGGGTCTCCAACAAAAATCAGTCTTGCTGCAAAATGGTGCCCTTCTGTTGACTCTTCCTTTGACAGGTCAACGCTTCTCTGTGAGACCATTGCGAAAAGGATCTTCCCTAGGGAGGAGTATGAAGGTGTGGAGGAGGCTCATTATGCTTACCGGGTTCGTGATCGGCTGAGGAAGGATGTGTTGGTACCATTGAGGAAGGTGTTGGAGTTGCCTGAGGTGTTCATTGGTGCTAATCAATGGGGTTTGATTCCTTACAATAGGGTTGCTTCTGTTGCAATGAAGTTTTATAAGGAGAAATTTTTGAAGCATGATAAAGAGAGGTTTGAGAAGTACTTGGAGGATGTGAAAGCAGGGAAGACTACCATTGCGGCTGGTGCTTTGCTTCCCCATGAGATTATAGGGTCTTTGGGAGATGGAGATGGTGGGGAAGTTGCAGAGTTGCAGTGGAAGAGAATTGTTGATGATTTGCTCAAGATAGGAAAGATGAGGAATTGTCTTGCTGTGTGTGATGTGTCTGGGAGTATGTCTGGGATCCCTATGGAAGTGTGCGTCGCATTGGGATTGTTGGTGTCTGAATTGAACGATGAACCTTGGAAAGGGAAAGTTATTACTTTCAGTGCGGAGCCTCAGCTTCATCTGATTCAGGGGGATGATCTGAAGTCCAAGACAGATTTTGTGAGGAACATGGATTGGGGGATGAACACTGATTTCCAGAAGGTGTTTGATCGCATATTGGATGTGGCTGTGAATGGGAATCTCAAGGAGGAACAAATGATTAAGAGGATCTTTGTATTCAGTGACATGGAGTTTGATGAAGCGTCTGCAAACTCTTGGGAGACAGATTACCAAGCAATTACTAGGAAGTATGGAGAGAAAGGGTATGGATCTGCTGTGCCTCAGATAGTGTTCTGGAATTTGAGAGACTCGAGGGCCACTCCGGTGCCAGCGACTCAGAAAGGAGTGGCACTTGTAAGTGGATTTTCTAAGAATCTGCTGACATTGTTCTTGGATAATGAAGGTGATATAAGCCCTGTAGAAGCCATGGAAGCTGCCATTGCCGGCCCTGAGTATCAGAAACTAGTTGTGTTGGATTGATTTCCTTCTATAGTAGTGTTTTACTAAGTGCAACAACTTTATCAATTAATAATCAATGTTCCTGTAACTTTTTATCTGTTGGAGTATCAAGTGAGTGTAAGAAATTTTACATTTAATGAAATGTTGGGCTAAACTTACATGCAGTTTTACAGGTTTCCTACTGTTATCTTATTATTATAAATTTGACATGTGTATTATATTGTCCATGATACTATCCACCTCTGTTATCGTTTGTTTCTCCTGTTAATAAGTCCTGTAGTTAACTTTTGTTTTCCACCATTAACTAACTAGACAGTGTATGTTTGAGTTTATCTTTGTCGGCAAGCCATGGCGTGGCAGGGTCATTTCCAGCGTGATGGTTCTGGTGTGGAATAAAGGTGGCTAACATCCTTGCAATAGCATTGCAGTCGAAGCATCAGATCTTTTTTTTTTTCAGATGAGTCAGGGCACAAATTCCTGACTTTCTGGTTTTGAAGAATATAGAAAGGCTTTAACATGCCTGGTAATTTGAAATTTGATGTTAATCAAGCAAATGTTAGGCACCAGTGATGAAATAAGAAATATCATCTCAACACACTATCACTGTTTACTAAATGCTTAGCACCTTTAATTTTTGTGTACTATGGATTGGAATAATTTGTAGATATATGCTTCATTTGTTAACCCTACACTATTTTTCTTCTTACTCTTTAAGTGTTTCATGTATTACAAGATTAACCATACCAATCAAAATAATAAGTTTTGTTAGATTGTGAAGTATTATATGTATAGCAGTGGTGTTTGTTTGATATTTGGTTTTAAAATTACTGCCACAATAGATTAATGTTGTATGCTGGAAAATAGCTCCAGGGAAGTTGTAAATGCATCTCTCTGCCAGAAAGATAAGCAAATATATACTTCTACAAGCTTATTATTTTGATGTGGGTTCCATGCCATGTTCAATATGAACAAAACTATGTTGGTTGATTGCTTCCATTTTTCTTTTTCCTTGTCCAGGTATTTCTATAGTCTTAGAATATTGCAAATATCTCTAACTGTTTGATTTTAGTTCACTCACTACTGTACTACTAACACTGAGTAGATACACCAACCATCATTGAGCTAAATTTTGTTAAAGATGCTTCTGACCAAGTTACGAAGAAGCAAAAATTCTCCAGTCCTAAGACTCAAGAAATGATTGGTCAGATCAGAAAGGAAATTGAGAGTGTTTTGACACGATGCAGTCAGTCAATAACACTGACTATGTGCTTGTTTATAAAACTGTCCTGAATGAGCTGAAGGTTCGTTTACTACAAATTGCTCCATTTGGCCAAATGGAAAGTACACAAAAGGAGCTAAATGTAGCACTCAGCAAGTATGGGAAACATCTTGAGAAATATTTCAATGCTGATATATCCAAAGCTTACAGAAACATCGATATTGATATACAGAATTCAAATCCAATAATTGCCAACCATTTTTTATCGCCAGGGCCTTTATGATGCAAGGGACCATTTTTAAGTGCATTTGGAGAGCCTGAATCTGCTGCAATTATGAAATCTCCATTCCTAGAAATGTATCGAATACTCCAAGCCACTAATTCTGACACATTTGCTCAAAGTAGATCTGACATTGTATTGTAACTTCACACACACACACACACACAAACATCTCTCTGTGTGTATGCGTTTGTGTCTATATATATATATATATATATATATATATTAGAGATGAAGCACTTCAATATTACATAACTCACCTTTCTCCTTTTGCTAAAGATCATATTGTTGATACCCAGAATCTTAAGGCTAGCAGGCTAGTCTTATTTGGCCTGGAAAGTTTGACAAGTCTCCATACCATGCATTATTTTCCCCATCTAACTGGGAACTTAAAAGGCATTTCTGCAATCTTTTTGGGCCAGTCATACAACAGTCCATTGAGTCACTTCAAAGTAAGCAATATAGACTTTTTCAAATAATCATTCAAGAAGAATATCTCTGATGTTCTTAACCTATTGAAGTTTATTCTTAATTTTATGTTGTACAATTCTGGATGACAGGAGCCTTATGTTTTGTCACAGTTTATTCAGTAGTAGAGTTGTTTTTCCTTTTCAAAAAACTCTTTCTTTAAAATGTCTTTTTGTTAATGAAGAAATTACCAATCACACAATATTGAATGGCTGAAATGAAGAGTTTAAGAGAATGAAATGCCACATTAAAATAGGATTTAGTCATTTATTGTTATAGAACTTTGAAACTGAACAGGTACTGTATGATAGTTACGTCAAACTCAATATATATGCTTGATTATTGGCTTTGAAAAATAGCAAAGATTTAATTTATGCTACAAGTAAATTTTTGGTTCCTAACTATATTAATAATCTGCTTTGATGATTTAGGTAACAGATCTTGAGCTTAGAATTTTCCTTTATGATGAGCACAAAAAGGAACCATTTCACCGCAAAGATATTGCCATGTCCTTATGTTTCAAGCCTTCACGGAGTTTGTGCAACAAATTGCAGTCTTTTTTGCAGCACATATTCAGTAACAAAAAATTTAAGAAGTTGATAATGTTATCCGACCAGAAGATTCAATCCATTAGAGCAATGGCGATTGGTAAGGAAAACAAAGAAGTTCATGCAATTATGCTATTATAAAGTTTGTTTATCTGTGGTGAGGAATTTCTGCTATTATAAATTGCATCCAACAATTATGCTTTTAGATAGATATATAACCACTAGTTAGAAAATTCTCCAAATAGATTTAGATATACTAGAAAATGTTTTTTCTTTCATATAAGTAATTTTGACTAGATTTTATTGCTTAGTTACAAGATTAGCAATCTTTTATGGTTGTAGAGATGAAAATATTATACTAATATATGATCAACAGTGTGTTAGGGAGGAAGGGTAGGTAGCATATTATCTCAATTGTTACCATCTATAGAAATGTTAAAGGTATAATTGTAATTTGTTGAGAATTTTCTTCTTTTTGGGAGGAGGAACCAAAAGAATAAACAAAATCTAGAACATTTGTAGTTTTGCCCTATTATTCTTGTTTTCCTTTTTACATTTTCGGTAGGATTTGGGAAGGGTGTGCATGACTAGCTACTTTAGTTCAATATGGGTCTGCTCCATTTTTATGATTTATTAATTTGAAGATTTTATTTCTATTTACTTATATTGCAAGAGATCAATGGCTGGCTCAAACCTGGTGGTCTTATTTTTCCTTCAAGTGCAACAGTATTTCTATTTACTTTTACTGATAAGTAGATATGTAGTTTATTGTTTATGCTATCGTTAATACAGTTTCTAAAAATAAGCTATTTTGTTTGGTACAATCCCAGCTGCCAGATGAGGATTTGTAAACCTAATTGGAGTTACGGTTATTTGTTACTTATACATGAAGCTTAGAATTTGCAGGTTTCATAGGTGCTTGGTTGTGGTTGTTTTGGCACTGCGCCCTCGTGGTGCCTCTGTTGGTTTGCTTGGATTTGGAGGGTTTTGGAGTGTATGCTATCTTCAAGATGAGACTTGTATGCCTAGGTTCTGATTCTACCATTGTCCATTAGCCTTTTGCCTCTCGTAGCTGTTATTTGGATTCTGATGGGCCGATCACTTTAACTTCGAGATCGGGAGTTAGTGTCTAGTAACAACTTTCTGGGCTAGGTTTGTGTCTTCTCTGGTGGCCTGGAACCTGAGGGTATGGGATTAGGAGGACGACCTATATTTGGGGGTTTTGTTTGTTGGTGTTTATTTTCGGTGTCCACATATATGGCACCGTTGTTATGTAATTTCTTTTTACTAGTATTTGTTCGTCTTGTGCATAGACTTGGTTATAGTAATATATTTGCCGTTAAAAAAAAAAGTAATTATGTTAGTACTATTGGTTACTTATACATGTGGTGAGTATGAATGACTAGTTCTAGAATTTTTCTTGACTTAATCATTTAATAGTTGAAAATACTATGAATGAACACAATTTAATTATAAGACTTAACTAACTATGTTTAGATTTCTAGTTTAGGGGAATAATCATACAATGGTATTTCTCAAGTTCTGCAGTATGAAAGCACATGCATGTGAACTATAATATTCACATACCCTATTGGTTTCTGAATTGTGTTCATGATTTCTCAAGTTCTGCGGTATGAAAGTACTATGTTTAGTTGAATTACACATTCTAGCATTCCATACATGTCTACTTGGTTTCTGAATTGTGTTCATGATTAAATGCTAGTGCAGATCACTTTTCTGAATCTGTAGAGAATAATGCATTTGAAACTTGTGACGAATTTATCAAGGCACACAGAGGTATTTTCAATGCTCTTTTTCTTCTATGTATTTTTAAGATTTGAATTGTACGTCAATAGTTTATAATTTTGGTTTTATGTTTTTATAATTTTGGGCCATAAAACAATTGAGCTACATTTATCTCACTCTTGAATCTTGAGTTATTTGGTATGAATCAGTTGTGGACAGCTTTTAGGCTCTGATTTATGGCCAACTAATTGACAAACCATGATAATTCAAGCTGTGTAGAAACTTAGTTTTTTGTTTTAGATTATCTTGTTCTTTTTTCAATAACAAAATACATGAAAAAAGATAGATGATGCTACTGCATTGGTTATTTAGATTATCTTCTTCTATTATGTTATGTTTGTGTTTTCGTTCATGTTTTCTTTTATATGATGCACCTCATTTTTCGTCTAATAATTCATTGTTGTAGGCCATTCCACACGTTATAGCATTCATTAGAGATTGAATTTCAAGATTCTATAGGAACTATTGGATCTAGTGTTCATCACAGGATTTGGGAAGGATATAAATGTTGGTTCTGTTATGCTTCTCCAAAATGTCGTTTCTTTTACTAGGTTGATCTTGTTCATTAAGTTTTGTTTTCCTTAGAAATTGTATTAAAAATTGGTGGTAGTTGAACTGGACGTAGTCTGCATCATTTACTATTCTAATCAGGAACATGGAAATTGTATTAAAAATTATTTAAATTGGTGTTTAACTCTTGTTTTGAGATTTTTATTGTAAACTTAGTTTCTATAGATTATTTCTATGTATTTTGTGGATGAGCGCACGCACACACATATATGTTACAAAGATTTCTATGTATTTTGTTGACTATAAGTTTGCAATTAACCTGTGTTTCAGACAACCAGTTTCTCATTGTCCACAGCCTCTGCCAAAGGTATGTTACAAAGATTCTCCCATTATTTTCCCTCCCAATATAAACCTTTGATTTGAGTTCTAATGTTTTTTATTCTACAGAAAATCAGCATACAACCTTTGCATATGTATTCTTTAGTAACTCCGCACTCACTACTATTTCAAAAGGTGTGACCTCACCTCTTATTAGTCTTTTCTAGGATTTTTTTTGTTCAATTGTCAAAAACAGGTATGAGTTCACCTCTCTTATTTTGCTTTTTGCTTTGCTAAAACAAGTTAGTTTCTTTTACCCATCTTGTTTAAGTGCTGATTTACTATTCATGAATTAAATAATTAGTGAAGGTTAAGGAATTCATATGTTATGTATGCAAATGACTTTGTTAAAATCTTTGTTACATTTGGTATTACTATAATTTTTAGAAACATGCATCTTGAACTCAAGTCCTGAGCTTTACTTTTTCCGGTATATTTGTGTGGATAGATATTTGTGAGCCTTGGATGCAAATGATATGCTTCCCATGTGATACTATATTTGCTCTTTATGATGCTTCACTATATAGATGCAAATGAGATCTATATTTCACTTATGAAGATACACTATATGCATAGTACTAGATCTTTGAAGGTATTTTGGTTATTAGTTCTTTGTTTTGGTTCTCTTGCCAAAGACTGGATTTGGTTATGCAGAATACTAGATTTGTTTTGGTTATCTTGCACTTAGAAAAATGGAGTAATGACAACTTTTTATACTAGATTTGTTTTGTTTCAAAAAATCATCTTTATTGGCAGAACTCTAGGACAATATATATAGTTATATTTTTCTAAATTATTTTTTTATACAATGTGGAAGTGGAAAGACTTATACAATGTGGGGTTCCCCAAGTGCCATGTTTGAGCAACCCTTGCTGCAAAGTCACAAAGGAATTGTACCTCCAATCTTCCAAGTGTTGTTTCCGGCGCTTGAAAAGCTATGCTTTTCTTCCTGCTTAAACTTCTAATGCTTTGAATTTTGTCTTCTGTTTTGTGAGTTTTGATTGTTTTTGGAATAAATATGCTAGGAGCTGCGCATGTCTGAGGGGAAACAGTTCTGTAACAACCCAACTCTAATCAATGATAATAGAGTTAATTAGAAATTTCAAACAAGAGATAAAAAGGAGGACTTATTGAATTAATCGGAGAATCATAGTGAAAGATGACACAAATATTAAATTAGTCACAAGTAGAAGGGCAATATGGTAAAAGAAGAGTTGTTATAGGAAATAAAAAGGAAACAAGTTAGATACACTATCTCCTTTCACACATAATCACACGCATAACACTCCCTCCTCCTTCCTGCGTGAAACTCTCTCTCACTATAGCCAAGAACATCATTCTTTCAAGGGTTTAATATGTTTTTGGTCCCTATAGTTTTCCAGAATTTCATTTTTAGTTCCTAAAGATTGTTTTCACATTTTTTAGTCCCTGAAGTTTTATAAGTCAATGTTTTTAGTCCCTATTTTTCATTAAACTCGTGCATATCATTCAAAATTTTAAATTTTTTTCCACGGTTATGTTTAGTATATTATATGAATCTCTTTTACAAAATTTTAAATTTTTTTAACAAGAGATGAATTAAATATGAATTTTTTAGTTTTTTACATATAAAAATTCATAAATAATTCATGTTATGTTTAAAAATTCTAAATTTTTATTGGAGATGTTCTTATAATATTATAAACATGAATACAAAAGATCATTCAAAAATGCAAAAGTATACAAGAGTTTGATTAAAAGTAGGGACTAAAAACACTGATTGATAAAACTTCAGGGACTAAAAAGTGTGAAAAAAATCTTCAATGACTAAAAATGAAATTCTGAAAAACTATAGGGACCAAAAACATATTTAACCCTTTCAATCGATAGATTTCATCTGAGTTTTCTTTCAAATCAAAGCTGTTGTGTTGTTGGAGTTCTAGAATAAGAAGGAAAAATCCATTCTTTCGCCTTCTTTCTCTGCCATGGCTGAACCCTCATCTCCATCACAAATGAAATTTCCTCTTCAACATCAATTGGAAAAGCTTTGCATGTGTTGGTTCACTCATCTACAAGTTCATAGGTGACTGGAAATCTAAGGTAAGATGAACCCAACCTTCTCTCATCCTTCTTTCTCTTTTGTACCAAACCCTAAGAGCCTAAATGATAGAAAAATGGATTTTATAAGTTAAAATAGACTGGTTTTGGTTAATTGTATACTGTATATGTTTGGTTTACAAGTTCATATTGAAGAAGAAAGATTTATGTGGAAATTCGTGTAGACATACCTGTGGGAAAATTAGCATAAATCTCAGAATATAAATCGTATGATAAAGATTTTTCCTCCACTGTAAAGAAGACGAAATTTCCTACATTTTGGTCACCGGAATTGTTAAAATCCATTAAGTATAGTAGGAGAAAAGCTACCTACAAGTTTGAGCAAAGTTTCAGTCCTGTTTCTGTACCAATACCCACTCTTTTGTTAACCTGGACCAATTGGATGGTTAACCCTCAAAACAAAAATTATATTTGTAATCTTGACATCCTAAGCTTTCCAACGAGTGGTCGTTTACTCAAAACGAATATCGTTTGGTATTTTAATTAAATTGCGAAAGTTAAGGTACTGTTACTATGTTTGTGCAGAAAAACTGGTTTTCGGATTTCGCTTGTTCTAGTTGAGGATATTTCAGCAGAGGAGTTAGAATCGGAGTTGGAATTGAAGACTCGGTATCGGAAAGGATAGAAGAACATGGATGGAACTAGAAGCTTGAAGTTGGGATTAGCGAATCACAACCTTTTTATCGGCTAATTTGAGGTGGGTTCCTTTAGGATAGCCTATCCATTTTAAGTTTGTCAATTTAGAACTAATTGTTCACTATAGGACATCGGTTTAGATACAATGACACGTTGGAGTATTAGATTCCCATTGTACTCCTAATGTTCTTCAAATGCTATTTTGAATATGCATGATAATCTAGTTTTCCCCAATTATTATGCATGTGATAGAATTATTATAAGAAATTTGTGTAGGATGAGGTTTTCACCCCAAAGCTCTTTATTATGTTAAAATCATATATAGAAGTTGTATTCCAATGATGTGATGGATTGAGGATGAATGAAAATTGTTTTGAACTTGATAAAAACACCCTTTTTAAGTCCCAATCGGCCCTCAACAAGTTTCGGAAAAGGCCTACAACTTCTAATTGTGATTTTAGCATTTTATATACACCTAAATTTGTTTAGGCTAAGTGGCTAACTTGAGAATTAGTAAGCATAACCTATAACAATGATGTGTGATTGACATGGTTACACATGGGAAATATAAATTGTTTTCCCACGATTAACATATAAGGAATGGATTTAGAAGGCTAGCAAGTATTACTAAAGTAGCGATCTAAGAGGTTTATTATTTACAAGAGGTTTAGGAAAATTATAGAACTTAGATAGTTGATCTTATGGAATGGATTATGCGCCTTGTGCCATAATTAATTATGAAATGTTTCAGTGGGCTTTGGACCACGTATATGAATAAAATGTTTAAGTTATGATCATAGTGATACCAGAGACAACCTGCTATAGGAGTTGGATAATCTGGTTGGATTCCCAGAGGGAATTCCACATAACGACAAGACAAGTCAAGGAGTTGTGTCCTAGCCCTCGATAGGGAATTTGACCGACTAGGTAGACCTCCTGAGCCTAACTCACCTCGGTTGTCTATGTAAAAAGAACCCAGATAACTATTGTGTGATACACTTATTTATATGTTATGTAATTGATGATTGAATATAATGCTATACGTATGAAATGACCAACTGGTAGTTTGTTCCTCTTAGTTACTAACTCTATAGGTAAATGGAACCACTGAGACGAAGTGACTGTCTCACCCCCCACATTTTGATTTCAGATAAGCAGGTTGTTTGATGTGTCGTGACCTTGAAGCATGAAGATTTAGATACGTGGATTACACGATTGAGCTGACGTCATGTTTATCTTATATTTGTATAAGATTTCAGTTGGATTATGGTTTAGTTGTTAGCTCAACTCTGTACTCAGTTATTGGATTAATGCAATCATATTATGTATTTGTATGAGATGCAATGTATTTAGTGTATCTCGATCCTGTTATTATCGCTCCTATAGATATTCTAGATAAATCTATATGGGGTGTTATAAGTTCAACCATTGTTAGTTTCTCTATTAGTTGCTTTGTCTGATTTCTATTGATTCATGCTATATGTTTTGGTTTTCTTTGGTATAGGGTACTATTTTTCATGAGGTTGCAATTTTGGTGGATGTCACGCAAGGATGACACGCACAAATCGAGAAATGTTTTAAACTCTACATTTGTCAAAGGATATGGATTTGTCATCTACTCATCTTCATCTTTCGATACATTTGTGATGAGTACCACTTGATTCATACTTAGCTTGTCATTTGGAGAAGGATTTTATGCATTTCAATGCCACCTGCAACAAGTTCACCATCCTCTCTTCAGATGTACATCTTGTGTCAAAGCTTCAGCTATCTTAGTAGTAACATCTAGTCTGCTCCTCCAGTCAAGTGAATGTCCGCTTTGAGATCCTGAAGTAATTAAAACAATTGGAGGAGGAGGTGGTGGAGATGAAGAGTTTGAAATTGGTTTTCCACATAAATTAGGATTACCATAAAAACTACTGGCACAAAATCTACCTTTAACATCAGGAAAAGGACTGCATAAATCGTTGTTAGAGACATTAAAAGCTTCGAAGTTGGAGAAATCAAAATCAGGAATCTGACCAGTGAATTTGTCATTCATTCATTCAAAACACTGTCTTAATTCATTCTAATATGTAGTTTCATTGATTCACACACACGTCCTGTTCTGGTTCACAAGAACTGCTTGTCTGAGGAAGCTTCGTTCACTTTCATCGTCACTTGGGGTCGTCAAACTCAGCCGCATTAACCTTCGTTGGGCGGATTGGTCGACGTCACCTACATCATCAACGCTCTCAACAAGTTGGTACCCTCACCATTTTTTCTTTGGAAACAATATTGACTTTCTTCTTTGCATTAGGTTTGGTTCTTTTCTCTAACAATTATTCCAAAACACTTTAATCTATTTTTATTTTCCCTCTTTTTTGGGGGCTGAATTTACAATGTCATTGTGTGGTGTTGTATAGGGGTGGCGAAGTGGGCATGCCCGCCCCATTTAGGTCCGTCCGTTTAAGCCCGCCCAAAAGCGGGGTGGGGCGAGGCGGGGCAACTTTGGTGTATGGGCTCAAAAAGCTCGCCCGTTTATTGGCGGGGTGGCGGGTGTTGGAACAAAAATGGTTCTTAGAACAAACCCCAAGAACTTGATAAAGTTTTTAGGATAACAAAGTATTAAATGCACAATTGAATTACTAAAATTTATTTTAAGTGTGCAGGAATCTTTAAGAAAGAATGGAGTCTGAATGGAGTTCAGAAGCTCTGAATTCATTCAGAAGCATTAACAGCACTTAGAAGCAATGTGACCCAGAAGTAACAAAGTTGTAAGCTGATACACTCAGATATACAAGCATCAGATTTTTAGTCTCCTCCGAAGTTAATTTGAATATGTGACCAAGTCATAAGTCAAAGAAGAGCGTCTAAAGACAAATGGGAAACCTTACTTCTTCTGGGCAAGTACTGAAGTCCTTCAAGCAATGACAGTAGTAGTTCTTTACCTCTTTTGGAATAAGGTTAAAACTCTACTACCAATACAACTACATTTGCGCTGACATCTCTATCTCCATTCAACGGTCATCCTCAACGTCTACATTGTCACTGCCTATATATAGAAGACTTGAGAGATCGTAAAGAAATACAACACTGAGCTGATTTGAAAAACTACTCTCTCCTGCATACTCAAGCTATCTAGAAAATATTTGCACAAGGCTTAAACTCTGAAAGCTTCAAACTCTGAAAGCTTCAAATTCAAGAAGTTTAGATACTTTGTATTACTAGAAAGAATTAAAGTCTTAAGGTGTATTTATTTTATTCTATCTTATCGTGTATAAGATTGTACTGAAGTCTCTTGCTGTGTGCTAGAACAATTATGTTGAAGTCTCCTGTTGTGTGATCTGGAGCATTAAGTGTAAGTCTCTTGCTGTGTGATCTAGAGCAACTTGTGAAGTCTCTTGTTGTGTGCTTGAGCAATTGTATAATCTTGGTGATTATAGTAAAATCTCTTGTAAGTACAAGAGGACTGGACTACTCTCAAGTTATGAGAGGAACCAATATAAATTGTCTTGTGTTCATCTCTTCTTACTCTGTCTTGTTATTGCTGCGATTCACTCTTCCTTAAGAAAAGTTTTTAAAATACCCAAAACACAATTCAACCCCCCTTCTTGTGTTTTTCACACCTTCAATTGGTATCTAGAGCCCGGTTCTATTGTCAATCACCTAACAGTGAGACAATACAAGATCTGAAAAACATTTCATATCTGAAGAAAATACATCTAACAACAACTCATCTGACAACACTGATCTCTCAAGAGTTAACTTTGATTACGACAAGATGAGCTCCTCATCCAAGTATGAATCCAACAACAAGAAAACTCCTGTGTTCAGTGGAGATGCCACAAAGTTTGAATGGTTGAAAGATAGTATCTATCACTATATCAATGGTATAGATGATGAGTTATGGGACTTAGTAGAAGAATGAGTTCCTATTAATGGAATAAGAACTGATGGAAAGATAACTCTTACTCAGAAAAGTGGATTATCTACTGCTGACAAGAAAATCTTTGTCAAGCACAACAAAGTGAAAAACATCATGATATTTGCCATCTCACATGACGAGTACACAAAGATTGTTGACAAATCTATAGCTAAAGCTATGTATGACTCACTGTGTGCTACATATGATAAACAAGTTCAGAATGCAAAAGCAAGACTTTTGGTACAACAATATGAACTCTTTACAATGAAGCCTGATGAAGACATTGAAACCATGTTCGCTAGGTTTCAAGTTCTTGTGTCTAATCTTAGAGTACTTAAAAAGAGTTATACAACTTCTGATCATGTGTGGAAGATTCTGAATAGCTTAACTGACAAATGGAGACCTAAGGTCACAACCATTGAAGAAGCTAAAGATCTTGATAGTATTAGCCTTGATTCACTCATCAACAATCTTAAGAGCCATGAGTTGGTCTTAAACGCTGATGTAGAAAAGAAAAAGTAAGGTCAGTGGCGTTGACATCAACCAATAAATCTTCTAGGGCACTCAAAGCTAAAACTATGGTGTGTGAAGAAGAATCTTCCATAAATGATGAAGAAGAAGAAGACCAAGATGATGATGAATTTGCATACTTCACCAAGAACTTTCAGAAATGGGCCAAGAGAAGCTTCAACAGAAATTACAAGGGAAACAGCTCAAGAAATATGAACAGCAAGGAAGACAAGACATGTTTCAAATGCAAGAAGAATGGACATTTCATGGCAGATTGTCCTGAAGGGTCAAAAGATGTAAACAAGAAAACAAATGACAAGAAGGACAGATTTAGAAGAAAATTTCAGAAGAGTCTTATGGCAACATTTGAAAATCTGAGTCTATCGTCTGATGAAGAAGAAGAAGCCAACTTAGCTCTCATGGCTGGTGCTGGCTTGGATGTTAATTCATGTGATGACTCAGAACCTGATCAAGACTCTGACAACAGTGATGATGATTTCGATGAGGTATATTCTAGTAACACCAAAGAACAATTAATACTATATCTTAAAAAATCCATGATAAGGTTTGTTGACGTTTCATCTGAATTAAACGATTTCAAAAATAAGTATGATGAAATGTCAAAAAGGGCACATAAATTTCAAAATCTTTATAATGATTCTTTAGTCAGAATAAAGAATCTTGAAAAAGGTTGTACCACGTGCAATAAACCTTATGATGAATTTGAAATTGAGTTTCATGAATTTAGTAAGAAAAATATGAACCAAAGTAGAGCTGTTTCTATGCTTTTTCGTAACTGTAAAAATGAAGGTGAAGGTCTTGGATGTTGTAACAGAACTCCTAACACCTCAATCTGTTTAAAGAAAGACTATCCTCATCTGTATAAAGTTTTTTTACCTAAGGATGTAAAAGGTAAAGCAGTGATTGTCTCAGAACCCGAAAAATACTCAGAGGCAAAGGTTAAAAAATCTGAAGAAGTATCAGAAGCAAGTACTTCAGCATCCAGAGTTACTTCAGAAGAACCCACTCAGAGTTCTAGCAACAGAAATAAAAAAGAATCAGAATCCAAGGTTGTCAAAACCAAGATACTGAATACTTCTGAATCTAATGTTGCTAAGAAAGAGATTCTGAAACAATCAATGCATCTGATGAAGAATAACACTAAGAGGTTGGTGTACAACAAGCCTAAATCATGGTTAGATACAAAGCCAAAAACTTATGGTTATTCTAAATCTAAACCTATTCCTAAAAATTCTTGGATTAAAACAAATTTTTTAAAAATTCTAGTTCTCAAAGGAGGTTTTATCCAAGAAATTGGCAAAAAAAACTATATAAAGATAAGAATAGAAGAACTAACAACTGTGGACTCAAATGGGTACCAAAATATGAAATTGTCTATAATACAGATTTAGACTTCAGAAAGGAAAGTGTTCTACTTGAAAAATGGAAAGCTGTCATTTGCAAGGGAAGAAAGGCATTTGTTCCAAAACATTACTTTGCAAATGAAAAACTCATGTTGAATGAAGAAACTGATTATTGGAGTGAATACATCAATGAGTGTGGTGTATATTACTATGATAATTGACACTGCTCATTGTACAGCTATCCAGACAAAAAGAAATGTATAAACACTCTTGGTATATGGATAGTTGATGTTCAAGACATATGACTGGTAATAAACAAATGTTCAAATTTCTCTTCTTGAAAGAAGGAGGTGCAGTTGGTTTTGGTGGAAATCAAAAAGGTAAAATCATTGGTACAGGTAGTGTAGGTAACACTTCTCTTTCTATTGATAATGTCTGGTTAGTAGATGGATTAACACACAATCTACTTAGCATAAGTCAATTTTGTGACAGTGGATTTGTGGTTGTTTTTGATAAAGAAACATGTATTGTAACCAGAGAGTCTGACAAGACCTTAGTTTTCAAAGGGAAAAGGAAAGACAATGTTTATAAAGTAAATCTTTTTGACTTGACAGATCAAAGAGTAGTTTGTCTTCTTACATCGAATGAAGAAAAATGGATCTGGCGTAAAAGATTAGGGCATGCTAATTGGAGATTAATATCTAAACTTAGCAAGCATGATCTAGTCAGAGGCTTACCAAAAATTAACTATCATTCATATGCTCTCTGTTGATCCTGTTAAAAAGGGAAGAATGTGAAAACCACTTTTAAATCCAAAAATATTGTCTCTACCTCTAGACCCTTAGAAACTCTCCATTGATCTCTTTGGACCAGTCAGTACTGCTTCAATCAATGGAAAGAAATATGGTCTTGTCATAGTTGATGATTACAGTAGATGGACATGGGTAAAATTCCTTAGAGCAAAAGATGATGCATATGATGAATTCACTATCTTCTGCACACGGATTCAAAATGAAAAAGGTTTAAGAATTTTTAAAGTTAGAAGTGATCATGGAGGTGAATTTGAAAATGAACCTTTTGAAATTTTCTGTGAAAAATATGGAATTCTTCATGAGTTCTCTTCTCCCAGAACTCCTCAACAAAATGGAGTGGTTGAGAGAAAGAACAGAACTCTACAAGAAATTGCCAGAACCATGATGCATGAAACTAACATGGCAAAACATTTTTGGGCAGAAGCAGTGAACACAACATATTATGTTCAAAATAAAATCTACATAAGACCCATTTTGAACAAAACAACATATGAGCTCTTTAAGGAAAGAAAGCCTGTTGTTTCTTATTTTCATCAATTTGGATGTACCTGTTATATCTTGAATACAAAAACCCATCTAAAGAAATTTGATGCTAAAGCTTCTAAGGGAATCTTCATAGGTTACTCTGAACGCTCCAAAGCATACAAACTGTATAACTCCGAAACTAATTCGGTGGAAAAGAGTATGCATGTCAAATTTGATGATAAGCAGCCTGACTCTATGTCAGAGCTAGTTGAAAAACTTGCAGATACTCACCTCTCAGAAGATGAAGATTCAGAAGAAGAAAGTATGTCAGAAGTCTCCCAAAACCAAAACACATCACAAGAAGTCATTCCTGTTGAATCACCACCACCATCAGAAGCTACAAATCCAACCTCAGAATATTGTGAAATTACAAGGAATTCTTTCAAATACAAGTCTTCACACCCAAAGGAACTCATTCTAGAAAACAAGGATAGTCCTAGAAAAACAAGCTCAAGCTTCAGGAATGAAGATTCTTTGCTAAGACTCATTTCTATGATTGAACCTTCAAAGATTGATGAAGCACTCCTTGATGATGCATGAATTGTAGCAATGCAAGAAGAACTAAATCAATTTGAAAGAAATGATGTGTGGACTCTGGTACCCAAACCATCTAACAAGAACATTATTGGAACAAAATGGGTGTTCAGAAACAAACTCAATGAGCAAGGAGAAGTTGTCAGGAACAAAGCACGATTGGTTGCTCAAGGATATAGTCAACAAGAGGGAATTGACTACACTGAAACCTTTGCACCAGTAGCAAGACTTGAAGCTATCAGACTTCTTCTATCCTATGCTGTGAATCACAACATCACTCTTTATCAAATGGATGTCAATAGTGCATTTCTAAATGGAGTAATTTCTGAGGAAGTATATGTCAAGCAACCACCTAGTTTTGAAGATATATCAAATCCCAACTTTGTTTTTAAATTAAAGAAATCACTCTATGGTCTGAAACAAGCTCCTAGAGCCCGGTATGAAAGATTGAGTAATTATCCTATTGAAAAGGGATTTGAAAAGGGTCAAGTTGACAATACTCTCTTCAGAAAGACATTAAAGAAAGATATTTTGATTATTCAAATTTATGTTGATGATATCATTTTTGGCTCCACTAATGCTTCTCTATGTAGAGAATTTTCTAAGTTAATGTAGGATGAATTTGAAATGAGTATGATGGGCGAATTGAAGTTCTTTCTTGGAATTCAAATCAATCAAAGAAGTGAAGGAACTTTTATCCATCAAACCAAGTACACCAAGGAGCTTCTGAAGAAGTTCAATCTTGAAGACTACAAGCCAATGTCTACACCAATGAATCCAACCAGTAGTATGACCAAAGATGAATCAGAAAGAAAAATTGATCAGAAGCTGTATCGAGGTATGATTGGTTCGTTACTTTACCTCACTGCATCTACACCAGATATTTTGTTCAGTGTATGTTTGTGTGCAAGATTCCAATCAGATCCTAGAGAATCTCATCTCACCGCTGTGAAAAGAATCTTTAGATATCTCAAGGGAACAACTAACCTTGGACTTCTTAATAAGAAATCCAATAATTTCAAGCTAGTTGGATTCTGTGATGCTGATTTTGCTCGTGATAAATTAGAAAAAAAATCCACCAGTGAAAATTGTCAATTCATTGGTTAGAACCTTATTTCATGGGCAAGTAAACGACAAACCACCATAGCATTACCTACAGCAGAAGCAGAATACATCTCAGCTGCAAAGTGTTGCTCATAACTACTCTGGATGAAATATCAATTAGAAGATTTTAATGTAAGCAGTACCAATATTCCTTTATATTGTGACAATACTGCAGCCATTCATCTCTCTAAAAATCCAATCATGCATTCACGAGCTAAACACATTGAAATTACGCATCACTTCGTAAGAGATCATGTTAAAAAAGGAACCATTGATTTAAAGTTTATTGAAACAGAAAATCAATGGGCAGATATTGAAGGAAAACGTAACTGTTTATCAAAGATAAAACGCAGCGGATTTTAAAATTTTATTTTCCTTCAATGGATCCATGTGAAAGATCATGGTCAAGAATATATTGTTACCTTGAAGAACTGATGATTTCTTTCGCGAACAAGGAGCTTTCGATCACGAACAGAAACTGCTTACGATCACGAACACGAACTGCCTTTCGATCACGAACAAGAAACACCGTATGATCACGAACAAGAACCTTCAATTGATCACGAGCACCACAATTGCAGCGCCTCCACTTAGTCCACACGAACAGGAACCTTCAACCTTCGGTGCTAGCCGTTCTTGGATGAAGAATGAGGGAACTTGAGCGGATTAGGGTTTAGAGAAATTCAGAATTTCCCAAATACGAATTAGGGTTTAGAGAAATTCAGAATTTCTCCAAAAAAGTGTGAGAGACTGAACTTCATAAGGCTCTATTTATAGAGTTTCTTATGTGAGCTTCAGTTCACACGAATTTGGACTTCTTAAGCCCAATATTCGTTTTTCACTAATTGCACCCCCGCAATAAGTCTTACTTATTTTTCCCATTTTAACTGTCCTTATGTGTGTGACCCTGTAGGTTCTTATAACGTTGGCAATAATATTTATCTTAATATTATAAACAGTGAGCGGTATCTAGCAACACATCACTGTTACCCAAGTTATAAGAATGTCATGTGATCTGACTAACCTTTCTGTGATAAACATCTTGTGCATAATTACCCTTTTGTCCTCATGTCTATATTGAACACAAGGCATAGTATGTCATCCTTGTCTAGTTCAATATTGGGCCCATTGACATATCTCCCATTATGTAGGAGGGACAAATCCCATCTAGGTCACTCATGTCCCTCAGCATGATTCGTGGGATACCCATCAACCAACTTTATAGTTATCCAGTTACGGATAACGTTTGAATGGCAACAAGGTATTACACTCCTACATCTAGGGTACACAGTGGTTTCAGGTCGAAGGATGGAATGCACCTTTTATCACTATGAGAATAACTTATGACATTTCATAACATTCTATGCAGTATTCTCATGGTGGGTCAATCCGATATAAAGTTACCCTTAACATTTATATCTATGTGAAGACTTGATAACTCATTATCTATGATCAGTGAGACGTGATCATCAGTCTACCAACATAATAGTCTCTATGCTTTAATGTTATCCCATTTCATATTAAAGCTTGACTACGGATACTTTAAGAATAATGTTCTTAAGTTAATGTAATCTCACGATTAAGTCTCACTTAATGTTTCATTACATGAACAATCTATTCTAGGGACTTTATTATTTTGGAAAACAAACATAATAAAGAAATGCCTTATTATATATATTTAATATATATAAATCATGTCACAATACAAAATCAAATGCTATCAAATGGATTGGCTTTTAGGGCTTACTCCAACAATCTCCCACTAGCACTAAAGCCAATCAAATGTTCATCTAACATTTATCGGTTAGCATGAGCATCGAGCAACTTCTTAGCAAGATGCTACATTAGTGGATAAGGAACTATTTCCTATGTTGGTATCTTACATATCTTTTCAAAGTTACTCTTTCGATCTCTATCGAAATAGAAAGGTGTCTATATATATCTGAATCGTTGGTGAGATCTATTCCTTTGTTTGCAAGATTAAATTATTATCATCACTAATGTGATTAATGAAATCTGCAACGATGGAAACATAGTTTTAGCTCAATCCTGAACTAAACGATCCAAATCAAATACTTGACCTTTGTAATAGAAATAGACACTTTCTGAAGCTTATTAGCTTACAGTGTTTATATCTGACATAAATTTGAATTTCAATACAATGTATCGGATTGGAAACTAACATCATTATAACTTATTTACAATGATCTTTTCCATACCTACCTATTTCAAAAGATAGTCCTTAGTTCCCTTAAGGTACTTAGGGATATTCTTGAAGGTCAATTAGTGTCAAACACTAGATGCAATTTTGGTACTTACTGATTATGCTATAAGCATATGGTGTATCTGGTGTTGTACATATTATATGGTGTACGCTGATCCATTGCCAAAGCATGTGGATTCTTTTCATGTATCTCTTTCTCATCCAATGAGACGTGACATTGTCCTTTGAACAAATAAAATCATTTGTCGCGTCAACAATCTATCTCTATAGATTATGATTCGTAACTCTTTAGGAAGTCTCGCCTAAGTATTTCATCAAGATATTTCCTTAATCATGTCTTACATGTATAAGGAAAATGTTTTGATGATTAATATGTCATCAACACATGATACCAGATTAAGATAATTACTCCCACTAACCTCCTTGTGTGCACAAGAATTATATTTGTCCTTTATTGATTCGTTTTCATAAAACTTCATAAATAAGAACAACTAATTCAACTTCTGAGAACTTGATCTAATCAAAATTAGATTGCTACATTTTGTATACCTTTCAAGCATCATGTGGATTGAGAAAACCCTATGTATATGTCTAACACATATATACATGAGGTCATTCCAATTAAGGAATGCAACTTTGTCATTCATCTGCCAGAACATGTAGTATAACAATTGTAACTAGACTACGATCATGGTTTCATCATAATTTGCATTTTGATTTTGCATGAAACCTTTAATAATTAATTACATCTTAAATGTAGTCTCCATATCATCCATGTCAGTCTTCTATAAGAAGACTCACTTTTATCGTCTGAGTCTTACTCATCTTAATGACATAACCATTATCACATAAGGTCTGTGTACATGGATTCTATATAAGATTCTATGGCATTTAGCCACTTCTCAGAATTTAGGTCATTTACGACCTTTTAAACAAGTTAAATATTCATCTTCAATGAAAATCATATCACCTTGTTAAGTCATGATAAAATCATACTTCCCAGCCTTGTGATATGTTAGACTTGTCTAGCCTCATGTGCAACTCAAACGGTTGATCCTACAACAACCTTGAGGAACCAGTTTGTGTTCCCTTTTAAAATATTAATGTTGTGGTACTTGAATCATTCAAGTTCTATATTACTCCCACTGAATCTTTTAAGAGACACATTCCCACTCGAGGAATGCTTCAGTCTAGCAACAAAACAACTTTTGTCCTGAAGAGTGATGTAGGACTAATATCCCATAGTTTCCTTAGGATACTTCCACATTCATCCAATTTGGAATTAAATTTATCTGATAAATTTTCAATCCAAACTATCATAAAGGCAAACTAGGTACTTTACCTTCATATCAAATATGATGTCTTTATGATTACTTTTAAAAGGCAGAGCTAGTTGTGGGTGAAGAATAACTATAAGTAGAGAAATTACAACAAAGAGTCAACGACATATAATTAAACTATCTTAAATCAAATCATGTCAAACATGATGCGATAAAATAGTTATTATATTCCTTAACTAAGTATTTACCATTATGACTTGTTCATATGACTTTAATACTTTTGTAAGTTATTTTGTTTTACTTCATTATTGAACTCTTTGACAAATTCAAAGATTTCTAATTTGTGTCACACACATACATCTACATTTACTGATATTTATCAGTAATGTAAATGAAGTAAATAAACAAAATATATCAAAAAGTTTGGTGGTTAATATACATCTCGTATGTATATACAAGGTCCAAATTTTATTTGGTCCTTATTACAACCTTTTATAGACAATCTTATCAAGATTATGAAACTCAAGTTCGTTACTTGATTTGGTCTATTGAGAGATATATTATTTTTCATACTTTGTAATCCCTTTTGAAAATAAAAAACTTGTTTGAGATTTAATGATCACATCATTTCTTTTAAAATTACAAGTATGAAATATTCTATATCTATACATTCGACTTGATTTGATACTTTTGATAAGCATCCTTCTCGAATCTAGTCATAGTAGGTTGCTAGAGAGTATAGTTCTAGAACTCATAGTTTTTCTCGCATTTGAGAACAATTCTCAATTGTGTACCAATTCAGAAACACTTTTCCGAAATTCTTGTCCTTCATAAAGACAATATAATTTGTATTGTATTCCAAAATTCTAATTACAGAGATATGTAAAACTTTGTATTATGATTAAATCATTTTAATACGGACTTTTATTAAAATGCTCCCACTATTTTATTCAAACCAAATGACCTTCAAGCATATGATTCGGAAAATCCCGTTGGAAGATTTTCTAGTGAGAATGAGATCCATATTTCACTTTGTTTTAAGTCAGCGTTGGACTGATTACACAAAACTTAGTTTATTTAGGTAGGAAACTCCTTTCCAATTGTATCTCATACAACTCTCATATCCTTTCTGTTGGGTAAATAACACTTATTTTATTTTTAATCCATCATATGGAATAACCCAACGCTTGCTTCTAATATCATATAATTATATTATATTTAATTAGTTAAGTTAACCCAAAGAATAGCCCTCGGATAAACTGGTTATCTCACCGCAACTTATCAATATAGACAATGCACTTTACGTTGGCAAAACCTACATTAATCGATATTGATCTTGAAGGGTGCTATTCTTTGGAAAGCATAAAACTTAATATATTATTTGAAGGATTTTTAATTAGTTTGATCTCACCTCACCACGGCTTATATATCATATATATTCGCACTCCAATCATTCAAGTATGCATAACAATTAAACAAAATAAAAGTGACATGATTATGGCCCCTAACGTTGTGATTCTCTCAAGCCAATGAGAGAATCTAAACTAGTCCTAGAAACAACCTTGCTTCTCCAAGCTAGACCTCCAGGGTTGTTCAAGCGTCAGGATTCTTCTTACTTCCTTGTATTCTAATTACTTTACAAATAAGAGAAACTCGTTTTACATACGAGGGAGTGGATGAGAGGAGAATGTACATATAGAATTTGAGAGAGAGAGGCACGACACGCAGGCCGTATTTTAAAAACCCAATAAATAGAATTATAAGACTAAGACCATAATCACTCACAACAAAATAATAATAAACACACTGTTATCATTATTATTAAAATTAAAGTCTCATAATTAAATAAATTAAATTAAAATCCGGCGATTGATCACACGACGCAAAGTTAGCAATTAAATTTGATTCAAACCTTTTAATTCACAATTAAATCTTTCGAATCAAAATTTGCTAAAATAAATAATATTATTTTAAAGTAGAATCAAATCTTTGACAATTCTCCAATTACCAAATATTGCAATTTATTTAATCAAAACGTTTTTGAATAAAATATTTTTCCAAAATTGGTAATATTATCTTTTAAAACAATTTCAAAAGATATTTCTAAAATTTTGAAACGATTTCAAAATTAAATATATTTGTCAAAATCACTTTGAATTACCATCTAATTTTGCATCAACATTTGATACGTTTTACAAACCCTAATCATAATGACACAACACTTGCATCGTTATGAATACTCTTACAATAACATGATCATATCAAATCAAGTGCTCTGATTCTTCGTTCAATACGATAATTGAATTCGTTAAACTTCACCAGATACGGTTTCAAAGCTTATACTTCATTAGATACGGTTCCGAAGTTTATGCTTCACCAGATACGGTTCCGAAGTTTCAAACATCAATTATCAAATATGAACAAGTATCATTCAACTCAATTATTGTACGATCAAAATTAGTATATCATATATACCAATATCACATAGGGTTTATGTGCATATGTGATCGAGTAACATGTTTCTCTTGTTAAGATAATCAATACGTTGATGCTTCACCAGAAACGGTTCCGAAACATCAAACCAATTGATAACCATAAACAGAAACATGGTTTGGCCAATTTTAATTGCTTTATTATTTAATTGATTCCAATATGTTTAAACATTTTAAACATAAACGAATTAAACAGAAACAGTTTCTGATGTGTTTAAACGATTTAAACAGAGACATTAACATGTTTAAACAATTTAAACAGACACACGATTAAACAATTAAACAGAATCGCGATTTAAACAATTAAACAGAATCGCGATTTAAACAATCTTTGCTTTAAACAGAAACGCATTTAAAATGTTTAAACAGAATAGCGATTTTAAACAATGTTTAAACAATTTAATCAGAAACGTGATTAAACAAAACAATCTGATTCAAGGTTTCGTAATGAACAGTTCATTAACGAAACCCTAATTGTATCGACGTTTGACACAATTTTAAAACCCTAACCGATTCTGTTTCCATAATAATACAACAATCATTCATCAAAACGTTTCAAGATTGTTGTTCATTATAGATGATTGACTCATGAATGCTTCACCAGTATCAGATTCCGAAGCACATGCTCACAATCACCCATTATTCACGCCAATCACAAAATATTCTGATGAACAATATAATCGGTATATCACATATACCAACGTCGTATTAGAATTATATATCACATATATAAATTAAGATTAATCAATCACATCTTATTAATTCTTGTTCTTATTATTATTAATATAGATTCACAATCATATCATATTAATAAACGGTAACAAACATCAAAACCGATCCATGGTTTCACAAGTGGCTCTGATACCACTGAAGGAAAACGTAACTGTTTATCAAAGATAAAACGCAGCGGATTTTAAAATTTTATTTTCCTTCAATGGATCCATGTGAAAGATCATGGTCAAGAATATATTGTTACCTTGAAGAACTGATGCTTTCTTTCGCGAACAAGGAGCTTTCGATCACGAACAGAAACTGCTTACGATCACGAACACGAACTGCCTTTCGATCACGAACAAGAAACACCGTATGATCACGAACAAGAACCTTCAATTGATCACGAGCACCACAATTGCAGCGCCTCCACTTAGTCCACACGAACAGGAACCTTCAACCTTCGGTGCTAGCCGTTCTTGGATGAAGAATGAGGGAACTTGAGCGGATTAGGGTTTAGAGAAATTCAGAATTTCCCAAATACGAATTAGGGTTTAGAGAAATTCAGAATTTCTCCAAAAAAGTGTGAGAGACTGAACTTCATAAGGCTCTATTTATAGAGTTTCTTATGTGAGCTTCAGTTCACACGAATTTGGACTTCTTAAGCCCAATATTCGTTTTTCACTAATTGCACCCCCGCAATAAGTCTTACTTATTTTTCCCATTTTAACTGTCCTTATGTGTGTGACCCTGTAGGTTCTTATAACGTTCGCAATAATATTTATCTTAATATTATAAACAGTGAGCGGTATCTAGCAACACATCACTGTTACCCAAGTTATAAGAATGTCATGTGATCTGACTAACCTTTCTGTGATAAACATCTTGTGCATAATTACCCTTTTGTCCTCATGTCTATATTGAACACAAGGCATAGTATGTCATCCTTGTCTAGTTCAATATTGGGCCCATAGACATATCTCCCATTATGTAGGAGGGACAAATCCCATCTAGGTCACTCATGTCCCTCAGCATGATTCGTGGGATACCCATCAACCAACTTTATAGTTATCCAGTTACGGATAACGTTTGAATGACAACAAGGTATTACACTCCTACATCTAGGGTACACAGTGGTTTCAGGTCGAAGGATGGAATGCACCTTTTATCACTATGAGAATAACTTATGACATTTCATAACATTCTATGCAGTATTCTCATGGTGGGTCAATCTGATATAAAGTTACCCTTAACATTTATATCTATGTGAAGACTTGATAACTCATTATCTATGATCAGTGAGACGTGATCATCAGTCTACCAACATAATAGTCTCTATGCTTTAATGTTATCCCATTTCATATTAAAGTTTGACTACGGATACTTTAAGAATAGTGTTCTTAAGTTAATGTAATCTCACGATTAAGTCTCACTTAGTGTTTCATTACATGAACAATCTATTCTAGGGACTTTATTATTTTGGAAAACAAACATAATAAAGAAATGCCTTATTATATATATTTAATATATATAAATCATGTCACAATACAAAAGCAAATGCTATCAAATGGATTGGCTTTTAGGGCTTACTCCAACAGATATCTTTACAAAGCATTTGACAATAGAAAGGTATGATTTTATAAAGAAAAACTTGAATATGACTCTTGTTGCTAATGACAAGCTAATCTCTGAATGACACTCAGACTCTGTGTGTTTCAGAAGCCATTAATTCAGAAGTTCTTGAGTACAAATGCGCATCTGAACCACTCAGACTCTAAGACTTTTCAAATTTCAAAAGTGGCTCTGACTGGCAAGTAGCCTACAGCTATCTACTTGCGTGTCAGTTACACAATAAATCTTCTGACTAGTGTCTGATGCTGAGTGGGTAAAGAGGAGTTAATGATGTGATCTTTAGTGCATTTTTACGGAAATAGTCTATCTTCTTCTCTGGCATTTAGTCTAAATATATCACTTATACACTATCACACACTTTTCACTCACTTCCTACACTATACCCTCAACCTTTAGAATATATAATCTCTTTTCAATCAAGTTCTATGGCTTCTTCATCTCAACCATCTACAATGGCCACTATTCTCTCTCACAGCACTAACGTTGGAAACAACCTTGAAGTTTCTGGTGATTGTCATAAGTCTCCTCAATCTAAGAATTATAGTATTTTACCAAATTATGTTACTCGAGTTAAAAATATCAATGCTTGCTATCCTCATCTTCTACTCTCTTCACGAGGCTTGAAAACTGCTGAGTCATTCTCCAAGACCTTAAAGCGAGTCTTACCTCAGGAAAGATTGAAAACTGAAAATGTTGTTCGATTCAATGAATCAAATAAAGAATTTGATAAGGATTCATATCGAGAGGCAACTCAAGCAATGAAAGAAGCATATGAGAGTCTTAATGCTAACCAATCCGGACTCATCCAAAAATGGGTACCAAGAAATAAAATTCTTTTCATTACAGGAACAACGAGAAGAGATCTTGATACTCCCATCAATTGGGCCAAGGTGACGTGCTGAAGCTGCTGTATCTAAAAATATATTTTTTATGAAGCAACTTATACTGAATCAGAATTTGATGAAAAAACAAATGAGAACTCAAAGGAGAGCAGCTTAGAAGAAGATGATTACATATCCTATCCCCATCTAGACGACACTGAAGACACATCATGGTGGGATGATGAGTTCGATCATGACTGGTAAAATTGCTGAAGAAAATGCTGCAGAGTTTGATGTAGAAAAAGTCAACCAGCCAATCTTATAGGTCCCTGTTGAACCTTCTGGTGCTGACATTACAGCCAGACTGGATGCGCAAGAAGCAACGCAACGCAACGAGAAATGAAGCAAACAATTACCTCTCTTGTGGACTCTCAATCAGAAATTAAAAACATGCTTGCCTTGATCCTTGCTAGACAACAACCACCTAACCCTTAATTGCTTTTTACTTGTTATGTTTGTGCACTCTTAGTTAATCTGTTATATTGTTATCTATTTTCTTTATGTATAACTTTATCTGTTATGTGATTACTTTGTTTATCTTTTTGACCGATGCCAAAAGGGGGAGTAAGAGCACTATTAATTGCGTAAAATATATGCCTATAATACTCTGAAACTCTTGTGAATCAAATTGAATTTTTTTTATTATTTTGTGCTTATATTGAAAAAGGGGAAATAATTATAATCTCATAGAACAAATTCTCATATATAGATTCTGAGAAAACTTGCGAACTTGTCTTGTATCTATATGACATAGGGGGAGAGCTTGCAAGCCTCTCTTCTGTGTATCAAGTATGATATTTTGATCTCAAGATATAATGATTGTTTCTTAAATTGTCTTAATTAATCATGGACATACTTAGGGGAGTTTACAAACCTAACCCTATAGTGTGTCTGACTTAGGGGGAGCTTGCAAAACTCATAAACCTGATGAGAACATGATAAATTAATTCAACAACAATTGACAATTAATACTTATGTTTGTCATCATCAAAAAGGGGGAGATTGTTGGAACAAAAATGGTTCTTAGAACAAACCCCAAGAACTTGATAAAGTTTTGATGATAACAAAGTATTAAATCCACAATTGAATTACTAAAATTTATTTCAAGTGTGTAGGAATCTTTAAGAAAGAATATAGTTTGAATGGAGTTCAGAAGCTCTGAATTCATCTAGAAGCACTAACAACACTTAGAAGCAAATGTGACCCAGAAGTAACAAAGTTGTAAGCTGATACACTCATATATACAAGCATCAGATTTTTAGTATCCTCCGAAGTTAATTTGAATATGTGACCAAGTCATAAGTCAAAGAGGAGCGTCTAAAGACAAATGGGAAACCTTACTTCTTCTGGGCAAATACTGAAGTCCTTCAAGCAAGGGCAGTAGTAGTTATTAATTTACCTCTTTTGGAATAAGGTTAAAACTCTACTACCAATACAACTACATTTGCGCTGACATCTCTATCTTCATTCAACGGTCATCCTCAACGTCTACATTGTCACTTCCTTTATATAGAAGACTTGAGAGATCGTAAACAAATACAACACTGAGCTGATTTGAAAAACTACTCTCTCCTGCATACTCAAGCTATCTAGAAAATATTTGCATAAGGCTTAAACTCTGAAAGCTTCAGATTCAAGAAGTTTAAGGTGTATTTATCTTATTCTATCTTATCTTGTATAAGATTGTACTGAAGTCTCTTGCTGTGTGCTAGAGCAATTGTGTTGAAGTCTCCTGTTGTGTGATTTGGAGCATTAAGTGTAAGTCTCTTGCTGTGTGATCTAGAGCAACTTGTGAAGTCTCTTGCCGTGTGCTTGAGCAATTGTATAATTTTGGTGATTATAGTGAAAACTCTTGTAAGTAAAAGAGAACTAGACTACTCTCAAGTTGTGAGAGGAACCAGTATAAATTGTCTTGTGTTCATCTCTTCTTACTCTGTCTTGTTATTGTGTTTATTCCGCTGCAATTCACTCTTCCTTAAGAAAAGTTTTTAAAATACCCAAAACACAATTCAACCCCCCTTGTGTTTTTCACACCTTCAGCGGGTTGGCGGGCCGCTCCGCCTTCCTCTTTTCTTTTCTTTTTATATAGTTTGAATTACAATTATATAACTATTAATTAGTATAAAAAATGCTGATTTTTTTTAAGAGCGCATAATAGAACTTCAACGATACCAAAAACAAACACATATTAAATTAAAGAATGATGCTATATAGCACGGCTCATTTCACGCACGAGAACGCAAGAAGCGTTGAACATACATGCAATTTACTTCAATGCTTATTATTGATCCATCAAACATACTAGTAATTAAGTAGTAACAACATGCACTAGTTGCAATATATAAAAAATAAATAATATCAACACTTTAACTGCACCAAGATTGGACCTTTCTTATTTATTTATCCTCAATCAAATATTAAAGTGCTAGTTACTTTAGTTACTTTTATTTTTAATATAACTAAAAGTTTATATTTGATTAAAATTTGTATATATTTTAGACCGGAGTAGTAATTAGTCGTTAACAAGACAAATAAAAAACAAAACAAAATACATCTCAAACATTTCATCAATGCATGCTCAATTTTCATTTTAAGTAAAAAATATTACAAAGCCCGCGGGCAAACCCGTCCCACCCCGCCCCGTTTTTTAAGCGGGATAGGCGGGGCGGACCAACTTAAGATGGCGAGTTAAAGACCTCTATCCAGCCCGCCAAAAATGGCGGGTCAAATGGGCCGACGGACCGAGCCCATTTTGCCACCCGTAGTGTTGAATGGTTATATAGTTATTCAATTTGGTGGAAATGATGAATGCGATTTTGGTTAAGGAAAATTAAATATGAGAAAATCTAGTTTGTTTATGTGAATTTACAAGAAAAAGTTAAACTGAGAGGTGGGTGTATGTAGCTGGGGGGAGCAAATTTTCAACAATTATTTATAATGAATTAGCTAGATATTAGCTATGAATATTTTAAAGTGAACTAACAACAGTTTGCTAGAGATTGGCTATGAAATAGCAAACAAATAGGTAACATTTTTTAATGTTACGGTACTGTGAAATGTTATTAAAACTCTTTAGTAACATAACTTTTATGTATAACTAAACGTTAACCCGTGCGATAGAGTATCATATCCGACACTAAATGTGATGTAATAATAAGTTCAAATGAAAAAGTAAAAGAAAAAAAGTTTAAAATATAGTGATGATAAAAACAAAATTATTCTGAAGAGAAAAAAACAAAAAAAGAGAAGATGAAGGTTGAAAAGAGGCATAAGTTACGGATAAAACATGGCGGTTTCAAGGAATGAATTGCTAACAATTATAAATTAGAGGCTTCACAAATATTATGAATGAATTGCAATTTGTGTGAGTAGCGGTCTGACAAAAATAATCTCACAACAACCATAGATAACAATAAAAACATACAAAAAAATAAAATAAAAATATAAATTATCTTTTGATTAAAGGGGTAGGAGATGACAACAAAAACAACAACAACAAAATTAGAATTGTAATCAACTGAAAAACTAAAAAATCAGTTGTGAGAACTAAGCCACATTAGCAACAAAATTAGAATTAGAATCAACTCAAATACCATGAATTGAGTCTATAATATATCTGGTAGTTGAATTATATTTGTGTATCTATAATATATCACGAATTGAGCCACATTACCAACATATTTATAATGAGAAAATACACTCATATCATGATTTTTTTTAGGGTAAATAGGGTTTTATCCCCTGCAAAATATGCGAGTTTTGGTTTACCCCGTGCAAAAAAAAATTGGATTGCCCCTGCAAAATGAAGATTCCTTCAATTACCCCTCTCTGTTGACAATTAGGATATGAAATATTCATTTTTGCTGATGTGACATGTCTAGGGTGCTTTTATTTTATTTTTGATTAATTTAATGATTAACATATTGCCACATAATAATTGTATTTGAAAAAAATTAAATTTACATTTTATTTTAAAAAGTAAAAAAATTAAAAAATTCTGGTTTCAAATTTCTGATTTTTGTTAAAAAATTTCAATTTAAATTCAATTATTTAAAAAAACGATTGTCATTGAAAAAAGTTCTGTTTTTTATTAAAAAATGTCAATTTTCTGATTTTTTTTTTAATTCAATTATTGTAACAAAAAAAAAAAATTCAATTTTCTAAATTTTTTTAAAATAATTAAATTGACTACCATTTTTTTAAATAATTGAATTTAAAAAAATTAAATCTAAAAAAAATCAGAAAAAATGGAATTAAAAAAATTAAATTGACTATTTTCTTAAATATAATTAAATTTTAAAATAAAATAAATTGAAATTTTTTTAAATAAATTTAAAATTGAGATTTTTTTTAAATAAAATCAGAAAAAAAAATTAAATCTTTTTTTTTTTTTTTTTTACTTTTTGGTTTTTTCTTATTTTCAAAATAAATTGTCAATTTTTTTTTTAAATACAATTATTATGCGGCAATATGTCAATCATTAAATTAATCAAATATAAAATAAAAGCACCTAGACATGCCACATCAGCAAAAATGAATATTTCATGTCCTAGTTAGAGGGGGTAATTGAAGGAATCTTCATTTTGCAGGGGGTAATCCAATTTATTTTTGCAGTGTAAATCAAAACTCGCATACTTTGCAGGGGAACCCTTTTTTTTAAAACATGTGATTATATAAGGAAATGATATCAATTTTTTTTAAATAAATTAGAATTGAATTGGTTTTGCTATCCAAAAAGGATTAGCGGCGCCGCTTGTTGCCCATTTGCATTCTATTCAAGTGTAATTATCTTTTATATATATATATATATATATTAGAATCAACTGAAAAACTAAAAAATCAGTTGTGAGAACTAAGCCACATTACCAACAAAATTAGAATTAGAATCAACTCAAATACCATGAATTGAGTTTGGAATTCTGGTAATTGAATTGCAGCCTGGAAATTATATTTGTGTATTTATAATATATCACGAATTGAGTCACATTACCAACATATTTATAATGAGGAAATACGCTACTATCATGATTTTTTTTAAAAACGTGTGATTATAATATAGGCTTAATGGCAGTTTTGGTACCCCTATTTTCAAAAAATTTGAATTTTGGTACCCCTATTTCTAAATCAGCAATTTTGGTCCCCCTATTTTTTCAAATTTTGAAATTACACTCATGCTTATTTCATGTTGCTTATTTGGCACATTTTAATATTACGTGTATAACACCCCATAATACAATGTCTAGAATATATTACAAAGCCCATAATTAGATACCGAGTACAACAAGTTTACAAATACATAGATTAAAAATTCGAGCACACGCAGGTGCCAAAGTACAAAATAGTACAACACAGCCGAAAGAAATAGACTGAAACATAGTAAACTAGACATCCTAGACTCGAACAACACGATCATAATCATGCTAACTACTCCACAGCTTGCTTGCCACGATCACCCTGAGTACCTGAAACATGAACGGGGGGGGGGGGGGGGGGGGGGTAAGACTACTAAGTCTCGTGGATTCTACTACCCACCTAGCGGTGACTACACCGGGGTAACCTGCACGTCAGTCCTCAAGCAATATCCAGCGCATCTCATATATATATATATATATACACAACAAGTAATATGGTGTAACACACAAAGAACTATCTGAATTCATTTTAGCTCCGCAAGGACACTCTGAGGTGAGCCGGTCTCAGAGAGCCTCACACTCCTCCGCACCAATCCTCGTGGACATAAGCACTATGGTACGGAGCCTCCGGCATCACAATTGTTATTAACATTTTATTCCGGATTCCTCGAATTCCTGTAGTGGTGTACAGAAGACAACCACCTGCTCTCGACTGACATGTAAACATCTAGAGTTTCAATCTCTACCAATATATCCCAATCCTGGGGAATTATCCTATTACATAACCTGAGTTAATTTCATTATAATCCTAAACCGTGCAATTAACATTTCGATTGTTATAACCTCCTATTATCAATAGATAGAAGACCTGGAATGGTAATAGTTTAAGATATATAATACTTGAGTTTTAAGAAAACAGAACATTTGCCAAAATCCTGTCATGGTCGCTTAGCGAGAGCTGGCGACTGCTAGCGAACCAAGTCAGAAGGTTCTGGCCAGCCAGCGAACGCTAGCGACCAAAACATGCAAACCCAGTTGCACGTTCGCCAGTTGCTAGCTTAGCGAGCAACACGGGATTCCTGCTATGTTTTGCAGAAATCAGTGTAAAACCAGAAACTTCCAACACCATTCCAATCCAGCCATTCCATTAACATTATAAGTAAGTTTAACAATTAAAATGGAAAGGGTTTTGGGAGTTAAACTCCTCTCATACACATAATCTAAATTCCCTAAATCCTATGTTATCATGCATTGTTTAAGTTTGGGGAATTTCTAACTAAATAACCTAAGAACCCACCTCAATGAGCTTGAATTCTTTGGCTAACACTGGATTGCAGTTCTGGATTGATAGCTTTAATTCCTCCTTGAATTGAAGTTCCAATTTCAAATTCCTAAATCATCACAATCCAAGATGAGCATGCAATGAGTTAACATATTCTAAGGAACAAAATCTCCCTTTGCATGCCTAGTTGGCTGAATTGGGATGAAATGGTGAGCCAAGAACTTGATGATATTCTTGGTTTGTTTTCACGAGAGAGAAAGAGGAAGAGCTAGATGGAGAGTTTTATGATTTTTTTCCTTCAGCAAAATGAGAAGCAATTGGAGTAGTGTTGGGGTGTGTCATGGTTTGGCTACTCTAGTGGGACACATGTCCTTGCTAGCCATGACACTCTCATGGAAGGACAACTCATTAATAGACATGTAGTTTTCAAATGCTACACTTTAATTGATCCCTACTACTAATGCTAGATCTTAGAATGTGGTGTTTTAGAAAATAACCTTAATAGTATATAATACTAGTGAAAGAAATTGGGAATGTTACACTCTACCCCCCTTAAAGAAATTTGGTCCGCGAAATTGAAAACATACCTGAGAAAAGATATGGGTAGTTTTTCATCATCTCGGATTCTAACTCCCAACTGAACTTGTCGTTCGGTGATTGAGACCATTCTACTTTCACCTTCGGAATTTCCTTTTTCCGAAGAGTCTTAACATCGCGTTTCACAAGTCGAATAGGGTCAGGCTGATAAGTTAAATCTGACTTCAAATCTATGCTTTCCAATTTTATCGGCACGAACGGATCTGAAATGAATTTTCTGAGTTGTGATACACGGAGTACATTCCGTACCGTAACAGGTTTAATGACAACAGTGGCTGATATTCTACGGAACCATCGTGTCTAAGAATTTGTTATGGTCCAACATATCGCGAACCGCGCTTCTTTGCTTTAGACACTCATGTTAAAGTCCTTAACTGAACTGTGTTTTCCCCAGCTACAATCGTCATTCATCGGTTAGTTTTCTCACCATCTTCCACCTCCAGTCCCTTGGAATAAAACTTTCCTCTCTCAAGGAGTTGATGGCCTAAATATCCACTTACTGACCATGTTCTTAAACGATCTCATACTGCGCACTCTGATTTTTTTTTTTAACATTTTCTATCATCCATTTATTTGTGTCCTTGCCTTTCATTATCCCACTGCAAACTGATATACTCGCGACACGTCACTTACATCATCTACCGTTGTCTCATATTCTATATCTCCTCAATATGTTACTGTCGCGGTGATTTTTGGATATCGAGTTATTAATTAACTTCGAATCGCAATTTAATATTCCACCACCGATCTTTAATTTATCCGAGGGAAAGGGAAAAAGTTCGAAAGAAAACCCTATTTTTTTTTAGAGAACAAAGTTCGGGGGTTAGTTATACGAAGGGAAGGTTTTAGCACCCTAATTATCTATAGTACTCTATAGGAACCTCTTGTTTTTATTCTAACTTTGCGCTTAATTTTAATTGCTTGTAAAAATGTATGGGTATGAGAATTAAAGTGATGATAAAAATGCTTAAAGAATAAAAAAGTAGAAAAATGTTTTTGTTGATTTTATTGATCGGAGAGACAAGTCTCATGCCTACGTACCCGAAGGATCAAACCACCGTAGTTCGGGGTAAAAAGACGAGTAAATTTGTTTGTTTAATTTTAAAGTTTTTGAAAATGGTTTTAAAGACCAAAAGCCAAAAGTGGCAAAAATGTGAAGTTGATTGATGTTAATTTGTGAAGAAAGTCTAAATGGTTAAATTGATTGAGATTTGATTATGAAATAAGACGCGGACACTTGGTTTAAAATCCAAGGTTAGTTGAGAAAATGTTTGAAGTGATAAAAGACACTTGGTTTGAAATCCAAGGTTTTTGTAAGAAAAAGAACACTTGGTTTGAATTCCAAGGTTTGAACGAGAAAAATAACACTTGGTTTGAATTCCAAGGTTTTTTGCGATAAAAGGACACTTGGTTTGAATTCCAAGGTTTTTTGATAGAAGTGTTTGATGAAGATTTTTGTGCTTTTTGTGATATTTCGAAAAGAAAATAATTATGTATTTTTTTGGAAAGAGGTCTTGACCTCATTTTTTGAGAAGAAAATAGGTAATGGTTACGCGCGCAAAATGACACTAACCTAAAACGTCACAACTAATAAATCAAACGCGGAGACAATTCGCAATGATATTTTGAACAAAGCGACGCCTTTTCCCTCGGAATTTAACGTTACGCGTATTGACGGAAAGCGATAAAAAATAAATATGCATGAAATGCAATTTTTCATTTAGGGTACATCGGCCTAATCACACTCTAAAATTTTTGCGAGAAAATAAATATGAAATGATGCAAGAGACGGGGTATGCTATGCGCTTTTATTTAGAGTTTACATTTGGCCTATTTACATCCTAAATTCAAAAAACAAAAGTGAATGACAATTAATAAGCGATAAATACTCAATGTTACAATAATAAAATAACGGTAAAAAAAATGATGGATAAATCGATGTAATGAAATAAATATGATATGTAATGGATGAATAGCATAAGTAAATAAATACGAAAATAAGACAATGAGAATAAACCTCGACATCATGCTTTACAAGGCTAAACAAAGCTAAAATAGCTTATGCCCAAAAGCACTTATCTCATAAGCTTAAAAATTAATTAACAAAATAAAGCATGAAATAATATTACCAATATCTAAATATCGAATAAATAAATAAGCCTCGACATCATGCTTGATTGGCTAAAATAAAAGCTTAAAAAAACTTATGCCAAAAGCACTTATCTCATAAGCTAAAAAAATAAAAATAAAACTAAGACAGGGGGGTGTGAATCATAAAACGAAATAACAGGGGGGTGTGAATAGCAGTATAATAGTCAGGCCCAGACCCACATAGGCCCATCTGTAAAAAAAACAAACAAAAAAACCAGGATCAAATCTGGCCGTCTGATGGATCAGACGGCCCTGATCTAAAATTAAAGAAGGAAAGATCTAGGCCTCCTGATTGAAATCAGAGGACAAAGGCGCGCAGGTGCACGATAAGACCGTGCACCTGCGCGCACAGGATCAGGCTGTGGTATAAAAAGAAAACCCTAGAAAAAAAAAATCATAAGTTTCTCTCTTCTCTCTTTCCTCTTGCCGCGGCTCCTCTTTCTTCCTTCCAACCATGGCCGCCGCGGCGGCTTCTTCTCCACCCTCAAAAATTCACTCTTTTAAACAACTTCCAACATCAAAACTAAACATTATCAAATCCTAAACCCAAATATGAAATCAAAAATCCGAAAAAAATAAACAATCATGCTAGATCGGAGAAAAAAAAGAAATATAAACGAGTTCAACCTTTTACGTTTTCGAGTTCTGTTCTTTTGATTCGTCCTCTTCTCTTGGCTTTATGATTCTGTTTTCGGTTCGGATGTGGTTTCGGGTTTTGAAGGATGGTTTGTGGTTCGGTTTCGATCTCGATTTGGTTTATGGATTTGCGATGATGATGTGTTTTTTCGTTTCTGGATTTTCGGTTTGTTTGAAGGTTTGAAGTTTTGATTTGGATTTGTTTCTGATTTTTCGGTTTGATTTGATCTGGGTTTCCTGTTTTCTGGTATATTTTTACTGTATTTGATTTTTTTTTATGAAGAAGATGAAACTTCCTTTTTGTCTGCGGCTGGCTGGATTTTTTTGTGTGTCCAGATCTGATTTTTTGCTGTTCACTAAATACACCCATTGGGTTCTAAGATGGGGAACCAGGATCTGAATTTGGACAATGAAGGACACTGTTTTAGACAGAAAAAATGTTCCCTGTACTGTGTGTTCCCTGTACTGTGTGGGAGAAAAGGAAGTTGACTTTTCAATTTTTCTGGTTTTTTTTATCAGAAAAAAAAAGGACAAAAGGACAAAGTAAAAATAAAATAAAACAAAATAATTAAATTAAATTAACTAAAATACGAAAATTAATAAAAACAGAAAATAAAATGAATAAATAAATTTTTAAAAGAAAGAAGATAATAATAATGGTAAAAAATAATAAATAATAATAATAGAAAAAGAACAAATATAAAAGAAACAACAAATGAGGTATTTTAAAATACCTCTCTGCCGAAATTTCGTCAGAAATGACAAAAAAGGCAGGAAGGTTTTAAATGCCGAACAAAAATCAATCGGTCAAAAAATGGGGTATGACAGATGCCCCTATTTAAGTTTTCTTCCGTCGGAGATAAAAAGAAAAAGATGATTTTTGATGATGTTTTTGTTTTGGTTCGACGGTGGAAGAGACTTAAATACAGAGTACACCGTTTTTTGACCGGATTAAATTATAAAATGCTATGATATGACGTCATGAGTGTTATGTTTATGAGTGTTTGAATAAAATGAAGATTTTTTGACAAAAGTAATGAAGACAGAAAGCGGTAAAGTCCTGTATGCGGACAGAAGTAAAGACTGAAAGCGATAAAGTCCTGTGTATGGACAGAAGTAAAGACGGAGAGCAATAAAGTCCTGTGTGCGGACAGAAGTAAAGACTGAAAGCGATAAAGTCCTGTGTGTGGACATAAGCAGATAAAGTCCTGTGTGCGGACAGAAGTAAAGACTGAAAGCGATAAAGTCCTGTGTATGGACAGAAGTAAAGACGGAAAGCAATAAAGTCCTGTGTGCGGACAGAAGTAAAGACTGAAAGCGATAAAGTCCTGTGTGTGGACATAAGCAGATAAAGTCCTGTGTGCGGACAGAAGTAAAGACTGAAAGCGATAAAGTCCTGTGTGTGGACATAAGCAGATAAAGTCCTGTGTGCGGACAGAAGTAAAGACTGAAAGCGATAAAGTCCTGTGTATGGACAGAAGTAAAGATAGAAAGCAATAAAGTCCTGTGTACGGACAGAAGTAAAGACAGTGTCCACCAACATTGGGGGATGGTAAGGACAAGTAAAGGCAGTGTCTACCAACATTGTGGGATGGTAAGGACACATCGAGGAAATAAATTGTCTGCTGACATTGTGGGAGAGCGAGACATGACAAGAATGTGGATTTGTCTGGACCAGACACACTGGAAATGACTTCTTTTGGGGAAATCCACCATAAGTTTGCAGTTGATTGTTTGCAAAACCTGCTACTTGAAACATGCTTGATGGAGACATCTCTGGACCAGACCCACTGGGGATGACTCTTTTTGTGATGTATGATTGATGGAGACATCTCTGGACCAGATACACTGGGGATGACTCTCTTTGTGATGTATGATTGATGGAGACATCTCTGGACCAGATACACTGGGGATGACTCTTTTCGTGATGTATGATTGATGGAGACATCTCTGGACCAGGCATACTGGGGATGACTCTTTTTGTGATGTATTGAAACAGGACACGTGATAGTCAATGCAGCATGTATGAATGATTTTGTTTGCACGTTGCGTAGGAATATGAATATATGTATGGACATGTGAATGATTGTAAGTATGTATGCATGTATGCATGTATGTATGAATGATTGTTATGAAGCTTGTATTTGTATGATTGAATGATATTTGTATACGACTGGATGAGACAAAAGCTTGATCAGAAAAGATGAACATCGGGCCGACGTATCCGTACAACCACTCGGTAGTTCTCCGCTGGGAGCACCATCGTTATAGGTGAAATAAATCAGATCCTCGGGGTAAAACCCGGTATGGTGTGTCAATCCATGTTAAGAGTGATTGCTTCTCGGGGTAAAGCCCATTGGTCAGAGGTCTGGCAGAAGTCGCCATTTTGTACACTGAAACCGAATATTTTCTCATGGTCCTTGCTTCAACAGTCATGCTTTTGCTTTTTCCCCCTTTTTTGAAATCCCTAACTTTTGCCTGAATCGCCCTTTCGGGTTTTCAATCCACCGGGAATATATTTCTTTTTCTTGTTTTGCCCCTAATTTTTGCCTGGACCGCCCTTTCGGGTTTTCAATCCACCGGGACGCTCATTTTTTTGCCTAAGCCGCCCTTTCAGGTTTTCGACTCATCGAGCTTTTGTTTTTTTAGCAATGACTGTATTTGTTTTGTTGAATCTGTCTGCTTTCGGAACAATGATGATATATGCGTGTATGACTCATGAATCTAAGAAATATGTTTGTCATTTGTATATTTTTTTTTAAGAAAAAAAAAGAACTACTAACAAACTTTAAATTATTTTTTTTTGAGTTTTTGCTTCAAGTACTTTAAATTGAAAGAGGGAGAAACAAAATTGCAAATAAATTTGAATTCCAAATAGAGGGCACAGGCTCGAATTTGATTAAAAGAGCGGCGATTGGCGAAAAGCACAACCCCACAGATCGTTACAGAGATGAAAAATGGTAATTGGGTGGGAAAGGTACGTTAAACACAATGATCGCTATTCTCCCTAACAACTTTGAATTTGCAGTCTAAAATGTTGTAAGCCAAAGATATTCTGTCAATCGAGGTACTCTGAGCAAGTGATGCCTGATCCGATGCAGTTACTTGTCTTATTCCTTAACTTTTGCATAGATCGCCTTTTCAGGTTTTCGACCTATCAGGATATTATTTTCTGTTTATGTCTCTAATTTTTGCCTGGACCGCCCTTTCGGGTTTTCAGCCCACCGAGACGCTCATTTTTGCCTAAGCCGCCCTTTCGGGTTTTCAACTTAGCGAGCTGTTCTTTTATTTTTTAGACAAAGTATTTCTTGACTGCATCGGCATTCACAGGACGAGGGAGCTCATCACCATCCATGGTTGCAAGAGTCATAGCACCACCAGAAAAAGCTCTTTTGACAACATACGGGCCTTCGTAATTAGGCGTCCACTTGCCCCTAGAATCCGGCTGAAAGGACAAAATCTTTTTGAGCACAAGGTCACCTTCACGGAACTCACGAGGCCGAACCTTCTTGTCAAAAGCCTGTTTCATTCTTCTCTGATATAACTGTCCATGACATAAAGCCGCCATGCGTTTCTCCTCAATTAAATTCAATTGGTCATATCTATTTTGGCACCACTCGGCCTCGGCCAACTCAGTTTCCATTAAGACTCTCATTGATGGGATTTCAACCTCTACGGGAAGTACTGCTTCCATGCCGTATACTAAAGAGAAAGGGGTTGCCCCTGTCGAAGTACGAACTGAAGTACGGTATCCATGTAAAGCAAAAGGTAACATTTCATGCCAATCTTTGTAAGTGACCACCATTTTCTGCACGATCTTCTTGATGTTCTTATTTGCAGCTTCAACTGCGCCATTCATCTGAGGCCGGTAAGGAGATGAATTATGATGCTCAATCTTGAACTCGTCACACAGATCTTTCATCATTTTGTTATTCAGGTTTGTCCCATTATCCGTAATAATCTTGTTAGGAACACCATAACGGCAGATAAGATGGTTCTTGATAAAACGTACGACCACCTGCTTGGTCACATTAGCATAAGACGCCGCCTCAACCCACTTGGTGAAGTAATCAATAGCCACTAAGATGAAACGATGTCCGTTGGAAGCCTTTGGTTCAATCCGACCAATCATGTCGATACCCCACATGGAGAACGGCCAAGGAGAAGAGAGAACATTCAGAGAAGTTGGCGGTAGATGTATCTTATCCGCATAAATCTGACATTTATGGCATTTTCTAGCATGTTTGTAACAATCAGACTCCATTGTCATCCAATAGTAGCCGGCTCTTAGCATTTTCTTGGCCATTGTGTGTCCATTAGGATGGGTTCCGAATGAACCTTCATGTACTTCATGCATCAATAGATCAGCCTCATGTTTGTCCACACACCGCAGCAGGACCATATCAAAATTCCTTTTGTATAACACCTCATCGTTCAGGAAGAAACTACTGGACAGCCTTCTCAGAGTCTTTTTGTCTTTGCTAGATGCCCCAGGGGGATATTCTTGCTTCTGAAGGAACATCTTGATATCATGAAACCAAGGTTTGTCATCCACCACTTCCTCGGTTGCAAACACATATGCTGGTCTCTCAAGGCACCGAATACTGATGGTTGGTATCTCGTTCCGGCGATTAACCCGGTACATTGAAGATAGAGTGGCCAAAGCATCGGCCATTTGATTCTCGTCACGAGGAATGTGATGTAGCTCCACTTTATTGAAGAAAGTTAACAATCGTCTTGCATAATCTCTGTAAGGAATCAAACCAGCATGGCGAGTCTCCCATTCCCCTTTGATCTGATTAATCACAAGAGCTGAGTCCCCATAAATGTCGATGTTTTTGATCCTTAAGTCAATAGCTTCTTCAATGCCCATGATGCAAGCTTCATATTCTGCAATATTGTTAGTACATTCAAACTGTAATCTCGCAGTGAAAGGAATGTGAGCACCTTTAGGGGTAACAATGATTGCCCCAATTCCACTACCGTAAAGGTTGACGGCCCCATCAAATATCAAACCCCACTGGGATTCAGGATCTGGTCCCTCGCCAAACATCGGTTCATCGCAATCCTTCATCTTCAAATACATGATCTCTTCATCTGGAAAATCAAACTTGATCGGCTGGTAATCTTCAACTGGTTGGTGAGCCAAATGGTCAGCAAGAATACTACCCTTGATTGCCTTTTGGGTACGGTACTCAATATCGTATTCGGATAACAACATCTGCCAACGGGCAATTCTTCCGGTTAGAGCTGCCTTCTCAAAAATGTACTTAATTGGATCCATTTTGGATATCAACCAAGTAGTATGATTAATCAAGTAATGTCGGAGACGTTTGGCAGCCCAAGCCAAAGCACAACAAGTCTTCTCAAGCATGGAGTATCGAGACTCACAATCTGTGAATTTCTTACTCAAATAATAGATTGCATGCTCTTTTCTACCGGTTTCATCCTGTTGCCCCAGCACACAACCCATAGATTCCTCTAGCACGGTTAAATACATGATGAGCGGTCTTCCTTCAACTGGAGGGATAAGGATCGGAGGTTCCATTAAATACTCTTTGATACTGTCAAAAGCCTTCTGACAGTCCTCTGTCCAAACAATCCCTTGATTTTTGCGAAGCAATTTGAAAATCGGCCCACATGTGGCAGTCATATGGGAGATGAATCTAGAGATGTAATTTAGTCGACCCAGGAAACCTCTAACTTGCTTTTCTGTTTGTGGAGCTGGCATTTCTCTGATGGCTCTGACTTTGTCTGGATCCACCTCGATACCCTTTTGACTAACAATGAACCCCAGGAGCTTTCCGGATCTAACACCGAAAGTACATTTGTTGGGATTTAAACGGAGACGATATTTCCTCAACCTTTGAAACATTTTCGATAAGTACTCCACGTGCTCTTCTTCAGTACCCGATTTGACAATCATATCATCTACGTATACCTCGATCTCTTTGTGCATCATGTCATGAAAAAGGGTGGTCATGCCCCTTTGATAGGTAGCACCCGCATTCGTTAGACCGAAAGGCATTACTTTGTAACAGAATGTGCCCCAAGGTGTAATGAAAGCGGTCTTCTCTCTATCTTCAACTGCCATCTTGATCTGATTGTACCCGGAGAAACCATCCATGAAGGAGAAAACCTTGGATTTAGCTGTGTTATCGACCAATACATCAATGTGAGGCAAAGGAAAATCATCTTTCGGACTGGCTTTGTTCAAATCTCTGTAATCAACACACATCCTGACTTTGCCGTCCTTCTTCGGAACCGGTACTATGTTAGCCAACCACTGAGGGTATTCTGATGTAATAAGAAAACCAGCGTCAATTTGTTTTTGTACCTCTTCTTTGATCTTGAGGGCCATATCTGGATGAGTTCTTCTTAATTTTTGCTTTACCGGAGGACACTCTGGCTTCAGAGGCAAATGATGTTCCACAATTTCGGGATCTAAACCGGGCATATCCTGGTATGACCAGGCGAAGATGTCAACATATTCTCTGAGTAAAACGATCACCCTTTCCTTGACAGATGCTTCTAAGGATGCCCCAATCTTGATTTCTTTCTTTCCTTCGCCGAAACTTAAATCAATTAACTCCACATCTTCCTCATGAGGCTGAATGACTTTCTTCTCTTGATCTAATAGTCGTTTGATCTCATCAGGGATCCCTTCATCCTCTTCCTCTTCAGCCTCGTAAACAGGGAACTCAAAGTTGGGAGAGGGCCTAGGAACATTGTGTTCAACGGGTTCATTGATGCTTAATCTGCATATGATTTATGATTGATTTTATTAAATAAAAGAATGCAAACCTTTTGGAAAACGATTAAAAGCTAGGAAGTAGAAGGAAAACAAAATATGTACTTTGGTTTTTTTTGTGTTACCATTTTCCAGAAATAAAAAGAAAACAAAAACAAAAGTCATGATAAAAAACGACAATTTCATTAAAATACTTGAAGCTCAAAACAAAGCCCCACATGCGTTCGCTTTTGCCTTGGGCAGGACAAAAGAATTTTTTTGGAAAACAAGAATAGACAAACATATTACTTAGATAGAGGAGTGACAGAGGGGACATCAACAACGACCCAATTGCGGCAAATTCCTCCTGGAATCACGAAAGAAGGCTGCTCTTCTTCAACTTTGTCTTCAATGATAGCATTAGTTTCTGGTGGAGTGTAAATTGGTTCAGCACTGACGAAAGTACCCTTATTTGGATTGACCTTTGTTGTAGACGTAGTAGAACCCAGACCCTCCATGTGTCTTCTTTTCGGCATTTGTAATAACTTCCCCCATTTCAGATGTGACCTTTGTTGTACTTCCCTTTGCCCATCTTTTGCAGAAGACATAAATGTTTTCCCCTTTTTCGACCTTTTCTCCTCAATAGAAAGCCCCTGGAAAGACGTACCGTCCCTAACATCAGCACTGATATGAGAAAAAGCTGACAAATGGCTCACCAATAAAGCTTCCTCTCCATTCACAATCACCAATTTTCCTTCCCGCACAAATTTCAGCTTTTGGTGAAGTGTGGAAGTCACCGCCCCCGCTTCGTGAATCCATGGTCGCCCCAACAAACAACTATAAGAAGCTTGAATATCCATGACTTGAAAGGTAATTTGGAACTCATAGGGACCAACTGAAATGGGTAGGTCTATTTCACCGATTACTGATTTTCTTGACCCATCGAAGGCTTTCACGATTAACGCACTCGGCTTCAAAGGCGCACCACAGTATGCGAGCTTGTCGAGAGTAAACTTGGACATTACATTCAAAGATGACCCGGTATCCACCAACACATTTGATAAGGCATCAGATTTACAAATTACCGAGATATGTAATGCTAAGTTATGATCCTTTCCTTTTTCAGGGAGTTCCTCGTCGCTGAAACTCAAGTTATTGCAGGCTGTGACATTCCCCACTATGCTACCAAATTGGCCCAAGGTTACGTCATGGTCGACATATGCCTGGTCCAAGACCTTCATTAGTGCATCTCTGTGCGCATCAGAATTCAACAAGAGTGATAAAATTGAAATCTTGGAAGGGGTTTGTAGTAATTGATCCACGATCTTATACTCACTTCTCTTGATCATTTTCAAAATTTCATCTGAGTCTTCATACACCCTTTCAACAGTCCCGCTAGAGTCAGGAATTTGTGTTTTTCCAACAGGACTACCGGTCTTTTCTTGGACAACTCCCGGAAGAATACGCCCACTCCTCAGTATTTTGCTATTATCTGCAATATTGTCCACGGATATCAAAGGAGGAATAGGTGTTTCCACCCCATCCTGCAACATGGTGGCATCATATCTATACGGCACAGCTCTCAGGGACGTATATGGCATAGGCCCTGGCACGCAGATCACCAGCGGGGTAACTGTGGGCTCTCCACTATTATATATCATCTCGAGACGGTCAGAGACATTGAATTCTGGTACTATGACGCAAACATCCTCGCTCTTCTTTGTAACTATCAATTCTCCTTTATCCATCAACCTTTGTATGTCTTCTTGAACTCGGGAACAACCTCGAGGATCCTTCAAACATTCCTCACAAGTTGCATGATCATGGCTAAACAACTTTGCTTCACACATTTTACTATGAATGGGCACCAACGGGGTTTTGATATCTTTTATACTGAGAATGGTGCTTGTTTCTTGGCAACTTTGGATAAAATGGACAGAGGACCCGTGATTGGGCAGCGGATTGTTTCGGACGTTGGGATTTTCATCTTTGAAGGACAGCACCTTATTATGGATTAATTCTTGAACAGCTTTTTTGAAGGCGTAGCAACGTTCTACATCATGGCCAGGGGCCCCTTGATGGAAGGCACAAGTTAGGTCACTACGGTACCAAGTAGGTAGTACTGCTGGCGCAGGTGGAGGTGGTCTCGTCTGGACAAGATTTTTGGCGAGTAGGGCGGGGAGTAGGTCAGCGTATTTCATGGGTATGGGGTCAAATGATGGATTTCTCTGGGTGCGATTGGGATAATTGTAAGGTTGTTGGGGAGTTTGTGGTCGAATTTGTGGTTGCTGTGGGTATGGTTGTTGAGGATATGTTTGTTGATAAAGTGGTGGATAGTGTGAAGGTGGTCTTTGGGTCATTTGTGGCTGGTAAGGCGGGTTTTGAGGCACTGGTGAGACAGCTGCAACGTGTTGGTAGCCCATATACGGTCGTTGATGCTGTCCATGAGCCACCATACTTACTTCTGACTCCTTTCTCCTTGCAAAGTTACTTCCAAACCTCTTCGCACTGTTGACCGGAACACTTTCTCTGACCAAACGTCCTTGTCGGACCCCTTCTTCAAGTCGCATTCCCATGTTTACCATCTCAGTGAAATCACTAGGTGCACTAGCAATCATTCGTTCATAGTAAAATGAATCAAGAGTATTTAGGAAAATCTTGGTCATTTCTTTTTCTTCTAGTGGTGGACAAATCTGAGCGGCGATCTCTCTCCATCGCTGGGCGTATTCTTTGAAACTCTCCTTGTCTTTTTGAGACATTCCTCGAAGTTGATCTCTATCTGGAGCCATGTCTAGATTGTATTTGTATTGACGGACAAAAGCTTCGCCCAAATCATTGAACGTTTGGATCTTGGCACTATCTAAGCCCATGTACCACTTCAAAGCGGCACCTGTCAAGCTATCCTGAAAGTAGTGGACTAGTAACTGATGGTTGTCTGTTTGAGTAGACATCTTTCGGGCGTACATTACCAGATGGCTCTGAGGGCAAGAATTTCCTTTGTACTTCTCAAACTCGGGGACCTTAAACTTAGGTGGGATCCTAACGTTTGGTACCAAGCAAAGGTCATGGGCGTTTTTGCCGAACAAATCCTTCCCACGAAGGGCCTTAATCTCGAGCTGCATCTTATCAAACTGATCTTGAAGATTATCCATACGGCCATAAGTCTCTGGATCCTCCGCATGATAGACTGGTTCGCTCACATAAGGAACGGTGTGAGCTACGGAAGCTGGAATGGTCATTGTTGACTGAGGGACACACATAGTGACTTGAGGAAGAATCATCCCAGGTTGGGGAACAACAGTAGCATGCGGCAAAGTAGGAGTGGGGACCTCGGGAACTTGGGGTCGAAGCCCTTCATTAAAATTCATAGGCATGCCCCAAGGATAACCTTCGGGCATGACGTGCTGATGTGCGTTGACGGGTACCACTGGAACCGGGGCAGTGACAATTTCAGAGACGACTGTAGCTTGAGGAGGAGGGGTTAGTGGCCGATTCTGCGCAGCCACCAACGATGTCACCATGGCGGTTAGCTTCTCTACTTCAGCCCGGAGCGTTGTTACTTCCCCATGGAGCTCAACATTCTCTTGTTCAACTTGGTCCATTCTCTTTTTCCTGTTTGCTCGAGTGTTGTACGTGCGAGATGGCTGTGGGCGTGGTCGTCGGGCCACTTTAACTGGGACAGAGAGGAGAGAAAGAATATGAGACTCGATTTTTTTGAAACTTATGAATGTGATATGATGCATGAATATGTTATGTTAAAATATGCAAGATTTTTTCGAAGGACTTTAAGACAATAATTTTGTAAACATTTTTAAGAAAAGGAAAAGTAAATAAAAATTGCATTAATAATTCAAAGGTTACAACCATTTTTTTTCAAAAAATAAAAACACAAAATAAAACTAAATTCAATTTCCATGAAGCCAACTAGCCATCAAAATGTGAATCGAAGCCAGAGGAAAATAAATCCCCTTGCCTCTTCTTCCTCTTGCTATCTTGTCTCAATAAGGCATCCTTGACCCTAATCATATCTTCCTTCTCGGCCAACAGACCACTTTGTAGAGAGAGCATCTTCTCTTGTTCTTTCAACTTCTCCTTCAACTCTTTCTTCTCAATCTCAGACTCTCGGAACCTTCCCTCCCACGCTTCTTTCTCAAGTTTCAATTTAGTCAAAAGTTCCTGGAACTCATCTATGGTCTCGAATGGGATAATTGAAGGTGGTGTGGTAGGAGAAGATGCATCGGCAGAAGATGAAAAACTATAAGGCATCCCGCGTTCTATAGCCCTACTTATTACCCACTTTGTGTATTCTTCGGAGACAATACCAAGCTTCCTTCCTAATTGATTCTTTCCTTCCCTATGGACATTGTACCAAGCCCGAGCAAACTCTTTCTTCATGTATTGGCTCCCTTCTTCATTGGAATAAAATATGCCGGTCAAAAGGACACTCTCAGGCCGGTCCCTCATGGGATATCCGAACTGTCGTCTAGCAAGAGTAGGGTTATAACTGATTCCTCCTCGTATGCCAAGAAGAGGCACATTGGGGAAATCTCCACAACTATCAACGATTGCGCTTATATCAGAAGCGGCATTATACCAAACTATATCGGCCGAGGTAAGAGGCATAATCCTTTGGGACCACCGGAGCTTTTCTGGATTCTCTTTGAAGCGACTAGTCTGAGGTAGGTGTGAAATAAACCACCTATATAGTAATGGTGCACAACAAATAATAAGTCCGTTACCCTTTTGAGTTCTATGGTGAATGGAATGGTAGGCATCCGCAAGTAAGGTAGGAACAGGATTTCCTCCCAAAAAGATTTGGATGGCACTACTATCAACAAAGTAGTCGACGTTGGGGAATAACACCAACCCATAGATGAGTAGAGCGAGGATAGCTTCGAAAGCGTCCACACTCCCCTTTTCAGCAAACATAAATGCCCTTCCGAATAAGAAATTGGCAGTCAATCCTTGAGATCCCCCCTTTTTGGTGATATTAGAGGCTATGTCAGAACTATTCAAATGGAGAGCTTGTGCAATAGCTGAAGGTGCGGGAAATTCTTCCAAGCCGGTATAAGGTACTTTTTTCGAGATCGGCAAACCAACCCAATAAGAATATTCCTCTAGAGTAGGAACCAACTGATAGTCAACAAAAGTGAAGCAATGATAAATTGGGTCGTAGAACTGGACAAGTGTGTTAAGAGCCCCTTCTTCGACATTTGTATTGAGGATGCTCAAAAGCTTCCCATATTGCTTTTGGAAATCTTCGGGGAAAGGGACTAGAGATCCTAGCTCTCTTAGTCGGGAAAGGTCCGGTTCCTTGAAACTGTACTTCTTAGTGTTCCTTTTCTTTAGGTCCATAATCTGCGATGTTTACAAAATAATTCTCTTAGGTCCTTCGAAAAAGATTTTTTCCTTATGATGAAATGAATGCATGGATGCATGATTATGTTACAATGATTCACAACATAGCTTGAAGGTTGGGATACAAATGATGGAGCTTAAGGGTAAAAGCCCTCCCATATGATAAGTACTATGGTTATTTGTACCTGCAAGACGGGTTCTACAAAGTTCCCAAAGTCATCAACCGCCTTATGAACATCATTGGATTACGTGACTACTCTCGTTCCAACAATATTCACAAAATGATCTCGTTTGAGTGTAGTCTCGTGTGACAACTAAATTCAAGACTTACTCTTGATTAGTCACCGCACTACGCCCTAAAAAGGCCAAGATGGGTTAAAGGTAATCTAAAGGTCCTCGGCTTCTCCGGACACTCACATTGAAAGTAATAACACCATCATGACTTATCATGACGACGAGTACTACCGTCGCGAGGCCTCCACCGAGCGGGATCATATCACATGTGCTTCATAATCTAAAGACATGTCACTATGATTTCATCCCATCCTATCTTATTGTGTCGCTCAAGCCCGGGTTAGGACTTATCTCACCACTCAAGAGATCCCAAGAAAATATATATACACATATAAACAAATAAGCAATAATAGCGCAAAACAAAGATTAAAACAAGTTAGGTTCAACCCGCTTGGTTGTCCCCAGTGAAGTCGCCATTTCTGTCGCGGTGATTTTTGGATATCGAGTTATTAATTAACTTCGAATCGCAATTTAATATTCCACCACCGATCTTTAATTTATCCGAGGGAAAGGGAAAAAGTTCGAAAGAAAACCCTATTTTTTTTTAGAGAACAAAGTTCGGGGGTTAGTTATACGAAGGGAAGGTTTTAGCACCCTAAGTATCTATAGTACTCTATAGGAACCTCTTGTTTTTATTCTAACTTTGCGCTTAATTTTAATTGCTTGTAAAAATGTATGGGTATGAGAATTAAAGTGATGATAAAAATGCTTAAAGAATAAAAAAGTAGAAAAATGTTTTTGTTGATTTTATTGATCGGAGAGACAAGTCTCATGCCTACGTACCCGAAGGATCAAACCACCGTAGTTCGGGGTAAAAAGACGAGTAAATTTGTTTGTTTAATTTTAAAGTTTTTGAAAATGGTTTTAAAGACCAAAAGCCAAAAGTGGCAAAAATGTGAAGTTGATTGATGTTAATTTGTGAAGAAAGTCTAAATGGTTAAATTGATTGAGATTTGATAAAGAAATAAGACGCGGACACTTGGTTTAAAATCCAAGGTTAGTTGAGAAAATGTTTGAAGTGATAAAAGACACTTGGTTTGAAATCCAAGGTTTTTGTAAGAAAAAGAACACTTGGTTTGAATTCCAAGGTTTGAACGAGAAAAATAACACTTGGTTTGAATTCCAAGGTTTTTTGCGATAAAAGGACACTTGGTTTGAATTCCAAGGTTTTTTGATAGAAGTGTTTGATGAAGATTTTTGTGCTTTTTGTGATATTTCGAAAAGAAAATAATTATGTATTTTTTTGGAAAGAGGTCTTGACCTCATTTTTTGAGAAGAAAATAGGTAATGGTTACGCGCGCAAAATGACACTAACCTAAAACGTCACAACTAATAAATCAAACGCGGAGACAATTCGCAATGATATTTTGAACAAAGCGACGCCTTTTCCCTCGGAATTTAACGTTACGCGTATTGACGGAAAGCGATAAAAAATAAATATGCATGAAATGCAATTTTTCATTTAGGGTACATCGGCCTAATCACACTCTAAAATTTTTGCGAGAAAATAAATATGAAATGATGCAAGAGACGGGGTATGCTATGCGCTTTTATTTAGAGTTTACATTTGGCCTATTTACATCCTAAATTCAAAAAACAAAAGTGAATGACAATTAATAAGCGATAAATACTCAATGTTACAATAATAAAATAACGGTAAAAAAAATGATGGATAAATCGATGTAATGAAATAAATATGATATGTAATGGATGAATAGCATAAGTAAATAAATACGAAAATAAGACAATGAGAATAAACCTCGACATCATGCTTTACAAGGCTAAACAAAGCTAAAATAGCTTATGCCCAAAAGCACTTATCTCATAAGCTTAAAAATTAATTAACAAAATAAAGCATGAAATAATATTACCAATATCTAAATATCGAATAAATAAATAAGCCTCGACATCATGCTTGATTGGCTAAAATAAAAGCTTAAAAAAACTTATGCCAAAAGCACTTATCTCATAAGCTAAAAAAATAAAAATAAAACTAAGACAGGGGGGTGTGAATCATAAAACGAAATAACAGGGGGGTGTGAATAGCAGTATAATAGTCAGGCCCAGACCCACATAGGCCCATCTGTAAAAAAAACAAACAAAAAAACCAGGATCAAATCTGGCCGTCTGATGGATCAGACGGCCCTGATCTAAAATTAAAGAAGGAAAGATCTAGGCCTCCTGATTGAAATCAGAGGACAAAGGCGCGCAGGTGCACGATAAGACCGTGCACCTGCGCGCACAGGATCAGGCTGTGGTATAAAAAGAAAACCCTAGAAAAAAAAAATCATAAGTTTCTCTCTTCTCTCTTTCCTCTTGCCGCGGCTCCTCTTTCTTCCTTCCAACCATGGCCGCCGCGGCGGCTTCTTCTCCACCCTCAAAAATTCACTCTTTTAAACAACTTCCAACATCAAAACTAAACATTATCAAATCCTAAACCCAAATATGAAATCAAAAATCCGAAAAAAATAAACAATCATGCTAGATCGGAGAAAAAAAAGAAATATAAACGAGTTCAACCTTTTACGTTTTCGAGTTCTGTTCTTTTGATTCGTCCTCTTCTCTTGGCTTTATGATTCTGTTTTCGGTTCGGATGTGGTTTCGGGTTTTGAAGGATGGTTTGTGGTTCGGTTTCGATCTCGATTTGGTTTATGGATTTGCGATGATGATGTGTTTTTTCGTTTCTGGATTTTCGGTTTGTTTGAAGGTTTGAAGTTTTGATTTGGATTTGTTTCTGATTTTTCGGTTTGATTTGATCTGGGTTTCCTGTTTTCTGGTATATTTTTACTGTATTTGATTTTTTTTTACGAAGAAGATGAAACTTCCTTTTTGTCTGCGGCTGGCTGGATTTTTTTGTGTGTCCAGATCTGATTTTTTGCTGTTCACTAAATACACCCATTGGGTTCTAAGATGGGGAACCAGGATCTGAATTTGGACAATGAAGGACACTGTTTTAGACAGAAAAAATGTTCCCTGTACTGTGTGTTCCCTGTACTGTGTGGGAGAAAAGGAAGTTGACTTTTCAATTTTTCTGGTTTTTTTTATCAGAAAAAAAAAGGACAAAAGGACAAAGTAAAAATAAAATAAAACAAAATAATTAAATTAAATTAACTAAAATACGAAAATTAATAAAAACAGAAAATAAAATGAATAAATAAATTTTTAAAAGAAAGAAGATAATAATAATGGTAAAAAATAATAAATAATAATAATAGAAAAAGAACAAATATAAAAGAAACAACAAATGAGGTATTTTAAAATACCTCTCTGCCGAAATTTCGTCAGAAATGACAAAAAAGGCAGGAAGGTTTTAAATGCCGAACAAAAATCAATCGGTCAAAAAATGGGGTATGACAGTTACGTTCTTCACTATGCTTCTCCTTTACACCGAAATCCGTTTGTGGTAACTTAGTTGAATCCACATCATTCATTAGTTACTCTACATTTGTTACATGCGAGCTGGTTTTGCTTAATCTTATGCTTCACAGACCTCTGCCGCAACTAATATCCCCTTTATCATTGCATGCACTAGTTCCGTAAGTTTATTAACTTAATAGGTCGGTATCTGGCCTGGTTGGTTACACCCTGGAAACGGAATTCTAACGAACATTATAAAGTTACCTAAAGGTATGAACTTGGGCTTAAACCTGCTGACCTTCTGAAATCCTCATTCTCTTGGTTATTCTCTTTCTTGAACACTATCAGTGTTGGACAGGTTATATGTACCTCTACATAACCTATGTGTTGCTTCAACTTTCCAGGATCGATTGAAATGTAAACGAGCGGATGGTTACATAAACACTACTTACCCTAATGCTAATGAGTTCACCTCATTCATAACCGAACTCTTAGTTCTTGGAAATTTTCCACCTACAGTTACAATTATCCTTAGCTCAACACATGTTTCCACTCATACATTTAACATGTATGTGATTTCAGGTTTGAAATTCTTGTATCGGGAAGGCCAGACTTGTCTGGAAATCCAACAATGCAATCTTGGTGCAGATTTCCTTACAATAGTCAGGTCACTAATTTCACCGAGGTTAATCATCTGAGGTTTGAATTTGATGGAATTGTTCGATGAAGTTTCGCAATAGATAACTGGGTAAGGCAGTTTAGTTACTGAGTAAAAGAGTCTGAGCACTATTTTCTTAGGATTTCGATTGTTATGCCATCGTTGAGTGGTTTGCTTATCCTTGGATCGTTTATTGGGGTTACCTACTCGGACATAATAATTACTAATAGTTTTATAGGGACACTTATTGCTATTGGATAGTATTCGTAGGCTTGTATGGTTTTAAACTGATTACTGATAATAGAACCTGTAGGACCCTATTACTAACTGCTTGGCAGGGTTACCCTTCTCGGACGGGACTCTGAATTTCATCTGAAAAATTAGTCAGGTCTTACAAGGTGAGTTACTAAATGACAGAGGTATTGATCATGAACCTTAGGCATGTGTAAGTTCGAGTGGTGAACTGGCTTGGCACAAACAAAACTCATTACTCGGAACAATTCGTAGTTATGAACCACTCGTCAAGAGGGATGGGTGAGAACCTGAACTGGATTTCTGTTGGCGGTTTATTAGTACTTAAGCAACTCTTATTGCTTAGAAACGATCACCGATTACCGGTAACGAAGTTAAAAGGTTGAAGATGTTAGGCATAGCTACTTTAAGGATGACAATCCAATGATATTAACGGGCAGGTCCACAACATACTTGGTACTTCTTTGACTTTGCCTTATGCTCCTTATTAATTATTTGGAGTTTTACTGTGTAGACACTGGTTATAAATATTGCGACTGCGGGGCTGACTAGATTTGGTATAGGTTCTTGAGAATGGTGTCTCCTAATATCAATTTGACTCACTAAGGTTGAAAGATTAGAAGAGTTCACAACTTGTCACAATTCTTATATTGATGTGCTGTCAAGTTTTTCGGTATTGGAAGGCTTACCCCTTTTTATCGGACTTTGATAAGCTCGGAAAGACGTAGAGCTCTTACTTCTAAAGCTTACCGATTACAAATCAATCATCGCTCAATCCAATAAGTTGGCTTTGAATTTAGCACTCACATGGAATCCTTAGTAATCGAAAATTCGGATTTTACTGGGTTTCGGAAAGTGCTCCTTAATCTTCTTTCCTTTGACAATTCTCGTGAATGGTGACAGACTGGATACATATATCGAAATTTGGCTGAATGACTCCCGCAAGAGATTTTAACCGAATAGATTGGGTTACTAATTTTTGAAGCTTGGACATGGAAATCATTTGGCGATCAGTTGTGTTTAATATTGGACTACATTCTTGTTCCCGAACTGGAAGACACTGACACGTAATGTGTCAAATTGGGTGACTGCTGGTATTAGAATAAAATTCCAGCCATTATGCTACACGAACTTGGTCTCTACGATTCAGACATGAGTATGGAATAAAAGATGAAATTCATTTGATTGGGGACAATTAGTGATTCATGATAATGATTCGATAAGCGGACACCAGATATTACGCATTAGGGAAATTCATGGAGTCTAGTTATTCCCGTATATTAACTAAGTTAATCGACCTACATAATTAAACAACTGATAGGCTGAAGTGATGATTAAATGGATTCGAAAGTGTTTTTGGTTTCCCGTCTCCTATCGATACTACACTACTCATTGTTGTTTCCCAAGACTAGCGATACCATATATCACTATCTCCTACATAGTCCATTTATAATTACTTACATCATAAAGAACAAGACGATTACCTCTTTACTTGTAAGGGCAATCCTTCGTGTAATGTCCCACCAGCTTGCACTTGTAACAACCTGGATATCCTCGCATACACAGTCCTGAATGGGGCTTCCCACATTCGGCGCAACCACGACGCGCTCGTGAACTCGAAGCCTGACTATGCTCTCTTTCACCCTGCTCCTTGTCAGATTCGGGACAATATTTTCCAAGAAAGAGTGCACGGAAATGTTCCCATTCTCTAGGTATATTGTATCCCAGTTTCTCCTTTATTCCATCCCACCAATACCCAGCTGCTCCTTTTAGCTAGTACGTGACGAACAATACCTTCTCATCGTCCTTGCATGGTATTACTCTCAGGATGTTTTCTACCACCAACAACCAATCATGTGCAACATCTGGACTTACATTTCCTCGGAATACTGGGGGTTTCAACTTCAAAAATTCTCCAAACGCTTGTTCACTTCTATTTTCGAATTGCGTCTCTATCTGCCCTTGCACGATTTATTGCATTTCGAATTGTTGTTCTGACATCACTGGATGTCGCCGCATCACCCCCATCATCCGTTGTTGTTGAGCCACCCAGACTCGGGAATCATCATTCCTTGGTTCGACCGAGATCACATTTCTTAAACGTCTTTCGAATTCAGCTAGATCCTTCTCGACATTCCTTCCCATTCCTCCGGACCCATGTCCTCTTGGTAATTCCGACATACTACTCTACCTGTCACAATCAAATTGAGTTAGCTAGGCTCAAAGTGACATGGCATTTAGAATAAATGCAAGACATCCCTAGATTACACATTTAGAATGCACTGTATACTTATGACTCTGGCACGGTCTGAATCGACCTGCTCTGATACCAATTATAACACCCCATAATACATTGTCTAGAATATATTACAAAGCCCATAATTAGATACCGAGTACAACAAGTTTACAAATACATAGATTAAAAATTCGAGCACACGCAGGTGCCAAAGTACAAAATAGTACAACACATCGGAAAGAAATAGACTGAAACATAGTAAACTAGACATCCTAGACTCGAACAACACGATCATAATCATGCTAACTACTCCGCAGCTTGCTTGCCACGATCACCCTGAGTACCTGAAACATGAACGGGGGGGGGGGGGGGGGGTGGTAAGACTACTAAGTCTCGTGGATTCTACTACCCACCTAGCGGTGACTACACCGGGGTAACCTGCACGTCAGTCCTCACCCAATATCCAGCGCATCTCATATATATATATATACACAACAAGTAATATGGTGTAACACACAAAGAACTATCTGAATTCATTTTAGCTCCGCAAGGACACTCTGAGGTGAGCCGGTCTCAGAGAGCCTCACACTCCGCCGCACCAATCCTCGTGGACATAAGCACTATGGTACGGAGCCTCCGGCATCACAATTGTTATTAACATTTTACTCCGGATTCCTCGAATCCCTGTAGTGGTGTACAGAAGACAACCACCTGCTCTCGATTGATATGTAAACATCTAGAGTTTCAATCTCTACCAATATATCCCAATCCCGGGGAATTATCCTATTACATAACCTGAGTTAATTTCATTATAATCCTAAACCGTGCAATTAACATTTCGATTGTTATAACCTCTTATTATCAATAGATAGCAGACTTGGAATGGTAATAGTTTAAGATATATAATACTTGAGTTTTAAGAAAACAGAACATTTGCCAAAATCCTGTCATGGTCGCTTAGCGAGAGCTGGCGACCGCTAGCGAACCAAGTCAGAAGGTTCTGGCCAGCCAGCGAACGCTAGCGACCAAAACATGCAAACCCAGTTGCACGTTCGCCAGTTGCTCGCTTAGCGAGCAACACGAGATTCCTGCTATGTTTTGCAGAAATCAGTGTAAAACCAGAAACTTCCAACACCATTCCAATCCAGCCATTCCATTAACATTATAAGTAAGTTTAACAATTAAAATGGAAAGGGTTTTGGGAGTTAAACTCCTCTCATACACATAATCTAAATTCCCTAAATCCTATGTTATCATGCATTGTTTAAGTTTGGGGAATTTCTAACTAAATAACCTAAGAACCCACCTCAATGAGCTTGAATTCTTTAGCTAACACTTGATTGCAGTTCTGGATTGATAGCTTTAATTCCTCCTTGAATTGAAGTTCCAATTTCAAATTCCTAAATCATCACAATCCAAGATGAGCATGCAATGAGTTAACGTATTCTAAGGAACAAAATCTCCCTTTGCATGCCTAGTTGGCTGAATTGGGATGAAATGGTGAGCCAAGAACTTGATGGTGTTCTTGGTTTGTTTTCACGAGAGAGAAAGAGGAAGAGCTAGATGGAGAGTTTTATGATTTGTTTCCATCAGCAAAATGAGAAGCAATTGGAGTAGTGTTGGGGTGTGTCATGGTTTGGCTACTCTAGTGGGACACATGTCCTTGCTAGCCATGACACTCTCACGGAAGGACAACTTATTAATAGACTTGTAGTGTTCAAATGCTACACTTTAATTGATCCCTACTACTAATGCTAGATCTTAGAATGTGGTGTTTTAGAAAATAACCTTAATAGTATATAATACTAGTGAAAGAAATTTGGAATGTTACAACGTGGCATTTATTAATTTAAAAAATCGTTGCCACATCAGATAAAACTAATATTATTATATTATAATTGTTTTTTTTTATAAAGAATTGATTTTTTTATTTCTTTTCTAAATTTCAATATTAGTAATAATTGAAATTGAAATATAAATAAAAAAAAAAAAACAATTGATTGAAAATCTGATACGTGAAATGTTCTGAGGAAGCAAAAGGGGTTAAACTCAAAGAACCCTAGAACGGAGAAGGCGAACGATTGAAGCTTCATATGTGTTTCCGTGATTAAACAATCAATCTTCTTGTGTTTTCTGTGTAGTGGTATGGTACTTTTTGCGTCTGCTACATTTTTGCTCCTGGTGTTGTTGTTCCTGCCGCCGTTGTTTAACTGCTTTTGTTTGAATCACCCATTCATTTTCAGTTATGACTACTTCTATGATGGGAAAGGGGTCGAGAATGGAGAAGGGGGTCGAGATGCATCATCGTGGTCGAAAGACGGTGAAAGATATTGTTCAAGGTATGTGTCTAATTTAACTCTATTGTTGTTAGTGATTTTGTAACTTCAGTTTAGAAATTGATTATAACTGGTGTTAATTTTATTACTAATTTTGTTTAGGAACTTTAGTTTAGGAACTGATTATAACTGTTGCTACTAATTTTGATTATAAGTGTTGATGTGGGTATCACTCTTCCTTTCTTGTAGTTTTGGATTTTAGTTTAGGAACTTGAAGATATTACTGTTGTTATTACTAAATTGATTATTAATTTTGTAAATTAATTAGGAACTAAATTGATTATTACTGTTGTTACTAAATTGCCAGAAAATATAGTTTTGGATTTTGATTACAAATTGATTATTACTGTTGTTACTAATTTTGTAAGTTTAGTTTAGGAATTGATTATAACTGTTGTTAATTTTGCTACTATTTTTTGTATTGATTTTGCTATGTTCTTGTTTTCATATTGTTGACTTGTATAGCCCATCACAAAGGCAAGAAGTAAGATTACGTATATATCATGGTGGGTTGTTTACAGGATTGCCTTGCAAAATGTATGTTAGTGGTCAAATGCAAGAAATGAGTTTTGGCCGGGATGTCGATGCCATGTCTTACATGGATATATCAAAATTGATAAAAAGTTTAGGGTATAGTGATTTCAAAATTTTGTATTATCGTCATCCTAAGCTAGCACTAAGTCATGGATTGAGGCCACTAAATTGTGATGATGATGTGTTAAAATTTGCAAATGATGTTAATGGGTATGAAGTTATTGAAGTCTATGTGGAACATCTACTTGACACACCAATTATAGTTGAGGAGCATATTAATGAGACTATTAATGGTAAGGGAAAAAGAAAAGCATTTGATGAGGAGGTTGTTATTGAATTAGAACATGAATATGAAGGTGACGGTGAAGGTGACAGTGAAGGCGAATATATTGAATTAGAAGATGAAGTTGACGTTCAAGGTAACGCTAACATAGATGATGAAAATGATAGTGAAGATGAGGAGTATGTTGCTAACGGTGACGATGTCAGTGATGATAATACTGAAGATGATAGTGATTTTGAGGAGAATTGGAATTGGGCTACCGTTTTGCCTCAAGAAACAGTTAATGAAGTTTGTTCTAATGTTGGCCCAATTGAGAATGTTATGAATCTGGATCCTATTATGACTGCTGAGTTTGAACTTGAAGATGATGATTCTGACATATTAGATACACCCGAGGGAAGTGAAATTGATGAGGCAACTAGGCCAAAGTTCCCAAAATTTAAATTGCCAGAGGGTGATGAAGTCGTTAATTTTGAGGTGGGCTTCGAATTCACTACCAAAGCTCTTGTGAAGGAAGTTGTTAAACACTATCCTATGCAGAGGAAGAAAAGTTTATGCTTCAAACAAAATGATAAGAAAAGAATGATAGTGAAGTGTAAGAAAAAATGTCCTTTTCATCTTAGGTTTAGTAAGAGGATTGGAAGCAATTGTTGGCAAATTACGAGTTTTACCGAGGAACATTCGTGTCATAGGACTGATAAAAATAGGCAAGCTAAGACTGAATGGTTAGCTAAGAGGTTCGTCCATACACTAAGGCATACCCCCGAAATGAAAACTAAGGGATTGATTGTTGAGTGCAAAAAAAATGGGGTGTTCAATTGAGTCATGATCAAGCATATAGGGCCAAGAAAAGAGCAATTGCAATGCTACAAGGGGCTGCTAGTGAACAATACTCACATTTAAGGAGTTATGCGGCGGAATTAAGAAGGTCAAATCGTAACAGCACCGTTATTATTCAGTGTGATACGAGCGATAATGGTCTGATCTTTGAAAGAATTTATGTGTGCCTTGAAGCATGTAAGGCTGCATTTGCTTATACATGCAGACCTTTAATTGGACTAGATGCATGTTTCTTGAAGGGTGACCATGGTGGTCAACTGATGGCAGCAGTGGGGAAAGATGGGAATAATCAAATGATTCCAATTGCCTATGCAGTTGTGGAGGCGGAGACAAGAGATTCATGGCAATGGTTTCTTAACTTGTTGTTGGAGGACCTAAATAGCATACAACAGAGAGATTGGGCCTTCATTTTAGACCAACAAAAGGGTTTGGAAATTGCAATTCAGAATATCAGTGCTGGTGCAGAACACAGGTTATGTGTAAATCATCTCTATGCAAATTGGAAAAAGAAGTATCCGGGAGCAGAGATGAAAGAAGTGTTGTGGTTGGCTGCTAGGGCTACAACAGTTCCAGGTTGGCAAGGAGCAATGCAAAGAATGAAGAACTTGAATGAAAATGCTTGGACATATATGATGAAAGTTCCTGCTGCTAGATGGACAAGGAGTGCATACAACACTAACACACAATGTGACCTACAAGTCAATAATATGTGTCAAGCATTCAATAAAACCATATTGGAGCACCGTGATAAACCTATCATCACATTGCTTGAGGGACTAAAAAATTATATTTCAAAAAGGATTGTTACTCAAAGGGAATTGATGCAAAGGTATACCGGTAACATATGTCCAAAGATTCAACAATTGCTCAAAAAAGCCAAGAGGGCTGCAGATGGGTGGTCTCCACATTGAGCTGGTGATCTAGAGCATCGTGGCCATTTTTATGTAGAGAATGGGAATGATCAATATACTGTTGATTTACACAAAAGGACTTGTGCTTGCAGAAAATGGGACCTGACCGGTATACCGTGTTGCCATAGTATTACCTGCATGTGGCATAACCATGAAGCTCCAGAGGATTATGTTGCAGCATGTTACAGGTATAATTTTAACTCAACTTTAAAATTTAGATTTTCACTCATTTAAGTTCTCATTTTAATTTCATTACTTCATATAGGAAAAAAACATTTATGGCAACATATTCTCACATCATCATGCCTTCAACTGGTCCAAAGCTTTGGCCTATTATAGATAGTGAGTCAATAATAAATCCACCACGGATGAGAAGAGCACCGGGAAGGCCCAAAAAACAAAGAAATAAGAGTAATGATGAGCCCAAGAATAGTAAGATACTTCCAAGGTACCTTAAAACTGTGGAATGCAAAAAATGTAAAAAGCTTGGTCATAATATGAGAACTTGCAAAGGTAAAACAGCTGCAGATAGAGAGATACCTAAAGGTGGAAATAAGGTAACTAATAATACATGTTGTACCTATATGATTTATGTTGTTGATTAAATTATCTAACTGTGTTGTAACTTTATACCTTATTATCTATTTATGTAGAAGCAAAAGTCGAAGAAGAAGACACGGGCTGGTGAGAGTTCACAAGCACCACAACCTCAAGGATCTCAAGCACCAACTGTGTTATCTCAAGGATCACAAGCACCTCAGGGATCACAAGTGCCAAGTCAATATAATTAGATAGCTCTAGATAGTTAAGCTTACTTGGAATTCACCAACTGTGTTATGTTTCTTTTTTAAAACTTACTTGGTTGTGTTATGCCTCTTTTTGAAACTTAGATGATATATGCTTAGATGGTTGTGTTATGCCTTTTTATGCAACTTTTAGCATTATGACAGATGGTTGGTCCTTATGACTTAGGTAATATCATGATATTGTTTTGAATTATTGGTTTTGAACTACCAACTTAAGTAATATTATGAAATTATGGTGCCTTTAATTTTCTGCTACTTTAATTTATTTATTTTCATTTTTCCAGATTTTTAAACTATTTTATGGTAATTTATTTGATTTTTTTTTTATTTTTCCAGATTTTTAAACATTTTTCTGCTACTTTAATTTTTTTTTTTTATTTTTCCAGATTTTTAAACAATTTTCTTCCACTTTACTTTAATTTATTTTCATTTTTCCAGATTTTTAAAACAAATTCTGCTACTTTACTTTATTTATTTTCATTTTTTTCAAATTTTAAAATATTTTCTGGTAATTTATTTGATTTTTTTCTGTTTTTTTTTTTTTTCCAGATTTTTAAACAATTTTCTGCTGCTTTAATTTATTTATTTTCATTTTTCCAGATTTTTAAATTATTTTTTTGTATTTTCTTTTAACAATTGTGTTGTAATTTTTGTTTTCTAATTTATTTTTAAGATTTCCAAAATTTAATGTTTTTTATATATATATTTTAATATAATCTGATGTGGCAATGATTTTTTAAATTAATAAATGCCACGTAATATTAAAATGTGCCACATAAGCAACATGAAATAAATATGAGTGTAATTTCAAAATTTGACAAAATAGGGGACCAAAATTGTTGATTTAGAAATAGGGATACCAAAATCCAATTTTTTTGAAAATAGGGGTACCAAAACTGCCATTAAGCCTATAATATAAGGAAATGATATCAATTTTAATTGAGGTAATTAAGGTTGTGATTATATATCAATTTGTTTTAAATCAAATTAAGTTTGGGTTGAGAAGTTTCTATTTAGGTATTCATAACAAAAGAAATATGATTTTTTTAATCCTTCAATATCTTACTTGGTCAAAAGGAAAAAAAATTAACCATATTTACTAATATAATTGATGAAGAAATATAATTCGTTTATTTTTTGTTTGTATGCAAATAAAATTTAATTTAATTAATTTTTTTTTATTTTAATAACAAAATAAAAAATTATAAATAAAAAATTATACACTAATAAATTCAAATAATACTGAATATTATTATCGACTTTTTTTAATGAAAATAATAAAGATAATTGATTTCTATTGAAAGTTGAAACAAAAAAAATTATACGGAGGAAATTCAATATAATAAAAAATAAAATAAAACCTCTTAAACAACGTAGCGCAAGTTGAAATTTAATATTTTGTTCATTCATAGTAGCAATGGAAACACAATTTTTTTATAATAGAATGGAAACACAAATTTATGAAAGTTAAACTTGAGATATATTTATAACATATCTTTATAAAATAAAAATGGATTTCAATTTAAACAAATTAAATATTTGCATAGCAAAAAATATATATTCGATATTAAAAAATTAAAAAAATATTTGCATATCTTTAAATATATATATATATATATATATATATATATATATATATATATATATATATTCGTAACATATTTTTATATGTCTTTAATAATTGAAAGTCGTAGTTATTAGGTGGTGTTACCAAAATATGTTAAATGAATTTAAGTAGCCTAGTGGTAAATTAATGAATGTGTTGTGGATGGGTTCAACACTTGCTAAAGAAATTTTTAACATTTTTTATAATTAAATTAGGGTTTAAGTAGGGTTAAATTAGGGTTACCTAGAGACACCACTAATTAGCCGTAATATGAAAAAATAAGATATAAATTTTTTAACACTAAAACCTATATAAAAACGTTGAGTACCATTAACTATTAGTTCGACAATAAATTTGGATAAATGTTCATACAACAGAAATTATTGACTACATTGAAAGTTTTATTCGTATTTTCACCGTATTCGTTGATAATCAATATTTTTAATCATTCTCTTTAAATAACTCTTGAAGTTGCAACATACAACTGACCATGTAAAAACACTGTCGACAAAAGATATATCCCAAAGAAGCGCCTCGAAAAACGCTCGAGAGTACAAACGCTCGAAAAGACACAGAGTCACCACCGAACTTTATTTATTTCTGAAGGAAAAGGAAAATATCTATAAAACCTTGAAAACAATGGAGAAATGGTCGCCACAACCATTTCCAGGTTCGGGAGTCGATTATGCAAGGGAAAGGTATTAGCACCCCTCACATCCGTTGTATTCAACGGGAACCTCCTCATTAGCTTAGGGTTTAAAAAGTGTTTTCTAACTTGTTCGCATACTTTTTATTGACATATTGCTTTTATTAATGTATTTACAAAAGAGGGAAAATATTAGTTCTTTATTATTGGGCTTGACAAGATGTTGAATCTCGCTCCTACGTATTCCTAGTTGCGATGGAAAATTCAAAGCTGACGTAGTTCTCGGTAAAAAATGTTTGTGTTGATTGATTTTATTTAGGAAAATGATTTGGTCGCGCTTGGGTGAAGAAAAAAAACCCGCACTTGGGCGAAAAAGTTTGCTTAATTAAAAGATGTACTAGCACTTGGACGAAAAAAGTTTGCTTGAAAAAAAAAAAGACGGACTCGCACTTGGCGATGAAGGTGTGAAAAACACAAGAAGGGGGGTTGAATTGTGTTTTTAAAACTAAAAACTTTTCTAGCTTTTGTAAGAGTTAAATGCAGCGGAAATGAAGAAGCTAGATAAACACAATGCACACATAATGAGAGAGAGAGAGAGAGAGAGAGAGAGAGAGAGAGAGAGAGAGAGAGAGAGAGAGAGAGAGAGAGAGAGAGAGAGAGAGAGAGAGAGAGAGAGAGAGAGAGAGAGAGAGAGAGAGAGAGAGAGAGAGAGAGAGAGAGAGAGAGAGAGAGAGAGAGAGAGAGAGAGAGAGAGAGAGAGAGAGAGAGAGAGAGAGAGAGAGAGAGAGAGAGAGAGAGAGAGAGAGAGAGAGAGAGAGAGAGAGAGAGAGAGAGAGAGAGAGAGAGAGAGAGAGAGAGAGAGAGAGAGAGAGAGAGAGAGAGAGAGAAGAGTGCACACACAGATTTATACTGGTTCCTCTCACAAAACAAGAGTAGTCCAATCCCCTTGCACTTCCAAGGAATTTCACTATAATAACACAAGATTATACACTTGCTCCAGGACACACAGCAGGAGACTTCACACTTGCTCAAGTCACACAAGACAAGCGACTTCAAAACTAACTTAATATAAATTAAGTAGGACCGAAAATTTCTAAGCTTAGACTCACTAACACTTGATTTAATCCTAAGTGAATACAAAGAATTAAGCTCAGAGTCTAAATAATATCAAAAGATATTGTAGCTTAGAGTTACAAGAATGAACAGTTCTCTGGCTTGAAATTCAAATTGCTCTCAAAGTATATTTGTTCAAACGTTCAGTGCTTCTGCATTTCAGTAGTGCATTTGCAATTTCCTGATATGGAAAAGATCGTGGTCTCCAAAAGGAGTAAATCAATTCCACTACTTCATCCTTTTGAAATGGCGCTTCAACATTGAGTAAACAATAGTAAAGAGTACTATACGCTCCATTTGAAGATAAGGATGATGTACTATTTCATTAGCCATGAGCTGTCAATCTTAAGAGAATGTCACTAGAAGCTTGTAATGATGTTTCATTGTCTTCTGACTAAATTACGCAAGCTTCTGGACATGTAGTCTTTTGGCATCTGAAAGACTTGGTTCAGAGGCTCTGAAGGTTTTATCGTTCAGAGTCTTATCGTTCAGAATGTGGTCTTCAGAAGCTCAAAATGATGATCTTAGTGTTTAAATTTTTACTTTATTCCTACACACTTAGATCAATAATTAGTAATCCCAATTGTCCATTTGATACTTTGTTATCATCAAAACTTAGGGTGTTTTATAGATAAAACTCATTTTGTTCCAACAATCTCCCCCTTCTTGATGATGACAAACATAAAGTATTAAATACAATTGTTGTTGATTTAATTTAATTATGTCAACTTCAGGTTGTTGAGGTTTGTAAGCTCCCCCTGAGTTTGATAAACCATTAGGGTTAGGTTTGTAAGCTCCCCCTAAGTTTTATCCATAATTAACTTGAATCAGTTTAAGAAACAATTTGATAAACTTGATTGTATTCTCATATTTAACTCTCAGAGTGTGAGGTTTGCAAGCTCAACTCCTAAGTCTGATAGAAACAATTAAGAGCACAATCTTAATTATCTTCATCTATGAGTACACAATTATGTTTATTAATTTTCTCTCCTAATCAATATAAGTTCATAAAAAATAAGAGCAAACAAATTGACTAGATTAAGAAGAGAAGAGATTCTTAATGACAGTTTCAGATTCCATTTCAAGCAGTATTAACAAATAATACGCTACAATTGTACAACACATTACTCCCCTTTTGTCATTATCAAAAAGTAAGAATAAAACAAAAAGGATAAGTAATAAAAAAAAACGAAAAACAGAATCCTAAGGGTTTTTGGTCAAGAGAAGATTAAGAATGGTTTAGAGTTGATCTTCAGTTTCTCTTGAAGTTCCAAGTATCTTGACAAGCTGGACACCTTGCTGAGTTAGATTCTGATCAATGGAGTTCTGAATCCTTGTCATTTTATCTTCTGAAAGTGGTTCAGTAGCTAATTGACTTGGACCACTAAGAGAACTAGTCTCTTGATCACCCACAATTTCAATTCTATTCATCATTGTATTACCAGTATCTATGAGCATCATAGTTTGGTGTGCTGGTTCAGAAGGTTCAGATTGAGATGTTTGGATAGAATTTGAATTGTACAAGTTTGGGTTGGCTAAAGGTGAGAGAGGTTCAGATGTACAATCGTTGTATTAAGACAAAAACGAGGGAGTACAATCGTTGTATTAAGAGAAGTTCGTCATTAATTGCCTTTACCAAAACCAATCAAAAGCTTTAAAGAGTAACAAAGTTGTTGACGCGTGTAAAACACTTGTCAGTAACATTTTTGAGTCTGATCGTTACCTATTCAAGTGACTTTTAGAAGCTATAAAAAATATTTAGCTTCTGACATCCTTTCAGAGGACAAGATGTTCAGATGCTAAATCCACAAAATTGATTTCAGAGCTAGTTTTCTTCAGAAACTAAAGACATGTTCAGATGATTTTTAATAAAATCAAATCTTTCAACTACTAAGGGTTTTGTAAATATATCAGCCCATTGTCTTTCAGTTTCAATGAATTGAATATTTACACTACCCTTCTGAACAAGGTCTCTTATAAAATGATGTTTAATTTCAATGTGCTTAGCTCTGGAATGCAAAAATGGGTTTTTAGAAAGTTGTATAGCTGCAGTGTTATCACAAAATAATGGAATATTGTGACTATTAACTTTGTAATCCTGTAACTGGTATTTCATCCAGAGTAGTTGTGTACAACACTTGCCTGCTGATATGTATTCTGCTTCTGCTGTAGACAAAGCTATAGTAGTTTGTCTTTTTTATATTTTGTTTGATGAATATATGTTCCATTTTTGTTTTGATTGATTTGAATTCCTAGAAAGAATTTTAGCTCTCCCATCATGCTCATTTCAAATTCATCCTGCATAACTTGAGAGAATTCCTTGCACAAGGATGGATTAGCAGAACCAAAACTAATATCATCAACATAAATTTGAATAATTAAAATGTCATTTTTGAATGATTTGCTGAAAAGAGTATTGTCAACTTGACCTTTTTGAAAACATTTTTCTAATAAGAAATTAGTTAGTCTTTCATACCAAGCTCTGGGAGCTTGTTTCAGACCATAAAGTGATTTCTTTAATTTAAAAACATGTTCAGGATTTGTAGAATCCTCAAAACCAGGAGGTTGTTTGACATATACTTCTTCAGTTATATAACCATTTAAAAATGCACTTTTAACATCCATTTGATACAAAATAACGTTATGATGAGCAGCATAAGAAAGAAGTAACCTAATTGCCTCAAGTCTAGCAACTGGGGCAAAGGTTTCTGTGTAGTCAATTCCTTCTTGTTGACTATACCCTTGAGCTACTAATCTTGCTTTGTTACGAAAAACTTCCCCTTGTTCATTGAGCTTGTTTCTGTATACCCATTTTGTTCCAATAATGTTCTTATGGGAAGGTTTGGGTACTAAACTTCATACTTCATTTCTTTCAAATTGATTGAGTTCTTCTTGCATAGCAACAATCCATGCATCATCAGCTAGTGCTTCATCTATAGTACTTGGTTCTACCAAAGATATCAATCCAAATAGTGAGTCTTCATTTATGAAGCTTGATCTTGTCTTTCTTGGACTGTCTTTGTTTCCCAAAATTAGCTCTTCAGGATGCGATGATTTGTATTTGAAAGTATGTTTTGGTGATTCAACTCTGCTTGGACTTGTAATGATACTTCAGGTGCTGAATGATCTTCAGAGTCCAAAGGTTCAGAAGTTGAATCAACTGCTTCTGAGTTGGATTAAGAAGGTTCTGAGAATTCTTCAGGTTCTGAGTCGTCATCCTCTGATAGTTGCATGTCTGAAAAGTTCTCAACTAGCTCTGACACTTTGTCAGGCTGTTTGTCATCAAATTTGATGTGCATAGTTTCTTCAACTGTGTGAGTTTCAGAATTATACACTCTGTATGCTTTTGAGCGTTCAGGTATCCAATAAAGATACCCTTATAAGCTTTAGCATCAAATTTCTTTATATGGACTTTAGTATTTAGAATGTAACAGGTACAACCAAATTGATGAAAATAAGATACATTGGGTTTCTTTCCTTTAAATAATTCATATGCTGTTTTATTCAATATAGGTCTAATATAGATTCTATTTTGAACATAACATGCTGTGTTTATAGCCTCTGCCCACAAATATTTTGCTATGTTAGTTTCATGCATCATGGTTCTGGCCATTTCTTGCAGAGTTCTATTCTTTCTTTCTACAACTTCATTTTGTTGTGGAGTTCTAGGAGAAGAAAACTCATGTAAGATGCCATATTTTTCACAAAAATTTTCAAACAGTTCATTTTCAAATTCACCACCATGATCACTTCTAACTTTCAAAATATTTAAATTCTTTTCTTTTTGTATCTAAGTGCAGAAACTGATAAACACATCATATGCATGATCCTTATTTCTAAGAAATTTAACCCAAGTCCATCTACTGTAATCATCAACAATGACTAATCCATATTTCTTTCCATTGATAGAGGCTGTGCTAACAGGACCAAATTAATCAATGTGAAGCAATTCTAAGGGTTTAGAAGTAGAGACAACATGTTTAGGTTTAAAAGAAGTTTTCACAATCTTTCCTTTTTGGCAAGAACCACATAAAGCATCTGAGTGATAGTTTAGTTTAGGCAGGCCTCTGACAAGATCAAGTTTGCTATGCTTAGAGATTAACCTCCAGTTAGCATGACCTAATCTCTTATGCCATATCCACTTCTCTTCACTCAGAGTCAATAAGCATTTAACCTCTTGTTCTACCAAATCAGATAGATTAATTTTATAAACGTTGTCTATCCTCTTTCCCTTGAATACTATAGATTGATCAGTATCTTTGATTACAATACATGAATCCTTCTTAAATGTTACCACAAACCCATTGTCACAAATTGACTTATGCTAAATAGGTTCTGTTTGAGTCCATCAACATACCATACATTTTTAATTAGAAGGGAGGAGTTACCTACATTACCTGTACCTTTGATTTTCCCTTTCTGATTACCTCCAAAGCCAACTGTTCCACCATCTTCAAGTTTTAGAGATGTGAACATCTTCTTATTACCAGTCATGTGCCTTGAACATCCACTATCCAGATACCATGAATGATTACTGTTTTCTTTCATACTGGATAGCTGTAGAATAAATCAAGGTCAATCATTGTAGTAATATTCTCCACACTCATTGTGTAGCTCTTTCCAATACTCATTTGTTTTCTTCAAGTCAGCAGTTTTGGAAGTAAAGTAATGTTTAGGAACATAAGCTTTTCTTCCATTGCTGATCACAAGCTTCTATTCATCTGATTTGAAATAGTTTTTCCTACAAGGAAGATCTGAATGGTAGACAATTTTACACTTTGGTACCCATTGCTTTCTGGGTCCAGGTGGGTTAGTTCTATAATCCTTGTTCCTGTTTTGTACTTTTGAAAAACTATTTGGACTTGTAAAGATTTTCTTTCAAAATTTGGTCTTTGAAAAACAGTTTTCCTAGTCCATTGTTTTTGAATTTTGGGCTTTGATTTATAATCATTATAAGACTTAGAGTGCTCTTCTAATCTAGGATTAGCTTTGCACACCGGAGTTTTACTTTGATTATTAATCATCATCTTGGTTTGTTTCAGACTCTGATTGGTTGAGCTTCTGAGTCCCAGAGTTTCTAGAGTCTTAGACATGATAGTCTCAGATTCTGAAACTTTAGGTTCTGAGTTACTTGATACACCTAAAAATGTGCTATTTATTTAGTTAATTTACTATTATATTTCAATTATTTTTACTTTTATTTCGAACTTTTATATTATGAATCGTTACTAAATGCTCTTATTTTATAAACACAGATGAAAATTAATAGAATTGAAGAATGGAGCGAAAACGGACCAAAAAGAGACAAAAATGCCACATACGTGCAACCCAAATGGACCACAAGCATGCAGCCCACTCCAAAGCAAGGCATGGCGCACGCCAGCCCACTCAAAGATCTTGTGGCACACGCCACATCAAGCTTGAAGGGAAAGAAAAGATCCTGGCATCTGCCAGGATCCAATGGTTGGGAATTCAGCCGTCCAAGTCCCACATCGGGCATAATTAAAAGTTGTATTCTCATATTTTAGTATAAATAGGTCCATTTTCTCCACATTCTAAACACACAACTTTGAACAACTGACTTGTAAAACGAGAACACCACTCGTATAGTCGGTTGGGGAGAGAGTACTCAGGCCTTTAGTGCGGGAACTCTTTCTCTAAAGTTGCAGTTTATTTTCTTTTGTACCGGCATTATACTTGGAGTTTATCCAGGTTCTTATTTTATTATTTTTTTACTTTATTTTTTTTATTGCTTTTATTTATTTATGCTTTATTTATTTATTTGCTTTATGTTTTTATTTCCTGCTTATTTATTTATTTTGTCTTTAGTTTTAGTTTTAGTTATGTCTAGCTAATTTAATATTGTTAGGATGTGTAATTACGAGCTAGTAGGGGTTCGGTAGTTAGTTCGCGCGCCCGTTGTTAACAATCGGTTTTTAATAATACGTTTCATAATCTGTCATGAGAGTAAGGATTATTTAAGGCATAAGCCACCATAGACGAGAGTTGAGGTTTATACCGGATAGTAAAAACCGAGCATTAATTCTAGAATCCGCGAGAGCTATTTAGGATTAACGAACTAATAGTTTTCTTAAGCAGTTTTTAATTTAACGATGATTATAATTTGTCACGAGAGTGAGAATTAATTAAAGTAAAAATCAATAGAGCGAGAGCATGAGATTTCTACTAGATATTAAAAACTGAACATTGATTCTGATTCGGAAGAACACCACTTAGGATTAGAATTAATTAAATTATATTGGTTTTCAAAAAGTACTTTATTAGCGGATGTGAGAACGAGAGTTAAGCATCACCTTTATAATCTACAATACTAGTCAAGATTTGCGAGAGCTGAGATTAGTGTTTATAAATCAATATAGTCTCGAAAACTATCCCTTTTATCAAAGCGCGAATTAAGTATTGAACCCTTCGAAGCAACTAAGAGCTGATCCTAGTAATACGCCTTTTTTTTATTAATTTAAAATCCAAAAATATTTCACTATCCAAAACACTCTTATTTACTATTCAACCTTAGATTTACAACGTAGCATTAGATAACGGTAGGTTGACTATTGGTTTCTGTGGGATCGATAATCTTTTATAACTACACGATAATTCTGTGCACTTGCAGAAATATCGCATCAAGTTTTTGGCGTCGTTGCCGGGGACCAATTAAGTCGATATCGTAACTCGAGTGTTACATAGTAGAGACTAAGGCAATTTTATTTTATTTTATTTTATTTTCCCGAGCGTCTTCTTAGTATAAGACGCCAAACACAAGAACATTGTACTAGATACGAACTTCCCGATCCTAATATTCATATTCCCAAAGAGGTGGTTGAACCAGAAATGGCTGAACTACCTCTAAATCGACCATTACGGTCTTACGCTATTCCTTCGCAAGAAGAACCACATAATATCATCGCTGCCCCCGCTATGGAAGAAAACAATTTCGAGCTTAAACCTTCATTGTTGTCTATAGTACAACAAACCCAATTCTCCGGAAACCCCACGGACGACCCTAATCTACATTTGTCCATATTCTTGCAATATGCCGATACTATCAAAGCTAATGGAGTCAGTCCCGAAGCTATTAGACTTCGTTTATTCCCGTTCTCATTACGAGATAGAGCTAGAGCTTGGCTCCAGTCTCTACCACCCAACTCAGTCACCACATGGGATTGAAGGTGCGTGGAGAAAACACAAGAAGGGGGGGTTGAATTGTGTTTTGGATATTTAAAAAACTTTCCAAGATGTTTAAATCTTTTCAGAGTCTTTAAAGCACAGCGGATTGTTCACACAATTAACTTATGGCGTTATAAATGATGAAGGAGTAAATGAGAGAGTGAGAGAGAGAAGAACACACAACATTTTTTATACTGGTTCCCCTCACAAATTGAGAGTACTCCAGTCCCCTTGTTTCCAAGAGAGTTCCACTATAATCACACGGATTACAATAGTTGCTCAAGCACACAAACTCAAGACTTCCTGCTCTTAGTCACACAAGACATATAGAGACTTCCTTGCTTAAGCACACAAGCTTAAGACTTCCTTGCTCAAGCACACAAGCTTGAGACTTCCTGCTCTAAGTCACACAAGACAGAGAGACTTCCTTGCTCTGATCACACAAGATCAGAGACTTCCTTGCTCAAGCACTCAGGCTCAAGACTTCACTTCTCTAATCACTAAGACTGAGACTTACGTGCTTCTACACTAAGCAGAAGACTTTCTTGCTCCTACACTAAGCAGAAGACTTACTTGCTTCTACACTAAGCAGAAGACTTACTACTAACTTAAGAGCTTAAAACTTATTACAAAACATAATAACTTCAGAGGCTCTAAGCTAGTTTCTATGCTCACTTCATTTGAGAGATATTATCTATTACAATTCAAATGCTCACTTTCTTGAGAGATTTTTCTAATGTTGAGCGCTAGTCTTCAATTCTTTCTTTTGCATATTTATATGAGTTGAGAAAGACATTGAGACGTTGGAGAAATTCCCGTTGCAACTTGGACAGCTGTAGACATGAAGATCCGTTGAGTAAAGCCACGTCTTCCTTTGCAGAGAAGCTTCACCTTTGCTGTCTGTCCAATGGTACAGTTATAAGGTACAACTTGCTCCTAGAGAGAGGGATCACATCCTTTGTGACCGTTGCATTTTAGTTGACCTTAGAACAAGTCATCAGGCTTGATAAGTTGTAGTTGATGTAGCCCTCTGATGACTGGGAATTCCCTTTGCTTCTGATGAACCTTTGATAACTTGGAGTCTGATTGGTCTTTGAATAGTTAGCCTCTAATAGTCTTTAGTAATTCAGATTCTGAACGCCTTCATCCTCTGAATGACTTATGACTATCAGACAGCCTCTGAACTCTTTGTAGGCCTCTGAACATCCTTGAGCTTATGAACTACTCTGAGTCCCTGAACAGCTTTCAGACGTTCTGATCTACTTTGAGCTTCTGAACTTTGTATAGCTTCTGACCACGTTGTAGCATCTAAACTCTTTCAGAGTCTTAAATATTCAGACTTCCATTGGTTTCATCAGAGTTTAAATTAAGTGTGCTCTTGATTAAACGTTGAATTCTCCTGCACTTAATTTAAACATTAGTACCATCAATTGTCCATTTAATACTTTGTTATCATCAAAACTTAAGGGTGTGTATTAACACATATTTTGTTCCAACAGGGATGAGTTGAAGAAAGTCTTCCTAGCTAGATATTTCCCACCTAGCAAAACTGCTATGCTTAGAGCCCAAATTAATGGATTCAAACAAAAGGACAACGAGTCTCTTTTCGAAGCATGGGAAAGATATAAAGACATGATTAGGCTATGCCCACATCATGGACTCGAAGAATGGTTAATTATCCACACCTTTTACAATGGTCTCTTGTAAAACACAAGATTGACAATAAACGCCGCAGCTGGCGGAGCACTAATGGATAAAGCCTTCAAGGAAGCTTATCAGCTTATCGAAAACATGGCTCTAAACCATTACCAATGGGGAAGCGAAAGAACACCCATAGAGAAATCTCAAACTAAGGGTGGTACGTATGAAATTAGCAGCATAGACCAAGTCAATGCCAGATTAGATGCCATGATGCAAATGATCGAGAGTCTAACCACCGCACCCAAAGCCACCGTAGCCGCTACAACCCAGAACTGTGAATTGTGCGGAGCTCCAGGACACACTATTACTGAATGTCAAGTTTTGACGGGAATTTCCTCAGATCAAGCGAACCACACCCGAGGAAACCCCTACCAAACATCTACTTCTGCTCCTCCATGCACATTTCCTAGTCAGCCTCAGGGACATGTGAATGCTGTTATATTACGAAGCGGAACACAATACGATAGACCGACTGATCCTAGAACTAAGAATTCAGCCAGGCAGCCCAATACTGATGACCCAACCGAAAAGGGAAGTGAACCAAATAAAGAAGGGAAGGAAGATAGAGGCGAGGAAACCATAGAAAAGAAGAAACCTTATGTGCCTCTGCCACCTTATAAACCACCCATACCTTATCCTCAAAGATTCGAAAAATCTAAAAGTGCAGGGCAATACAAGAAATTCGTAGAGCTTCTAAAACAATTAAATACGATACCCTTCACGAAAGCTATTACCCAAATGCCCTCATACGCTAAGTTTCTTAAAGAAATATTAACTAATAAGAAAAGAATCGAGGATGACGAAACCGTTATGCTTACTGCCGAGTGTAGCGCCATACTTCAAAATGAAATGCCTCCTAAGCTAAAAGACCCAGGAAGTTTCTCCATACCCTTTGTTATTGGAAAGTACGTCATATATAGAGCCCTATGCGATTTAGGAGCCAGTATTAGCCTAATGCCTATGTCCTTATGCGAAAAACTTAATTTAGGAGAATTGAGACCAACTAAAATGTCAATACAATTTGCTGACCGTTCTGTTAAGTACCCCCTAGGTATTCTAGAAAACGTGCCAGTACGTATAGGTCAATTCTATATCCCAACTGATTTTATAGTTATGGACATAAGGGAGGATTCCAATACACCCATCCTTTTAGGAAGGCCGTTCTTAGCTACTGCTGGTGCAATAATAGATGTAAAGAAAGGAAAGCTAACCTTTGAAGTGGGTGACAAAAAAGTAGAATTTATTTTAACACAACTCACGAAAGCACTAGCTATAGACGATAATTGTTACATGTTAGACGTCATAGAAGAATTTAGAAAAGAGATGGAGAAGGATCAAACTAAATATTATGAAATTCTAAAACCTCCCAACCCTCCCACCCATACAAATAGTGATGACGACATAGCTGAACTTCTAGAAATTAGATCAGATCATAAGCCTTGCTCGGTAAAACCAACTTTAGAACTCAAAACTCCACTAGGATTCCAAAAAGGAGCCCCTGCTGCTCCTAATATCAACACAAATTCAAATGAGGAGTTCACAAGTCAAAATATTCACCCAAATGAGTTGATTGCGAAATTGGTTAGCAAAGTTGATTTTCTGACCCAAAAAATGGAAGCTATAACTGCCCCAGCCGGAATATTTCCAGACCAATCACAGCCAAATCCCAAGGGACATGTTAATGCTATAATGCTGCAAAGCGGAACCGAGTTTGAAGATCCCGTTGCTACAAAAGTAAGAGGCCAATACTTAGAAAAAAGTATTGAGACAATATCGACGATATTAGAGGATCGACAAGCATCAAAGGTTAAGGAGGCAGTCAAGAACGGTCAAGAAAAAACATACGTACCGCCTCCTCCTTACAAGCCTCCAATCCCATATTCTCAAAGATCTGAAAAGTCTAAGATTGGAGGACAATTTGAAAAGAAAAGTTCTTGCTTTATACTCGACATAGTTGAAAGAAATGTCGATAACACACCCTCTAAACGAGCACCTCCCGACATACTACAAGCCCACCCAGAAAGTAATATCTTCCAAGATAATAAACCCTTATCCGTCTCCAAGAAAACGAAAAAGAAAGGAAAACGGAAAACACCTATGAAATGGTTTGACATGTTCAAATGGAGACCTAAGGATGTTGGGCATAAGTTTAAGAACGTCAGTATGGAAGAGGCGCCGTATTGATCTAAAGGGTTAAGAAGTTGAGCTAACCAACTATAAACAAAGCGCTGCATGGGAGGCAACCCATGATTTTTTTACTTTTATTTTTCTTTTCATCTTTTATTTTTGTTATATTGATGACTATCACTAATAGAGCTCCCATGCACATTTTTTAAAATGATGCCGCTGGTGGGGGCGCCACTAATGTTCCACCTGCACACACTACACATTTTATAACACTTTTGCAGGAAGCTCATCCTCATCAAGACGAAATACCATATGCATCAGTGCGCACAAAATACTATCAACAAGGAACGCAGGACTCTTTTTACGCTATGCATCAGCAACACGAGGAGATGTTGGAACAAATGCAGTTCATACAAGCCCAGCAAATACAAACTCTTCAAAACCAAAATAAGATGCAGGGTTATTACAACAAATGGGAGAGTTCAGAAGAACGCCGTCAACAACAACTTGACAATATCATACAAGAGTTAGGCGGTTTGAGGCTTCGGTTTGACGACTTTCAAAATTATCAACAGCCTCCCCCATGATTCTCCCACGATACTCCAGGCTTTGCACTCCAATTCTACTCTTGAGTCGCAACAGTGAGGACACTGTTGAATTTAAGTTGAGGGTAGTATTCTACTGCTTTTATCTATTTATTTTTAGTCATCTAATTTCAATTTTTATTAGTTTATTTTCCCTTTCGCATAATAAAATATAGCACTTTCTTGGTATTTTAAATTTTTCTTTTCTTGAGCCAAATTAAATTTTTTTCTAAAGATTTAGGATAATAGCTCACTTTGAAAGTATATAGGTTAAGGAGTGACGAGAGGCTGAGTTAAGAACATTGGGGAATTTTTCAAACAAAATCGGTATTCTTCCAACACCCAGAAGTCTCCCTAGTATGGATATCAATTTGAATACCCATTGTGCCAAAATCTCTTGATTCAAATTTGAGGAATCCTTTAGTAGTTTATTTACCAGTCGGACACCATCTATAATAAGTCACACATTAAGTAGGTCAGTCGATGAATATAAGCGAAAATCATCTAATGCAAGCAAATAAGGTCATACTGTGGTAATATGGTTAAACCTTGAAAATGTGATAAATAGAAAATATAATCTATGAACAATGCTTGTTAAGATAATGCAAATATTCGCATCGTCAAGCTTAAATTGCAAACCAAAGATGAATATAGACGCTAACCGGCTTTCTTACCATGTGTGTGACATAGATAAAGAGTCTTAATGTGACTGTCTAGAATGAAAAAGGATGAAACAAAGGAGAAGATTTATATTTTAGTACAAAGGCATGATCCAAATTCGGTATGTGTAAGAGGGAGAACTTTGTGTTTCATTTAAATACCCTTCTTGAGTGGATTTGCACCTAATTAATTTATCTTGGCTGATTTGAATTTCTGACCACGTATGAGTATCCGTGATGTTGTTTTCTCTGAATCCGTGTGTGTGAGTTGCTTAGCATTTCAAAAGTTTTCTACATGCAAGCTAAATTGCTTGAGGACAAGCAATGATTCAAGTTTAGGGGAGTTTGATACACCTAAAAATGTGCTAATTTACTATTATATTTCAATTATTTTTATTTTTATTTCGAACTTTTATATTATGAATCGTTACTAAATGCTCTTATTTTATAAACACAGATGAAAATTAATAGAATTGAAGAAATGAGCGAAAACGGACCAAAAAGAGACAAAAATGCCACATACGTGCAGCCCAAATGGACCACAAGCATGCAGCCCACTCCAAAGCAAGGCATGGCGCACGCCAGCCCACTCAAAGATCTTGTGGCACACGCCACATCATGCTTGAAGGAAAAGAAAAGATCCTGGCGTCCGCCAGGATCCAATGGTTGGGAATTCAGCCGTCCAAGTCCCACATCGGGCAGAATTAAAAGTTGTATTCTCATATTTTAGTATAAATAGGTCCCTTTTCTCCACATTCTAAACACACAACTTTGAATAACTGACTTGTAAAACGAGCACACCACTCGTATAGTCGGTTGGGGAGAGAGTACTCAGGCCTTTAGTTGGGAACTCTTTCTCTAAAGTTGCAGTTTATTTTCTTTTGTACCGGCATTATACTTGGAGTTTATTCAGGTTCTTATTTTATTATTTTCTTGCTTTATTTTCTTTATTGCTTTTATTAATTTATGCTTTATTTATTTATTTGCTTTATGTTTTTATTTCCTGCTTATTTATTTATTTTGTCTTTAGTTTTAGTTTTAGTTATGTCTAGTTAATTTAATATTGCTAGGATGTGTAACTAGGAGCTAGTAGGGGTTCGGTAGTTAGTTCGCGCGCCCGTTTTTAACAATCGGTTTTTAATAATACGTTTCATAATCTGTCATGAGAGTAAGGATTATTTAAGGCATAAGCCACCATAGACGAGAGTTGAGGTTTATACCGGATAGTAAAAACCGAGCATTAATTCTAGAATCCGCGAGAGCTATTTAGGATTAATGAACTAATAGTTTTCTTAAACAGTTTTTAATTTAACGATGATTATAATTTGTCACGAGAGTGAGAATTAATTAAAGTAAAAATCAATAGAGCGAGAGCATGAGATTTCTACTAGATAGTAAAAATTGAACATTGATTCTGATTCGGAAGAACACCACTTAGGATTAGAATTAATTAAATTATATTGGTTTTCAAAAAGTACTTTATTAGCGGATGTGAGAACGAGAGTTAAGAATCACCTTTATAATCTACAATACTAGTCAAGATTTGCGAGAGCTGAGATTAGTGTTTTTAAATCAATATAGTCTCGAAAACTATCCCTTTTATCAAAGCGCGAATTAAGTATTGAACCCTTCGAAGCAACTAAGAGCTCATCCTAGTAATACACCTTTTTTTTATTAATTTAAAATCCAAAAATTACTTTCTTTTATTTATTTAAAAAATCCAAAAATATTTCACTATCCAAAACACTCTTATTTACTATCCAGCCTTAGATTTACAACGTAGCATTAGATAACGGTAGGTCGACTATTGGTCTCTGTGGGATCGATAATCTTTTATAACTACACGATAATTTTGTGCACTTGCAGAAATATCGCATCATTACTCACCTTGGGATTCTGAACTACAGCCTCTGAATTGACTTCAGAGTTTGTTTTGCAGACCCCAGAGGTTCCTTCAGATTCTGAAACAACCACTGTTTTGCCTTTGTTTTTCATTGGTACAAAAGTATAATAGAGATTATCAGGGATTTTCTTTAAACAAACAGAAGAATTTGGTTTTCTATACGTTCTACCATATGAATAACCAATTCCTTCACCTCTATTTTTACAAACGCTATAAATCATAGAAGCAACTTTACTTTTATTTACATTCTGATGAACAAACTCTTGAAGAGCAACTTCATGCTTATCACTAGGTTTGTTACATTTGGCGCAACCATTTTCAAGCTCTTGAATTTTGATCAAGGAATTTTTATAAAGAGTTTGAAGATGATCAGCTTTCTTTGCTAAGTCATTCTTATGTGTTTTTAAAAGTTTTATTTCAGAAGATGATTTAGCAAATTTGCTCAAAGACATTCCTAGATAAGTTATAAGTTGTTCTTTGGAATAGTTTAGAAATACCTGTTCTGACTCTTCAGAGTCTGATCCTTCAGTGTCTGAGTCTTGTTCAGAGTCACTATCAGAATCAGTGTTTGCCATCAGAGCCACATTTGCTTCTTCATCATCATCATCAAAAGATGTTTCCAGATTTTCAAATATTGCCATTAAACTCTTCTTGAATCTTCTTTTGTAGCTTTCCTTCTTGCTACTTAACTTTTTGTTCTTATCCTTTGATGATGCTTCAGGACATTCAGCAATAAAGTGTCCTGGTTTCTTGCACTTGAAGCAACTCTTTTCTTCTTTACTTGAACTATTCCTTGAGTTGTTGCCTCTGAAGTTCTTGTTGTTCATTTTTGCCCATTTTTGAAAGTTCCTTGTGAACATTGCAAACTCATCATCCTCTTGTTCATCCTCTTGGTCATCTAGGGAAGATTCTCCATCAAATTCAGCAGCTTTAGCCTTGAGTGTTTTAGAAGAATTCTTGGTTGATGACAACGCCACTGACCTTTCTTTCTTCTTGACCACATCAGCGTTCAATACCAACTCATGGCTCTTGAGATTGCTGATGAGTGACTCAAAACTGATGCTTTCTAAATCCTTAGCCTCCTCAATAGCTGGTACCTTAGGTCTCCACTTATCAGTTAGACTGTTAATAATCTTCCATACATGATCAGAGGTGGTATAACTCTTCTTCAGAACCCTAGGATTGGACACCAGAGTCTGAAACCTTAAAAACATAGTCTCAATGTCATCATTAGGCTGCATAGCGAAGAGTTCATACTGTTGAACTAGAAGTCTTGCTTTTGCGTTCTGAACTTGTCTATTCCCATCATATGTTGCATATAAGGAATCATACATAGCCTTAGCCATAGATCTATCCATTATTTTAGTATATTCATCATGTGAAATTGCAGACATCATGATGTTTTTCACTTTATATTGCTTGGAAAAGATCTTCTTATCAGCTGTAGATAAAGCCCTCTTCTGAAATAAAGAGATTTTGCCATCAGGACCTATTCCATCAATACAAACTCCTTCTTCTATTAGATCCCATAGCTCATCATCAATCCCATTTATGTAGTGATAAATGTTATCCATCCACCATTTAAATCTCAAAGCATCTCCACTAAATACTGGTACTTTCTTGTTGCTTGAATCATACAACATATCGTAGAATTCCGACTTGCCGATGCCATTTTCATTATTTTTACACGACGAACGTGTTTTCAACTTCGAGACTTGTTCAAAAAATTAAAAATATCTCCACAGGCATATAGAAATCTAGGATTTATGCACTTTTTTTTTGCGTAGAGTACTATCAAAATACAAAGAGCGGGTCTACAACATATCGTAGTATTCTGGCTTGCCGATGCCATTTTCGTTGTTTTTACATGACGAACGTGTTTTATAATTCGCGACTTGTTCAAAGAAGTAAAAATATCGCCACATGCATATAGGAATCTAGGATTTATGCACTTTTTTTTTGTGTAGAGTACTATCAAAATACATAGAGCGGGTCTACCACATATCGTAGCATTCCGACTTGCCGATGCCATTTTCATTGTTTTTACACGACGAACGTGTTTTATAATTCGTGACTTGTTCAAAAAAGTAAAAATATCGCCACAGGCATATAGGAATCTAGGATTTATGCACTTTTTTTTGCGTAGAGTACTATCAAAATACATAGAGCGGTTCTACAACATATCGTAACATTCCGACTTGCCGATGCCATTTTCATTGTTTTTACACGACGAACGTGTTTTATAATTCGCGACTTGTTAAAAAATGTAAAAATATCGCCACAGACATATAGGAATCTAGGATTTATGAACCTTTTTTTTTGCGTAGAGTACTATCAAAATACATAGAGCGGGTCTACAACATAACTTAGCATTCCGACTTGCCGATGTCATTTTCATTATTTTTACATGACGAACGTGTTTTCAACTTCGCGACTTGTTCAAAAAATAAAAAATATCGCCACAGGCATAAAGGAATCTAGGATTTATGAATTTTTTTTTGTGTAGAGTACTATCAAAATAAATAGAGCGGGTCTACAACATATCGTAGCATTCCGACTTGCAGATTCCATTTTCATTATTTTTACACAACGAACGTGTTTTATAATTCGCGACTTGTTCAAAATAGTAAAAATATCACCACAGGCATATAGGAATTTAGGATTTATGCACTTTTTTTTTGCGTAGAATACTATCAAAATACATAGAGCGGGTCTACAACATATCGTAGCATACCGGCTTGCCGATGCCATTTTCATTGTTTTTACACGACGAACGTGTTTTATAATTCGTTACTTGTTCAAAAAAGTAAAAATATCGTCACAGGCATATAGGAATCTAGGATTTATGCACTTTTTTTTGCGTAGATTACTATCAAAATACATAGAGCGGGTCTACAACATATCGTAGCATACCGGCTTGCCGATGCCATTTTCATTGTTTTTACACGACGAACGTGTTTTATAATTCGTTACTTGTTCAAAAAAGTAAAAATATCGTCACAGGCATATAGGAATCTAGGATTTATGCACTTTTTTTTTGCGTAGATTACTATCAAAATACATAGAGAAGGTCTACAACATATCATAGCATTCCGACTTGCCGATGCCATTTTCATTATTTTTACACAACGAACGTGTTTTATAATTCGTGACTTGTTCAAAATAGTAAAAATATCACCACAGGCATATAGGAATTTAGGATTTATGCACTTTTTTTTTGCGTAGATTACTATCAAAATACATAGAGAAGGTCTACAACATATCGTAGCATTCCGACTTGCCGATGCCATTTTCATTATTTTTACACAACGAACGTGTTTTATAATTCGTGACTTGTTCAAAATAGTAAAAATATCACCACAGGCATATAGGAATTTAGGATTTATGCACTTTTTTTTTGCGTAGAGTACTATCAAAATACATAGAGCGGGTCTACAACATATCGTAGCATTCCGACTTGCCGATGCCATTTTCATTGTTTTTACACGACGAACGTGTTTTATAATTCGCGACTTGTTAAAAAATGTAAAAATATCGCCACAGGCATATAGGAATCTAGGATTTATGAACTTTTTTTTTGTGTAGAGTACTATCAAAATAAATAGAGCGGGTCTATAACATATCGTTGCATTCCGACTTGCCGATTCCATTTTCATTATTTTTACACAACCAACGTGTTTTATAATTTGGGACTTGTTCAAAAAAGTAAAAATATCGCCACAGGCATATAGGAATCTAGGATTTATGCACTTCTTTGCGTAGAGTACTATCAAAATAAATAGAGTGGGTCTACAACATATTGTAGCATTCCGACTTGCCGGTTCCATTTTCATTATTTTTACATGACGAACGTGTTTTCAACTTCGCGACTTGTTCAACAAATTAAAAATTTTGCCATAGGCATAAAGGAATCTTGGATTTATGCACTTGTTTTTGCATAGAGTACTATCAAAATACATAGAGCGGGTCTACAACATATCGTAGCATACCGGCTTGCCGATGCCATTTTCATTGTTTTTACACGACGAACGTGTTTTATAATTCGTTACTTGTTCAAAAAAGTAAAAATATCGTCACAGGCATATAGGAATCTAGGATTTATGCACTTTTTTTTTGCGTAGATTACTATCAAAATACATAGAGAAGGTCTACAACATATCGTAGCATTCCGACTTGCCTATGCCATTTTTATTATTTTTACACAACGAAGGTGTTTTATAATTCGCGACTTGTTCAAAATAGTAAAAATATCACCACAGGCATATAGGAATTTATGATTTATGCACTTTTTTTTGCGTAGAGTACTATCAAAATACATAGAGCGGGTCTACAACATATCGTAGCATTCCGACTTGCCGATGCCATTTTCATTGTTTTTAGACGACGAACGTGTTTTATAATTCGTGACTTGTTCAAAAAAGTAAAAATATCGTCACAGGCATATAGGAATCTAGGATTTATGAACTTTTTTTTGCGTAGAGTACTATCAAAATACATAGAGCGGGTCTACAACATAACTTAGCATTCCGACTTGCCGATGTTATTTTCATTATTTTTACATGACGAACGTGTTTTCAACTTCGCGACTTGTTCAAAAAATTAAAAATATCGCCACAGGCATAAAGGAATCTAGGATTTATGAATTTTTTTTTGTGTAGAGTACTATCAAAATAAATAGAGCGGGTCTATAACATATCGTTGCATTCAGACTTGCCGATTCCATTTTCATTATTTTTACACAACGAACGTGTTTTATAATTTGTGACTTGTTCAAAAAAGTAAAAATATCGCCACAGGCATATAGGAATCTAGGATTTTTGCACTTTTTTTTTGCGTAGATTACTATCAAAATACATAGAGAAGGTCTACAACATATCGTAGCATTCCGACTTGCCTATGCCATTTTCATTATTTTTACACAACGAACGTGTTTTATAATTCGCGACTTGTTCAAAATAGTAAAAATATCACCACAGGCATATAGGAATTTAGGATTTATGCACTTTTTTTTGCGTAGAGTACTATCAAAATACATAGAGCGGGTCTACAACATATCGTAGCATTCCGACTTGCCGATGCCATTTTCATTGTTTTTAGACGACGAACGTGTTTTATAATTCGTGACTTGTTCAAAAAAGTAAAAATATCGCCATAGGCATATAGGAATCGAGGATTTATGCACTTTTTATTTGCGTAGAGTACTATGAAAATACATAGAGCGGGTCTACAACATATCGTAGCATTCCGACTTGCCGATGCCATTTTCATTATTTTTACACGACGAACGTGTTTTCAACTTCGCGACTTGTTCAAAAAATTAAATATATCTCCACAGGCATATAGGAATCTAGGATCTATGCACTTTTTTTTTTTGCGTAGAGTACTATCAAAATACAAAGAGCGGGTCAACAACATATCGTAGTATTTTGGCTTGCCGATGCCATTTTAATTGTTTTTACATGACGAACGTGTTTTATAATTCACGACTTGTTCAAAGAAGTAAAAATATCGCCACATGCATATAGGAATCTAGGATTTATGAACTTTTTTTTTGCGTAGAGTACTATCAAAATACATAGAGCGGGTCTACAACATAACTTAGCATTCCGACTTGCCGATGTCATTTTCATTATTTTTACATGACAAACGTGTTTTCAACTTCGCGACTTGTTCAAAAAATTAAAAATATCGCCACAGGCATAAAGGAATCTAGGATTTATGAATTTTTTTTTGTGTAGAGTACTATCAAAATAAATAGAGCGGGTCTACAACATATCGTAGCATTCCGACTTGCCGATTCCATTTTCATTATTTTTACACAATGAACGTGTTTTATAATTTGTGACTTGTTCAAAAAAGTAAAAATATCGCCACAGGCATATAGGAATCTAGGATTTATGAACTTTTTTTTTGCGTAGAGTACTATCAAAATACATAGAGTGGGTCTACAACAAAACGTAGCATTCCGACTTGCCGATGCCATTTTAATTATTTTTACATGACGAACGTGTTTTCAACTTCGCGACTTGTTCAAAAAATTAAAAATATCGCCACAGGCATAAAGGAATCTAGGATTTATGAACTTTTTTTTTGTGTAGAGTACTATCAAAATAAATAGAGCTGGTCTACAACATATTGTAGCATTCCGACTTGCCGATTCCATTTTCATTATTTTTACATGACGAACGTGTTTTCAACTTCGCGACTTGTTCAAAAAATTAAAAATTTTGCCATAGGCATAAAGGAATCTTGGATTTATGCACTTGTTTTTGCATAGAGTACTATCAAAATACATAGAGCGGGTCTACAACATATCGTAGCATACCGGCTTGCCGATGCCATTTTCATTGTTTTTACACGACGAACGTGTTTTATAATTCGTTACTTGTTCAAAAAAGTAAAAATATCGTCACAGGCATATAGGAATCTAGGATTTATGCACTTTTTTTTTGCGTAGATTACTATCAAAATACATAGAGAAGGTCTACAACATATCGTAGCATTCCGACTTGCCGATGCCATTTTCATTGTTTTTAGACGACGAACGTGTTTTATAATTCGTGACTTGTTCAAAAAAGTAAAAATATCGCCATAGGCATATAGGAATCGAGGATTTATGCACTTTTTATTTGCGTAGAGTACTATCAAAATACATAGAGCGGGTCTACAATATATCGTAGCATTCCGACTTGCCGATGCCATTTTCATTATTTTTACACGACGAACGTGTTTTCAACTTCGCGACTTGTTCAAAAAATTAAAAATTTTGCCACAGGCATATAGGAATCTAGGATCTATGCACTTTTTTTTTTTGCGTAGAGTACTATCAAAATACAAAGAGCGGGTCAACAACATATCGTAGTATTTTGGCTTGCCGATGCCATTTTCATTGTTTTTACATGACGAACGTGTTTTATAATTCACGACTTGTTCAAAGAAGTAAAAATATCGCCACATGCATATAGGAATCTAGGATTTATGAACTTTTTTTTTGCGTAGAGTACTATCAAAATACATAGAGCGGGTCTACAACATAACTTAGCATTCCGACTTGCCGATGTCATTTTCATTATTTTTACATGACGAACGTGTTTTCAACTTCGCGACTTGTTCAAAAAATTAAAAATATCGCCACAGGCATAAAGGAATCTAGGATTTATGAATTTTTTTTTGTGTAGAGTACAATCAAAATAAATAGAGCGGGTCTACAACATATCGTTGCATTCCGACTTGCCGATTCCATTTTCATTATTTTTACACAACGAACGTGTTTTATAATTTGTGACTTGTTCAAAAAAGTAAAAATATCGCCACAGGCATATAGGAATCTAGGATTTATGCACTTTTTTTTGCGTAGAGTACTATCAAAATACATAGAGCGGTTCTACAACATATCGTAGCATTCCGACTTGCCGATTCCATTTTCATTATTTTTACATGACGAACGTGTTTTCAACTTCGCGACTTGTTCAAAAAATTAAAAATTTTGCCATAGGCATAAAGGAATCTTGGATTTATGCACTTGTTTTTGCATAGAGTACTATCAAAATACATAGAGCGGGTCTACAACATATCGTAGCATACCGGCTTGCCGATGCCATTTTCATTGTTTTTACACGACGAACGTGTTTTATAATTCGTTACTTGTTCAAAAAAGTAAAAATATCGTCACAGGCATATAGGAATCTAGGATTTATGCACTTTTTTTTTGCGTAGATTACTATCAAAATACATAGAGAAGGTCTACAACATATCGTAGCATTCCGACTTGCCTATGCCATTTTCATTATTTTTACACAACGAACGTGTTTTATAATTCGCGACTTGTTCAAAATAGTAAAAATATCACCACAGGCATATAGGAATTTAGGATTTATGCACTTTTTTTTGCGTAGAGTACTATCAAAATACATAGAGCGGGTCTACAACATATCGTAGCATTCCGACTTGCCGATGCCATTTTCATTGTTTTTAGACGACGAACGTGTTTTATAATTCGTGACTTGTTCAAAAAAGTAAAAATATCGCCATAGGCATATAGGAATCGAGGATTTATGCACTTTTTATTTGCGTAGAGTACTATCAAAATACATAGAGCGGGTCTACAACATATCGTAGCATTCCGACTTGCCGATGCCATTTTCATTATTTTTACACGACGAACGTGTTTTCAACTTCGCGACTTGTTCAAAAAATTAAAAATTTTGCCACAGGCATAAAGGAATCTTGGATTTATGCACTTTTTTTTTTTGCGTAGAGTACTATCAAAATACAAAGAGCGGGTCAACAACATATCGTAGTATTTTGGCTTGCCGATGCCATTTTCATTGTTTTTACATGACGAACGTGTTTTATAATTCACGACTTGTTCAAAGAAGTAAAAATATCGCCACATGCATATAGGAATCTAGGATTTATGAACTTTTTTTTTGCGTAGAGTACTATCAAAATACATAGAGCGGGTCTACAACATAACTTAGCATTCCGACTTGCCGATGTCATTTTCATTATTTTTACATGACGAACGTGTTTTCAACTTCGCGACTTGTTCAAAAAATTAAAAATATCGCCACAGGCATAAAGGAATCTAGGATTTATGAATTTTTTTTTGTGTAGAGTACAATCAAAATAAATAGAGCGGGTCTACAACATATCGTAGCATTCCGACTTGCCGATGCCATTTTCATTGTTTTTACACGACGAACATGTTTTATAATTCGCGACTTGTTAAAAAATGTAAAAATATCGCCACAGGCATATAGGAATCTAGGATTTATGAACTTTTTTTTTGCGTAGAGTACTATCAAAATACATAGAGCGGGTCTACAACATAACTTAGCATTCCGACTTGCCGATTCCATTTTCATTATTTTTACACAACGAACGTGTTTTATAATTTGTGACTTGTTCAAAAAAGTAAAAATATCGCCACAGGCATATAGGAATCTAGGATTTATGCACTTTTTTTTGCGTAGAGTACTATCAAAATACATAGAGCGGTTCTACAACATATCGTAGCATTCCGACTTGCCGATGCCATTTTCATTGTTTTTACACGACGAACATGTTTTATAATTCGCGACTTGTTAAAAAATGTAAAAATATCGCCACAGGCATATAGGAATCTAGGATTTATGAACTTTTTTTTTTCGTAGAGTACTATCAAAATACATAGAGTGGGTCTACAACAAAACGTAGCATTCCGACTTGCCGATGCCATTTTAATTATTTTTACATGACGAACGTGTTTTCAACTTCGCGACTTGTTCAAAAAATTAAAAATATCGCCACAGGCATAAAGGAATCTAGGATTTATGAACTTTTTTTTTGTGTAGAGTACTATCAAAATAAATAGAGCGGTTACAACATATCGTAGCATTCCGACTTGCAGATTCCATTTTCATTATTTTTACACAACGAACGTGTTTTATAATTCGCGACTTGTTCAAAATAGTAAAAATATCACCACAGGCATATAGGAATTTAGGATTTATGCACTTTTTTTTTGCGTAGAGTACTATCAAAATACATAGAGCGGGTCTACAACATATCGTAGCATACCGGCTTGCCGATGCCATTTTCATTGTTTTTACACGACGAACGTGTTTTATAATTCGTTACTTGTTCAAAAAAGTAAAAATATCGTCACAGGCATATAGGAATCTAGGATTTATGCACTTTTTTTTGCGTAGATTACTATCAAAATACATAGAGCGGGTCTACAACATATCGTAGCATACCGGCTTGCCGATGCCATTTTCATTGTTTTTACACGACGAACGTGTTTTATAATTCATTACTTGTTCAAAAAAGTAAAAATATCGTCACAGGCATATAGGAATCTAGGATTTATGACTTTTTTTTTGCGTAGATTACTATCAAAATACATAGAGAAGGTCTACAACATATCGTAGCATTCCGACTTGCCTATGCCATTTTCATTATTTTTACACAACGAACGTGTTTTATAATTCGCGACTTGTTCAAAATAGTAAAAATATCACCACAGGCATATAGGAATTTAGGATTTATGCACTTTTTTTTGCGTAGAGTACTATCAAAATACATAGAGCGGGTCTACAACATATCGTAGCATTCCGACTTGCCGATGCCATTTTCATTGTTTTTAGACGACGAACGTGTTTTATAATTCGTGACTTGTTCAAAAAAGTAAAAATATCTCCATAGGCATATAGGAATCGAGGATTTATGCACTTTTTATTTGCGTAGAGTACTATCAAAATACATAGAGCGGGTCTACAACATATCGTAGTATTCCGCCTTGCCGATGCCATTTTCATTATTTTTACACGACGAACGTGTTTTCAACTTCGCGACTTGTTCAAAAAATTAAAAATATCTCCACAGGCATATAGGAATCTAGGATCTATGCACTTTTTTTTTTTGCGTAGAGTACTATCAAAATACAAAGAGCGGGTCAACAACATATCGTAGTATTTTGGCTTGCCGATGCCATTTTCATTGTTTTTACATGACGAACGTGTTTTATAATTCACGACTTGTTCAAAGAAGTAAAAATATCGCCACATGCATATAGGAATCTAGGATTTATGAACTTTTTTTTTGCGTAGAGTACTATCAAAATACATAGAGCGGGTCTACAACATAACTTAGCATTCCGACTTGCCGATGTCATTTTCATTAATTTTACATGACGAACGTGTTTTCAACTTCGCGACTTGTTCAAAAAATTAAAAATATCGCCACAGGCATAAAGGAATCTAGGATTTATGATTTTTTTTTTGTGTAGAGTACTATCAAAATAAATAGAGCGGGTCTACAACATATCGTTGCATTCCGACTTGCCGATTCCATTTTCATTATTTTTACACAACGAACGTGTTTTATAATTTGTGACTTGTTCAAATAAGTAAAAATATCGCCACAGGCATATAGGAATCTAGGATTTATGCACTTTTTTTTGCGTAGAGTACTATCAAAATACATAGAGCGGTTCTACAACATATCGTAGCATTCCGACTTGCCGGTGCCATTTTCATTGTTTTTACACGACGAACATGTTTTATAATTCGCGACTTGTTAAAAAATGTAAAAATATCGCCACAGGCATATAGGAATCTAGGATTTATGAACTTTTTTTTTGTGTAGAGTACTATCAAAATAAATAGAGCGGGTCTACAACATATCGTTGCATTCCGACTTGCCGGTTCCATTTTCATTATTTTTACACAACGAACGTGTTTTATAATTTGTGACTTGTTCAAAAAAGTAAAAATATCGCCACAGGCATATAGGAATCTAGGATTTATGCACTTTTTTTTGCGTAGAGTACTATCAAAATACATAGAGCGGGTCTACAACATATCGTAGCATTCCGACTTGCCGATGCCATTTTCATTGTTTTTAGACGACGAACGTGTTTTATAATTCGTGACTTGTTAAAAAAAGTAAAAATATCGTCACAGGCATATAGGAATCTAGGATTTATGAACTTTTTTTTTGCGTAGAGTACTATCAAAATACATAGAGCGGGTCTACAACATAACTTAGCATTCCGACTTGCCGATGTCATTTTCATTATTTTTACATGACGAACGTGTTTTCAACTTCGCGACTTGTTCAAAAAATTAAAAATATCGCCACAGGCATAAAGGAATCTAGGATTTATGAATTTTTTTTTGTGTAGAGTACTATCAAAATAAATAGAGCGGGTCTATAACATATCGTTGCATTCCGACTTGCCGATTCCATTTTCATTATTTTTACACAACGAACGTGTTTTATAATTTGTGACTTGTTCAAAAAAGTAAAAATATCGCCACAGGCATATAGGAATCTAGGATTTATGCACTTTTTTTTGCGTAGAGTACTAACAAAATACATTGAGCGGTTCTACAACATATCGTAGCATTCCGACTTGCCGATGCCATTTTCATTGTTTTTACACGACGAACGTGTATTATAATTCGCGACTTGTTAAAAAATGTAAAAATATCGCCACAGGCATATAGGAATCTAGGATTTATGAACTTTTTTTTTGCGTAGAGTACTATCAAAATACATAGAGTGGGTCTACAACAAAACGTAGCATTCCGACTTGCCGATGCCATTTTAATTATTTTTACATGACGAACGTGTTTTCAACTTCGCGACTTGTTCAAAAAATTAAAAATATCGCCACAGGCATAAAGGAATCTAGGATTTATGAACTTTTTTTTTTGTGTAGAGTACTATCAAAATAAATAGAGCGGGTCTACAACATATTGTAGCATTCCGACTTGCCGATTCCATTTTCATTATTTTTACATGACGAACGTGTTTTCAACTTCGCGACTTGTTCAAAAAATTAAAAATTTTGCCATAGGCATAAAGGAATCTTGGATTTATGCACTTGTTTTTGCATAGAGTACTATCAAAATACATAGAGCGGGTCTACAACATATCGTAGCATACCGGCTTGCCGATGCCATTTTCATTGTTTTTACACGACGAACGTGTATTATAATTCGCGACTTGTTAAAAAATGTAAAAATATCGCCACAGGCATATAGGAATCTAGGATTTATGAACTTTTTTTTTGCGTAGAGTACTATCAAAATACATAGAGTGGGTCTACAACAAAACGTAGCATTCCGACTTGCCGATGCCATTTTAATTATTTTTACATGACGAACGTGTTTTCAACTTCGCGACTTGTTCAAAAAATTAAAAATATCGCCACAGGCATAAAGGAATCTAGGATTTATGAACTTTTTTTTTGTGTAGAGTACTATCAAAATAAATAGAGCGGGTCTACAACATATTGTAGCATTCCGACTTGCCGATTCCATTTTCATTATTTTTACATGACGAACGTGTTTTCAACTTCGCGACTTGTTCAAAAAATTAAAAATTTTGCCATAGGCATAAAGGAATCTTGGATTTATGCACTTGTTTTTGCATAGAGTACTATCAAAATACATAGAGCGGGTCTACAACATATCGTAGCATACCGGCTTGCCGATGCCATTTTCATTGTTTTTACACGACGAACGTGTTTTATAATTCGTTACTTGTTCAAAAAAGTAAAAATATCGTCACAGGCATATAGGAATCTAGGATTTATGCACTTTTTTTTTGCGTAGATTACTATCAAAATACATAGAGAAGGTCTACAACATATCGTAGCATTCCGACTTGCCTATGCCATTTTCATTATTTTTACACAACGAACGTGTTTTATAATTCGCGACTTGTTCAAAATAGTAAAAATATCACCACAGGCATATAGGAATTTAGGATTTATGCACTTTTTTTTGCGTAGAGTACTATCAAAATACATAGAGCGGGTCTACAACATATCGTAGCATTCCGACTTGCCGATGCCATTTTCATTGTTTTTAGACGACGAACGTGTTTTATAATTCGTGACTTGTTCAAAAAAGTAAAAATATCGCCATAGGCATATAGGAATCGAGGATTTATGCACTTTTTATTTGCGTAGAGTACTATCAAAATACATAGAGCGGGTCTACAACATATCGTAGCATTCCGACTTGCCGATGCCATTTTCATTGTTTTTAGACGACGAACGTGTTTTATAATTCGTGACTTGTTCAAAAAAGTAAAAATATCGCCATAGGCATATAGGAATCGAGGATTTATGCACTTTTTATTTGCGTAGAGTACTATCAAAATACATAGAGCGGGTCTACAACATATCGTAGCATTCCGACTTGCCGATGCCATTTTCATTATTTTTACACGACGAACGTGTTTTCAACTTCGCGACTTGTTCAAAAAATTAAAAATTTTGCCACAGGCATAAAGGAATCTTGGATTTATGCACTTTTTTTTTTTGCGTAGAGTACTATCAAAATACAAAGAGCGGGTCAACAACATATCGTAGTATTTTGGCTTGCCGATGCCATTTTCATTGTTTTTACATGACGAACGTGTTTTATAATTCACGACTTGTTCAAAGAAGTAAAAATATCGCCACATGCATATAGGAATCTAGGATTTATGAACTTTTTTTTTGCGTAGAGTACTATCAAAATACATAGAGCGGGTCTACAACATAACTTAGCATTCCGACTTGCCGATGTCATTTTCATTATTTTTACATGACGAACGTGTTTTCAACTTCGCGACTTGTTCAAAAAATTAAAAATATCGCCACAGGCATAAAGGAATCTAGGATTTATGAATTTTTTTTTGTGTAGAGTACAATCAAAATAAATAGAGCGGGTCTACAACATATCGTTGCATTCCGACTTGCCGATTCCATTTTCATTATTTTTACACAACGAACGTGTTTTATAATTTGTGACTTGTTCAAAAAAGTAAAAATATCGCCACAGGCATATAGGAATCTAGGATTTATGCACTTTTTTTTGCGTAGAGTACTATCAAAATACATAGAGCGGTTCTACAACATATCGTAGCATTCCGACTTGCCGATGCCATTTTCATTGTTTTTACACGACGAACATGTTTTATAATTCGCGACTTGTTAAAAAATGTAAAAATATCGCCACAGGCATATAGGAATCTAGGATTTATGAACTTTTTTTTTGCGTAGAGTACTATCAAAATACATAGAGTGGGTCTACAACAAAACGTAGCATTCCGACTTGCCGATGCCATTTTAATTATTTTTACATGACGAACGTGTTTTCAACTTCGCGACTTGTTCAAAAAATTAAAAATATCGCCACAGGCATAAAGGAATCTAGGATTTATGAACTTTTTTTTTGTGTAGAGTACTATCAAAATAAATAGAGCGGGTCTACAACATATCGTAGCATTCCGACTTGCAGATTCCATTTTCATTATTTTTACACAACGAACGTGTTTTATAATTCGCGACTTGTTCAAAATAGTAAAAATATCACCACAGGCATATAGGAATTTAGGATTTATGCACTTTTTTTTTGCGTAGAGTACTATCAAAATACATAGAGCGGGTCTACAACATATCGTAGCATACCGGCTTGCCGATGCCATTTTCATTGTTTTTACACGACGAACGTGTTTTATAATTCGTTACTTGTTCAAAAAAGTAAAAATATCGTCACAGGCATATAGGAATCTAGGATTTATGCACTTTTTTTTGCGTAGATTACTATCAAAATACATAGAGCGGGTCTACAACATATCGTAGCATACCGGCTTGCCGATGCCATTTTCATTGTTTTTACACGACGAACGTGTTTTATAATTCATTACTTGTTCAAAAAAGTAAAAATATCGTCACAGGCATATAGGAATCTAGGATTTATGCACTTTTGTTTTGCGTAGATTACTATCAAAATACATAGAGAAGGTCTACAACATATCGTAGCATTCCGACTTGCCTATGCCATTTTCATTATTTTTACACAACGAACGTGTTTTATAATTCGCGACTTGTTCAAAATAGTAAAAATATCACCACAGGCATATAGGAATTTGGGATTTATGCACTTTTTTTTGCGTAGAGTACTATCAAAATACATAGAGCGGGTCTACAACATATCGTAGCATTCCGACTTGCCGATGGCATTTTCATTGTTTTTAGACGACGAACGTGTTTTATAATTCGTGACTTGTTCAAAAAAGTAAAAATATCGCCATAGGCATATAGGAATCGAGGATTTATGCACTTTTTATTTGCGTAGAGTACTATCAAAATACATAGAGCGGGTCTACAACATATCGTAGTATTCCGCCTTGCCGATGCCATTTTCATTATTTTTACACGACGAACGTGTTTTCAACTTCGCGACTTGTTCAAAAAATTAAAAATTTTGCCACAGGCATAAAGGAATCTTGGATTTATGCACTTTTTTTTTTTGCGTAGAGTACTATCAAAATACAAAGAGCGGGTCAACAACATATCGTAGTATTTTGGCTTGCCGATGCCATTTTCATTGTTTTTACATGACGAACGTGTTTTATAATTCACGACTTTGTCAAAGAAGTAAAAATATCGCCACATGCATATAGGAATCTAGGATTTATGAACTTTTTTTTTGCGTAGAGTACTATCAAAATACATAGAGCGGGTCTACAACATAACTTAGCATTCCGACTTGCCGATGTCATTTTCATTATTTTTACATGACGAACGTGTTTTCAACTTCGCGACTTGTTCAAAAAATTAAAAATATCGCCACAGGCATAAAGGAATCTAGGATTTATGAATTTTTTTTTGTGTAGAGTACAATCAAAATAAATAGAGCGGGTCTACAACATATCGTTGCATTCCGACTTGCCGATTCCATTTTCATTATTTTTACACAACGAACGTGTTTTATAATTTGTGACTTGTTCAAAAAAGTAAAAATATCGCCACAGGCATATAGGAATCTAGGATTTATGCACTTTTTTTTGCGTAGAGTACTATCAAAATACATAGAGCGGTTCTACAACATATCGTAGCATTCCGACTTGCCGGTGCCATTTTCATTGTTTTTACACGACGAACATGTTTTATAATTCGCGGCTTGTTAAAAAATGTAAAAATATCGCCACAGGCATATAGGAATCTAGGATTTATGAACTTTTTTTTTGCGTAGAGTACTATCAAAATACATAGAGTGGGTCTACAACAAAACGTAGCATTCCGACTTGCCGATGCCATTTTAATTATTTTTACATGACGAACGTGTTTTCAACTTCGCGACTTGTTCAAAAAATTAAAAATATCACCACAGGCATAAAGGAATCTAGGATTTATGAACTTTTTTTTTGTGTAGAGTACTATCAAAATAAATAGAGCGGGTCTACAACATATCGTAGCATTCCGACTTGCAGATTCCATTTTCATTATTTTTACACAACGAACGTGTTTTATAATTCGCGACTTGTTCAAAATAGTAAAAATATCACCACAGGCATATAGGAATTTAGGATTTATGCACTTTTTTTGTGTGTAGAGTACTATCAAAATACATAGAGCGGGTCTACAACATATCGTAGCATACCGGCTTGCCGATGCCATTTTCATTGTTTTTACACGACGAACGTGTTTTATAATTCGTTACTTGTTCAAAAAAGTAAAAATATCGTCACAGGCATATAGGAATCTAGGATTTATGCACTTTTTTTTTGCGTAGATTACTATCAAAATACATAGAGAAGGTCTACAACATATCGTAGCATTCCGACTTGCCGATGCCATTTTCATTATTTTTACACAACGAACGTGTTTTATAATTCGTGACTTGTTCAAAATAGTAAAAATATCACCACAGGCATATAGGAATTTAGGATTTATGCATTTTTTTTTGCGTAGAGTACTATAAAAATTCATAGAGCGGTTCTACAACATATCGTAGCATTCCGACTTGCCGATGCCATTTTCATTGTTTTTACACGACGAACGTGTTTTATAATTCGTTACTTGTTCAAAAAAGTAAAAATATCGTCACAGGCATATAGGAATCTAGGATTTATGCACTTTTTTTTGCGTAGATTACTATCAAAATACATAGAGCGGGTCTACAACATATCGTAGCATACCGGCTTGCCGATGCCATTTTCATTGTTTTTACACGACGAACGTGTTTTATAATTCATTACTTGTTCAAAAAAGTAAAAATATCGTCACAGGCATATAGGAATCTAGGATTTATGCACTTTTTTTTTTGCGTAGATTACTATCAAAATACATAGAGAAGGTCTACAACATATCGTAGCATTCCGACTTGCCTATGCCATTTTCATTATTTTTACACAACGAACGTGTTTTATAATTCGCGACTTGTTCAAAATAGTAAAAATATCACCACAGGCATATAGGAATTTAGGATTTATGCACTTTTTTTTGCGTAGAGTACTATCAAAATACATAGAGCGGGTCTACAACATATCGTAGCATTCCGACTTGCCGATGCCATTTTCATTGTTTTTAGACGACGAACGTGTTTTATAATTCGTGACTTGTTCAAAAAAGTAAAAATATCGCCATAGGCATATAGGAATCGAGGATTTATGCACTTTTTATTTGCGTAGAGTACTATCAAAATACATAGAGCGGGTCTACAACATATCGTAGTATTCCGCCTTGCCGATGCCATTTTCATTATTTTTACACGACGAACGTGTTTTCAACTTCGCGACTTGTTCAAAAAATTAAAAATTTTGCCACAGGCATAAAGGAATCTTGGATTTATGCACTTTTTTTTTTTGCGTAGAGTACTATCAAAATACAAAGAGCGGGTCAACAACATATCGTAGTATTTTGGCTTGCCGATGCCATTTTCATTGTTTTTACATGACGAACGTGTTTTATAATTCACGACTTTGTCAAAGAAGTAAAAATATCGCCACATGCATATAGGAATCTAGGATTTATGAACTTTTTTTTTGCGTAGAGTACTATCAAAATACATAGAGCGGGTCTACAACATAACTTAGCATTCCGACTTGCCGATGTCATTTTCATTATTTTTACATGACGAACGTGTTTTCAACTTCGCGACTTGTTCAAAAAATTAAAAATATCGCCACAGGCATAAAGGAATCTAGGATTTATGAATTTTTTTTTGTGTAGAGTACTATCAAAATAAATAGAGCGGGTCTACAACATATCGTTGCATTCCGACTTGCCGATTCCATTTTCATTATTTTTACACAACGAACGTGTTTTATAATTTGTGACTTGTTCAAAAAAGTAAAAATATCGCCACAGGCATATAGGAATCTAGGATTTATGCACTTTTTTTTGCGTAGAGTACTATCAAAATACATAGAGCGGTTCTACAACATATCGTAGCATTCCGACTTGCCGGTGCCATTTTCATTGTTTTTACACGACGAACATGTTTTATAATTCGCGGCTTGTTAAAAAATGTAAAAATATCGCCACAGGCATATAGGAATCTAGGATTTATGAACTTTTTTTTTGCGTAGAGTACTATCAAAATACATAGAGTGGGTCTACAACAAAACGTAGCATTCCGACTTGCCGATGCCATTTTAATTATTTTTACATGACGAACGTGTTTTCAACTTCGCGACTTGTTCAAAAAATTAAAAATATCACCACAGGCATAAAGGAATCTAGGATTTATGAACTTTTTTTTTGTGTAGAGTACTATCAAAATAAATAGAGCGGGTCTACAACATATCGTAGCATTCCGACTTGCAGATTCCATTTTCATTATTTTTACACAACGAACGTGTTTTATAATTCGCGACTTGTTCAAAATAGTAAAAATATCACCACAGGCATATAGGAATTTAGGATTTATGCACTTTTTTTTTGTGTAGAGTACTATCAAAATACATAGAGCGGGTCTACAACATATCGTAGCATACCGGCTTGCCGATGCCATTTTCATTGTTTTTACACGACGAACGTGTTTTATAATTCGTTACTTGTTCAAAAAAGTAAAAATATCGTCACAGGCATATAGGAATCTAGGATTTATGCACTTTTTTTTTGCGTAGATTACTATCAAAATACATAGAGAAGGTCTACAACATATCGTAGCATTCCGACTTGCCGATGCCATTTTCATTATTTTTACACAACGAACGTGTTTTATAATTCGTGACTTGTTCAAAATAGTAAAAATATCACCACAGGCATATAGGAATTTAGGATTTATGCATTTTTTTTTGCGTAGAGTACTATAAAAATTCATAGAGCGGTTCTACAACATATCGTAGCATTCCGACTTGCCGATGCCATTTTCATTGTTTTTACACGACGAACGTGTTTTATAATTCGCGACTTGTTAAAAAATGTAAAAATATCGCCACAGGCATATAGGAATCTAGGATTTATGAACTTTTTTTTTGCCTAGAGTACTATCAAAATACATAGAGCGGGTCTACAACAAAACGTAGCATTCCGAATTGCCGATGCCATTTTAATTATTTTTACATGACGAACGTGTTTTCAACTTCGCGACTTGTTCAAAAAATTAAAAATATCGCCACAGGCATAAAGGAATCTAGGATTTATGAACTTTTTTTTTGTGTAGAGTACTATCAAAATAAATAGAGCGGGTCTACAACATATTGTAGCATTCCGACTTGCCGATTCCATTTTCATTATTTTTATATGACGATCGTGTTTTCAACTTCGCGACTTGTTCAAAAAATTAAAAATTTTGCCATAGGCATAAAGGAATCTTGGATTTATGCACTTTTTTTTGCATAGAGTACTATCAAAATACATAGAGCGGGTCTACAACATATCGTAGCATACCGGCTTGCCGATGCCATTTTCATTGTTTTTACACGACGAACGTGTTTTATAATTCGTTACTTGTTCAAAAAAGTAAAAATATCGTCACAGGCATATAGGAATCTAGGATTTATGAACTTTTTTTTTGCGTAGAGTACTATCAAAATACATAGAGCGGGTCTACAACATAACTTAGCATTCCGACTTGCCGATGTCATTTTCATTATTTTTACATGACGAACGTGTTTTCAACTTCGCGACTTGTTCAAAAAATTAAAAATATCGCCACAGGCATAAAGGAATCTAGGATTTATGAATTTTTTTTTGTGTAGAGTACTATCAAAATAAATAGAGCGGGTCTATAACATATCGTTGCATTCCGACTTGCCGATTCCATTTTCATTATTTTTACACAACGAACGTGTTTTATAATTTGTGACTTGTTCAAAAAAGTAAAAATATCGCCACAGGCATATAGGAATCTAGGATTTATGCACTTTTTTTTGCGTAGAGTACTATCAAAATACATAGAGCGGTTCTACAACATATCGTAGCATTCCGACTTGCCGATGCCATTTTCATTGTTTTTACACGACGAACATGTTTTATAATTCGCGACTTGTTAAAAAATGTAAAAATATCGCCACAGGCATATAGGAATCTAGGATTTATGAACTTTTTTTTTGCGTAGAGTACTATCAAAATACATAGAGTGGGTCTACAACAAAACGTAGCATTCCGACTTGCCGATGCCATTTTAATTATTTTTACATGACGAACGTGTTTTCAACTTCGCGACTTGTTCAAAAAATTAAAAATATCGCCACAGGCATAAAGGAATCTAGGATTTATGAACCTTTTTTTTGTGTAGAGTACTATCAAAATAAATAGAGCGGGTCTACAACATATCGTAGCATTCCGACTTGCAGATTCCATTTTCATTATTTTTACACAACGAACGTGTTTTATAATTCGCGACTTGTTCAAAATAGTAAAAATATCACCACAGGCATATAGGAATTTAGGATTTATGCACTTTTTTTTTGCGTAGAGTACTATCAAAATACATAGAGCGGGTCTACAACATATCGTAGCATACCGGCTTGCCGATGCCATTTTCATTGTTTTTACACGACGAACGTGTTTTATAATTCGTTACTTGTTCAAAAAAGTAAAAATATCGTCACAGGCATATAGGAATCTAGGATTTATGCACTTTTTTTTGCGTAGATTACTATCAAAATACATAGAGCGGGTCTACAACATATCGTAGCATACCGGCTTGCCGATGCCATTTTCATTGTTTTTACACGACGAACGTGTTTTATAATTCGTTACTTGTTCAAAAAAGTAAAAATATCGTCACAGGCATATAGGAATCTAGGATTTATGCACTTTTTTTTTGCGTAGATTACTATCAAAATACATAGAGAAGGTCTACAACATATCGTAGCATTCCGACTTGCCGATGCCATTTTCATTATTTTTACACAACGAACGTGTTTTATAATTCGTGACTTGTTCAAAATAGTAAAAATATCACCACAGGCATATAGGAATTTAGGATTTATGCACTTTTTTTTTGCGTAGAGTACTATCAAAATACATAGAGCGGGTCTACAACATATCCTAGCATTCCGACTTGCCGATGCCATTTTCATTGTTTTTACACGACGAACGTGTTTTATAATTTGTGACTTGTTCAAAAAAGTAAAAATATCGCCACAGGCATATAGGAATCTAGGATTTATGCACTTTTTTTTGCGTAGAATACTATCAAAATTCATAGAGCGGTTCTACAACATATCGTAGCATTCCGACTTGCCGATGCCATTTTCATTGTTTTTACACGACGAATGTGTTTTATAATTCGCGACTTGTTAAAAAATGTAAAAATATCGCCACAGGCATATAGGAATCTAGGATTTATGAAATTTTTTTTTGCCTAGAGTACTATCAAAATACATAGAGCGGGTCTACAACAAAACGTAGCATTCCGACTTGCCGATGCCATTTTAATTATTTTTACATGACGAACGTGTTTTCAACTTCGCGACTTGTTCAAAAAATTAAAAATATCGCCACAGGCATAAAGGAATCTAGGATTTATGAACTTTTTTTTTGTGTAGAGTACTATCAAAATAAATAGAGCGGGTCTACAACATATTGTAGCATTCCGACTTGCCGATTCCATTTTCATTATTTTTATATGACGATCGTGTTTTCAACTTCGCGACTTGTTCAAAAAATTAAAAATTTTGCCATAGGCATAAAGGAATCTTGGATTTATGCACTTTTTTTTGCATAGAGTACTATCAAAATACATAGAGCGGGTCTACAACATATCGTAGCATACCGGCTTGCCGATGCCATTTTCATTGTTTTTACACGACGAACGTGTTTTATAATTCGTTACTTGTTCAAAAAAGTAAAAATATCGTCACAGGCATATAGGAATCTAGGATTTATGAACTTTTTTTTTGCGTAGAGTACTATCAAAATACATAGAGCGGGTCTACAACATAACTTAGCATTCCGACTTGCCGATGTCATTTTCATTATTTTTACATGACGAACGTGTTTTCAACTTCGCGACTTGGTCAAAAAATTAAAAATATCGCCACAGGCATAAAGGAATCTAGGATTTATGAATTTTTTTTTGTGTAGAGTACTATCAAAATAAATAGAGCGGGTCTATAACATATCGTTGCATTCCGACTTGCCGATTCCATTTTCATTATTTTTACACAACGAACGTGTTTTATAATTTGTGACTTGTTCAAAAAAGTAAAAATATCGCCACAGGCATATTGGAATCTAGGATTTATGCACTTTTTTTTGCGTAGAGTACTATCAAAATACATAGAGCGGTTCTACAACATATCGTAGCATTCCGACTTGCCGATGCCATTTTCATTGTTTTTACACGATGAACGTGTTTTATAATTCGCGACTTGTTAAAAAATGTAAAAATATCGCCACAGGCATATAGGAATCTAGGATTTATGAACTTTTTTTTTGCGTAGAGTACTATCAAAATACATAGAGTGGGTCTACAACAAAACGTAGCATTCCGACTTGCCGATGCCATTTTAATTATTTTTACATGACGAACGTGTTTTCAACTTCGCGACTTGTTCAAAAAATTAAAAATATCGCCACAGGCATAAAGGAATCTAGGATTTATGAACCTTTTTTTTGTGTAGAGTACTATCAAAATAAATAGAGCGGGTCTACAACATATCGTAGCATTCCGACTTGCAGATTCCATTTTCATTATTTTTACACAACGAACGTGTTTTATAATTCGCGACTTGTTCAAAATAGTAAAAATATCACCATAGGCATATAGGAATTTAGGATTTATGCACTTTTTTTTTGCGTAGAGTACTATCAAAATACATAGAGCGGGTCTACAACATATCGTAGCATACCGGCTTGCCGATGCCATTTTCATTGTTTTTACACGACGAACGTGTTTTATAATTCGTTACTTGTTCAAAAAAGTAAAAATATCGTCACAGGCATATAGGAATCTAGGATTTATGCACTTTTTTTTGCGTAGATTACTATCAAAATACATAGAGCGGGTCTACAACATATCGTAGCATACCGGCTTGCCGATGCCATTTTCATTGTTTTTACACGACGAACGTGTTTTATAATTCGTTACTTGTTCAAAAAAGTAAAAATATCGTCACAGGCATATAGGAATCTAGGATTTATGCACTTTTTTTTTACGTAGATTACTATCAAAATACATAGAGAAGGTCTACAACATATCGTAGCATTCCGACTTGCCGATGCCATTTTCATTATTTTTACACAACGAACGTGTTTTATAATTCGTGACTTGTTCAAAATAGTAAAAATATCACCACAGGCATATAGGAATTTAGGATTTATGCACTTTTTTTTTGCGTAGAGTACTATCAAAATACATAGAGCGGGTCTACAACATATCGTAGCATTCCGACTTGCCGATGCCATTTTCATTGTTTTTACACGACGAACGTGTTTTATAATTTGTGACTTGTTCAAAAAAGTAAAAATATCGCCACAGGCATATAGGAATCTAGGATTTATGCACTTTTTTTTGCGTAGAGTACTATCAAAATTCATAGAGCGGTTCTACAACATATTGTAGCATTCCGACTTGCCGATGCCATTTTCATTGTTTTTACACGACGAACGTGTTTTATAATTCGCAACTTGTTAAAAAATGTAAAAATATCGCCACAGGCATATAGGAATCTAGGATTTATGAACTTTTTTTTTGCCTAGAGTACTATCAAAATACATAGAGCGGGTCTACAACAAAACGTAGCATTCCGACTTGCCGATGCCATTTTAATTATTTTTACAGGACGAACGTGTTTTCAACTTCGCGACTTGTTCAAAAAATTAAAAATATCGCCACAGGCATAAAGGAATCTAGGATTTATGAACTTTTTTTTTGTGTAGAGTACTATCAAAATAAATAGAGCGGGTCTACAACATATTGTAGCATTCCGACTTGCCGATTCCATTTTCATTATTTTTATATGACGATCGTGTTTTCAACTTCGCGACTTGTTCAAAAAATTAAAAATTTTGCCATAGGCATAAAGGAATCTTGGATTTATGCACTTTTTTTTGCATAGAGTACTATCAAAATACATAGAGCGGGTCTACAACATATCGTAGCATACCGGCTTGCCGATGCCATTTTCATTGTTTTTACACGACGAACGTGTTTTATAATTCGTTACTTGTTCAAAAAAGTAAAAATATCGTCACAGGCATATAGGAATCTAGGATTTATGAACTTTTTTTTTGCGTAGAGTACTATCAAAATACATAGAGCGGGTCTACAACATATTGTAGCATTCCGACTTGCCGATTCCATTTTCATTATTTTTACATGACGAACGTGTTTTCAACTTCGCGACTTGTTCAAAAAATTAAAAATTTTGCCATAGGCATAAAGGAATCTTGGATTTATGCACTTGTTTTTGCATAGAGTACTATCAAAATACATAGAGCGGGTCTACAACATATCGTAGCATACCGGCTTGCCGATGCCATTTTCATTGTTTTTACACGATGAACGTGTTTTATAATTCGCGACTTGTTAAAAAATGTAAAAATATCGCCACAGGCATATTGGAATCTAGGATTTATGCACTTTTTTTTTGCGTAGAGTACTATCAAAATACATAGAGCGGGTCTACAACATATCGTAGCATTCCGACTTGCTATGCCATTTTCATTATTTTTACACAACGAACGTGTTTTATAATTCGCGACTTGTTCAAAATAGTAAAAATATCACCACAGGCATATAGGAATTTAGGATTTATGCACTTTTTTTTTGCGTAGAGTACTATCAAAATACATAGAGCGGGTCTACAACATATCGTAGCATTCCGACTTGCCGATACCATTTTCATTGTTTTTACACGATGAACGTGTTTTATAATTCGCGACTTGTTAAAAAATGTAAAAATATCGCCACAGGCATATAGGAATCTAGGATTTATGAACATTTTTTTTGCGTAGAGTACTATCAAAATACATAGAGTCGGTCTACAACAAAACGTAGCATTCCGACTTGCCGATGCCATTTTAATTATTTTTACATGACGAACGTGTTTTCAACTTCGCGACTTGTTCAAAAAATTAAAAATATCGCCACAGGCATAAAGGAATCTAGGATTTATGAACTTTTTTTTTGTGTAGAGTACTATCAAAATAAATAGATCGGGTCTACAACATATTGTAGCATTCCGACTTGCCGATTCCATTTTCATTATTTTTACATGACGAACGTGTTTTCAACTTCGCGACTTGTTCAAAAAATTAAAAATTTTGCCATAGGCATAAAGGAATCTTGGATTTATGCACTTGTTTTTGCATAGAGTACTATCAAAATACATAGAGCGGGTCTACAACATATCGTAGCATACCGGCTTGCCGATGCCATTTTCATTGTTTTTACACGACGAACGTGTTTTATAATTCGTTACTTGTTCAAAAAAGTAAAAATATCGTCACAGGCATATAGGAATCTAGGATTTATGCACTTTTTTTTGCGTAGATTACTATCAAAATACATAGAGCGGGTCTACAACATATCGTAGCATACCGGCTTGCCGATGCCATTTTCATTGTTTTTACACGACGAACGTGTTTTATAATTCGTTACTTGTTCAAAAAAGTAAAAATATCGTCACAGGCATATAGGAATCTAGGATTTATGCACTTTTTTTTTGCGTAGATTACTATCAAAATACATAGAGAAGGTCTACAACATATCGTAGCATTCCGACTTGCCGATGCCATTTTCATTATTTTTACACAACGAACGTGTTTTATAATTCGTGACTTGTTCAAAATAGTAAAAATATCACCACAGGCATATAGGAATTTAGGATTTATGCACTTTTTTTTTGCGTAGAGTACTATCAAAATACATAGAGCGGGTCTACAACATATCCTAGCATTCCGACTTGCCGATGCCATTTTCATTGTTTTTACACGACGAACGTGTTTTATAATTTGTGACTTGTTCAAAAAAGTAAAAATATCGCCACAGGCATATAGGAATCTAGGATTTATGCACTTTTTTTTGCGTAGAGTACTATCAAAATTCATAGAGCGGTTCTACAACATATCGTAGCATTCCGACTTGCCGATGCCATTTTCATTGTTTTTACACGACGAACGTGTTTTATAATTCGCGACTTGTTAAAAAATGTAAAAATATCGCCACAGGCATATAGGAATCTAGGATTTATGAACTTTTTTTTTGCCTAGAGTACTATCAAAATACATAGAGCGGGTCTACAACAAAACGTAGCATTCCGACTTGCCGATGCCATTTTAATTATTTTTACATGACGAACGTGTTTTCAACTTCGCGACTTGTTCAAAAAATTAAAAATATCGCCACAGGCATAAAGGAATCTAGGATTTATGAACTTTTTTTTTGTGTAGAGTACTATCAAAATAAATAGAGCGGGTCTACAACATATTGTAGCATTCCGATTTGCCGATTCCATTTTCATTATTTTTATATGACGATCGTGTTTTCAACTTCGCGACTTGTTCAAAAAATTAAAAATTTTGCCATAGGCATAAAGGAATCTTGGATTTATGCACTTTTTTTTGCATAGAGTACTATCAAAATACATAGAGCGGGTCTACAACATATCGTAGCATACCGGCTTGCCGATGCCATTTTCATTGTTTTTACACGACGAACGTGTTTTATAATTCGTTACTTGTTCAAAAAAGTAAAAATATCGTCACAGGCATATAGGAATCTAGGATTTATGAACTTTTTTTTTGCGTAGAGTACTATCAAAATACATAGAGCGGGTCTACAACATAACTTAGCAATCCGACTTGCCGATGTCATTTTCATTATTTTTACATGACGAACGTGTTTTCAACTTCGCGACTTGTTCAAAAAATTAAAAATATCGCCACAGGCATAAAGGAATCTAGGATTTATGAATTTTTTTTTGTGTAGAGTACTATCAAAATAAATAGAGCGGGTCTATAACATATCGTTGCATTCCGACTTGCCGATTCCATTTTCATTATTTTTACACAACGAACGTGTTTTATAATTTGTGACTTGTTCAAAAAAGTTAAAATATCGCCACAGGAATATAGGAATCTAGGATTTATGCACTTTTTTTTGCGTAGAGTACTATCAAAATACATAGAGCGGTTCTACAACATATCGTAGCATTCCGACTTGCCGATGCCATTTTCATTGTTTTTACACGACGAACATGTTTTATAATTCGCGACTTGTTAAAAAATGTAAAAATATCGCCACAGGCATATAGGAATCTAGGATTTATGAACTTTTTTTTTGCGTAGAGTACTATCAAAATACATAGAGTGGGTCTACAACAAAACGTAGCATTCCGACTTGCCGATGCCATTTTAATTATTTTTTCGTGACGAACGTGTTTTCAACTTCGCGACTTGTTCAAAAAATTAAAAATATCGCCACAGGCATAAAGGAATCTAGGATTTATGAACCTTTTTTTTGTGTAGAGTACTATCAAAATAAATAGAGCGGGTCTACAACATATCGTAGCATTCCGACTTGCAGATTCCATTTTCATTATTTTTACACAACGAACGTGTTTTATAATTCGCGACTTGTTCAAAATAGTAAAAATATCACCATAGGCATATAGGAATTTAGGATTTATGCACTTTTTTTTTGCGTAGAGTACTATCAAAATACATAGAGCGGGTCTACAACATATCGTAGCATACCGGCTTGCCGATGCCATTTTCATTGTTTTTACACGACGAACGTGTTTTATAATTCGTTACTTGTTCAAAAAAGTAAAAATATCGTCACAGGCATATAGGAATCTAGGATTTATGCACTTTTTTTTGCGTAGATTACTATCAAAATACATAGAGCGGGTCTACAACATATCGTAGCATACCGGCTTGCCGATGCCATTTTCATTGTTTTTACACGACGAACGTGTTTTATAATTCGTTACTTGTTCGAAAAAGTAAAAATATCGTCACAGGCATATAGGAATCTAGGATTTATGCACTTTTTTTTTTGCGTAGATTACTATCAAAATACATAGAGAAGGTCTACAACATATCGTAGCATTCCGACTTGCCGATGCCATTTTCATTATTTTTACACAACGAACGTGTTTTATAATTCGTGACTTGTTCAAAATAGTAAAAATATCACCACAGGCATATAGGAATTTAGGATTTATGCACTTTTTTTTTGCGTAGAGTACTATCAAAATACATAGAGCGGGTCTACAACATATCGTAGCATTCCGACTTGCCGATGCCATTTTCATTGTTTTTACACGACGAACGTGTTTTATAATTTGTGACTTGTTCAAAAAAGTAAAAATATCGCCACAGGCATATAGGAATCTAGGATTTATGCACTTTTTTTTGCGTAGAGTACTATCAAAATTCATAGAGCGGTTCTACAACATATCGTAGCATTCCGACTTGCCGATGCCATTTTCATTGTTTTTACACGACGAACGTGTTTTATAATTCGCGACTTGTTAAAAAATGTAAAAATATCGCCACAGGCATATAGGAATCTAGGATTTATGAACTTTTTTTTTGCCTAGAGTACTATCAAAATACATAGAGCGGGTCTACAACAAAACGTAGCATTCCGACTTGCCGATGCCATTTTAATTATTTTTACATGACGAACGTGTTTTCAACTTCGCGACTTGTTCAAAAAATTAAAAATATCGCCACAGGCATAAAGGAATCTAGGATTTATGAACTTTTTTTTTGTGTAGAGTACTATCAAAATAAATAGAGCGGGTCTACAACATATTGTAGCATTCCGATTTGCCGATTCCATTTTCATTATTTTTATATGACGATCGTGTTTTCAACTTCGCGACTTGTTCAAAAAATTAAAAATTTTGCCATAGGCATAAAGGAATCTTGGATTTATGCACTTTTTTTTGCATAGAGTACTATCAAAATACATAGAGCGGGTCTACAACATATCGTAGCATACCGGCTTGCCGATGCCATTTTCATTGTTTTTACACGACGAACGTGTTTTATAATTCGTTACTTGTTCAAAAAAGTAAAAATATCGTCACAGGCATATAGGAATCTAGGATTTATGAACTTTTTTTTTGCGTAGAGTACTATCAAAATACATAGAGCGGGTCTACAACATAACTTAGCAATCCGACTTGCCGATGTCATTTTCATTATTTTTACATGACGAACGTGTTTTCAACTTCGCGACTTGTTCAAAAAATTAAAAATATCGCCACAGGCATAAAGGAATCTAGGATTTATGAATTTTTTTTTGTGTAGAGTACTATCAAAATAAATAGAGCGGGTCTATAACATATCGTTGCATTCCGACTTGCCGATTCCATTTTCATTATTTTTACACAACGAACGTGTTTTATAATTTGTGACTTGTTCAAAAAAGTTAAAATATCGCCACAGGAATATAGGAATCTAGGATTTATGCACTTTTTTTTGCGTAGAGTACTATCAAAATACATAGAGCGGTTCTACAACATATCGTAGCATTCCGACTTGCCGATGCCATTTTCATTGTTTTTACACGACGAACATGTTTTATAATTCGCGACTTGTTAAAAAATGTAAAAATATCGCCACAGGCATATAGGAATCTAGGATTTATGAACTTTTTTTTTGCGTAGAGTACTATCAAAATACATAGAGTGGGTCTACAACAAAACGTAGCATTCCGACTTGCCGATGCCATTTTAATTATTTTTTCGTGACGAACGTGTTTTCAACTTCGCGACTTGTTCAAAAAATTAAAAATATCGCCACAGGCATAAAGGAATCTAGGATTTATGAACCTTTTTTTTGTGTAGAGTACTATCAAAATAAATAGAGCGGGTCTACAACATATCGTAGCATTCCGACTTGCAGATTCCATTTTCATTATTTTTACACAACGAACGTGTTTTATAATTCGCGACTTGTTCAAAATAGTAAAAATATCACCATAGGCATATAGGAATTTAGGATTTATGCACTTTTTTTTTGCGTAGAGTACTATCAAAATACATAGAGCGGGTCTACAACATATCGTAGCATACCGGCTTGCCGATGCCATTTTCATTGTTTTTACACGACGAACGTGTTTTATAATTCGTTACTTGTTCAAAAAAGTAAAAATATCGTCACAGGCATATAGGAATCTAGGATTTATGCACTTTTTTTTGCGTAGATTACTATCAAAATACATAGAGCGGGTCTACAACATATCGTAGCATACCGGCTTGCCGATGCCATTTTCATTGTTTTTACACGACGAACGTGTTTTATAATTCGTTACTTGTTCGAAAAAGTAAAAATATCGTCACAGGCATATAGGAATCTAGGATTTATGCACTTTTTTTTTTGCGTAGATTACTATCAAAATACATAGAGAAGGTCTACAACATATCGTAGCATTCCGACTTGCCGATGCCATTTTCATTATTTTTACACAACGAACGTGTTTTATAATTCGTGACTTGTTCAAAATAGTAAAAATATCACCACAGGCATATAGGAATTTAGGATTTATGCACTTTTTTTTGCGTAGAGTACTATCAAAATACATAGAGCGGGTCTACAACATATCGTAGCATTCCGACTTGCCGATGCCATTTTCATTGTTTTTACACGACGAACGTGTTTTATAATTCGCGACTTGTTAAAAAATGTAAAAATATCGCCACAGGCATATAGGAATCTAGGATTTATGAACTTTTTTTTTGCCTAGAGTACTATCAAAATACATAGAGCGGGTCTACAACAAAACGTAGCATTCCGACTTGCCGATTCCATTTTCATTATTTTTATATGACGATCGTGTTTTCAACTTCGCGACTTGTTCAAAAAATTAAAAATTTTGCCATAGGCATAAAGGAATCTTGGATTTATGCACTTTTTTTTGCATAGAGTACTATCAAAATACATAGAGCGGGTCTACAACATATCGTAGCATACCGGCTTGCCGATGCCATTTTAATTGTTTTTACACGACGAACGTGTTTTATAATTCGTTACTTGTTCAAAAAAGTAAAAATATCGTCACAGGCATATAGGAATCTAGGATTTATGAACTTTTTTTTTGCGTAGAGTACTATCAAAATACATAGAGCGGGTCTACAACATAACTTAGCATTCCGACTTGCCGATGTCATTTTCATTATTTTTACATGACGAACGTGTTTTCAACTTCGCGACTTGTTCAAAAAATTAAAAATATCGCAGGCATAAAGGAATCTAGGATTTATGAATTTTTTTTTGTGTAGAGTACTATCAAAATAAATAGAGCGGGTCTACAACATATCGTAGCATTCCGACTTGCCGATTCCATTTTCATTATTTTTACACAACGAACGTGTTTTATAATTTGTGACTTGTTCAAAAAAGTAAAAATATCGCCACAGGCATATAGGAATCTAGGATTTATGCACTTTTTTTTGCGTAGAGTACTATCAAAATACATAGAGCGGTTCTACAACATATCGTAGAATTCCGACTTGCCGATGCCATTTTCATTGTTTTTACACGACGAACAAGTTTTATAATTCGCGACTTGTTAAAAAATGTAAAAATATCGCCACAGGCATATAGGAATCTAGGATTTATGAACTTTTTTTTTGCGTAGAGTACTTTCAAAATACATAGAGTGGGTCTACAACAAAACGTAGCATTCCGACTTGCCGATGCCATTTTAATTATTTTTACATGACGAACGTGTTTTCAACTTCGCGACTTGTTCAAAAAATTAAAAATATCGCCACAGGCATAAAGGAATCTAGGATTTATGAACTTTTTTTTTGTGTAGAGTACTATCAAAATAAATAGAGCGGGTCTACAACATATTGTAGCATTCCGACTTGCCGATTCCATTTTCATTATTTTTACATGACGAACGTGTTTTCAACTTCGCGACTTGTTCAAAAAATTAAAAATTTTGCCATAGGCATAAAGGAATCTTGGATTTATGCACTTGTTTTTGCATAGAGTACTATCAAAATACATAGAGCGGGTCTACAACATATCGTAGCATACCGGATTGCCGATGGCATTTTCATTGTTTTTACACGACGAACGTGTTTTATAATTCGTTACTTGTTCAAAAAAGTAAAAATATCGTCACAGGCATATAGGAATCTAGGATTTATGCACTTTTTTTTTGCGTAGATTACTATCAAAATACATAGAGAAGGTCTACAACATATCGTAGCATTCCGACTTGCCTATGCCATTTTCATTATTTTTACACAACGAACGTGTTTTATAATTCGCGACTTGTTCAAAATAGTAAAAATATAACCACAGGCATATAGGAATTTAGGATTTATGCACTTTTTTTTGCGTAGAGTACTATCAAAATACATAGAGCGGGTCTACAACATATCGTAGCATTCCGACTTGCCGATGCCATTTTCATTGTTTTTAGACGACGAACGTGTTTTATAATTCGTGACTTGTTCAAAAAAGTAAAAATATCGTCACAGGCATATAGGAATCTAGGATTTATGAACTTTTTTTTTGCGTAGAGTACTATCAAAATACATAGAGCGGGTCTACAACATAACTTAGCATTCCGACTTGCCGATGTCATTTTCATTATTTTTACATGACGAACGTGTTTTCAACTTCGCGACTTTTTCAAAAAATTAAAAATATCGCCACAGGCATAAAGGAATCTAGGATTTATGAATTTTTTTTTGTGTAGAGTACTATCAAAATAAATAGAGCGGGTCTATAACATATCGTTGCATTCCGACTTGCCGATTCCATTTTCATTATTTTTACACAACGAACGTGTTTTATAATTTGTGACTTGTTCAAAAAAGTAAAAATATCGCCACAGGCATATAGGAATATAGGATTTATGCACTTTTTTTTGCGTAGAGTACTATCAAAATACATAGAGCGGTTCTACAACATATCGTAGCATTCCGACTTGCCGATGCCATTTTCATTGTTTTTACACGACGAACGTGTTTTATAATTCGCGACTTGTTAAAAAATGTAAAAATATCGCCACAGGCATATAGGAATCTAGGATTTATGAACTTTTTTTTTGCGTAGAGTACTATCAAAATACATAGAGTGGGTCTACAACAAAACGTAGCATTCCGACTTGCCGATGCCATTTTAATTATTTTTACATGACGAACGTGTTTTCAACTTCGCGACTTGTTCAAAAAATTAAAAATATCGCCACAGGCATAAAGGAATCTAGGATTTATGAACTTTTTTTTTGTGTAGAGTACTATCAAAATAAATAGAGCGGGTCTACAACATATTGTAGCATTCCTACATGCCGATTCCATTTTCATTATTTTTACATGACGAACGTGTTTTCAACTTCGCGACTTGTTCAAAAAATTAAAAATTTTGCCATAGGCATAAAGGAATCTTGGATTTATGCACTTGTTTTTGCATAGAGTACTATCAAAATACATAGAGCGGGTCTACAACATATCGTAGCATACCGGGTTGCCGTTGCCATTTTCATTGTTTTTACACGACGAACGTGTTTTATAATTCGTTACTTGTTCAAAAAAGTAAAAATATCGTCACAGGCATATAGGAATCTAGGATTTATGCACTTTTTTTTTGCGTAGATTACTATCAAAATACATAGAGAAGGTCTACAACATATCGTAGCATTCCGACTTGCCTATGCCATTTTCATTATTTTTACACAACGAACGTGTTTTATAATTCGCGACTTGTTCAAAATAGTAAAAATATCACCACAGGCATATAGGAATTTAGGATTTATGCAATTTTTTTTGCGTAGAGTACTATCAAAATACATAGAGCGGGTCTACAACATATCGTAGCATTCCGACTTGCCGATGCAATTTTCATTGTTTTTAGACGACGAACGTGTTTTATAATTCGTGACTTGTTCAAAAAAGTAAAAATATCGCCATAGGCATATAGGAATCTAGGATTTATGCACTTTTTATTTGCGTAGAGTACTATCAAAATACATAGAGCGGGTCTACAACATATCGTAGCATTCCGACTTGCCGATGCCATTTTCATTATTTTTACACGACGAACGTGTTTTCAACTTCGCGACTTGTTCAAAAAATTAAAAATATCTCCACAGGCATATAGGAATCTAGGATCTATGCACTTTTTTTTTTTTGCGTAGAGTACTATCAAAATACAAAGAGCGGGTCAACAACATATCGTAGTATTTTGGCTTGCCGATGCCATTTTCATTGTTTTTACATGACGAACGTGTTTTATAATTCACGACTTGTTCAAAGAAGTAAAAATATCGCCACATGCATATAGGAATCTAGGATTTATGAACTTTTTTTTTGCGTAGAGTACTATCAAAATACATAGAGCGGGTCTACAACATAACTTAGCATTCCCACTTGCCGATGTCATTTTCATTATTTTTACATGACGAACGTGTTTTCATCTTCGCGACTTGTTCAAAAAATTAAAAATATCGCCACAGGCATAAAGGAATCTAGGATTTATGAATTTTTTTTTGTGTAGAGTACTATCAAAATAAATAGAGCGGGTCTACAACATATCGTAGCATTCCGACTTGCCGATTCCATTTTCATTATTTTTACACAACGAACGTGTTTTATAATTTGTGACTTGTTCAAAAAAGTAAAAATATCGCCACAGGCATATAGGAATCTAGGATTTATGCACTTTTTTTTGCGTAGAGTACTATCAAAATACATAGAGCGGTTCTACAACATATCGTAGCATTCCGACTTGCCGATGCCATTTTCATTGTTTTTACACGACGAACAAGTTTTATAATTCGCGACTTGTTAAAAAATGTAAAAATATCGCCACAGGCATATAGGAATCTAGGATTTATGAACTTTTTTTTTGCGTAGAGTACTTTCAAAATACATAGAGTGGGTCTACAACAAAACGTAGCATTCCGACTTGCCGATGCCATTTTAATTATTTTTACATGACGAACGTGTTTTCAACTTCGCGACTTGTTCAAAAAATTAAAAATATCGCCACAGGCATAAAGGAATCTAGGATTTATGAACTTTTTTTTTGTGTAGAGTACTATCAAAATAAATAGAGCGGGTCTACAACATATTGTAGCATTCCGACTTGCCGATTCCATTTTCATTATTTTTACATGACGAACGTGTTTTCAACTTCGCGACTTGTTCAAAAAATTAAAAATTTTGCCATAGGCATAAAGGAATCTTGGATTTATGCACTTGTTTTTGCATAGAGTACTATCAAAATACATAGAGCGGGTCTACAACATATCGTAGCATACCGGATTGCCGATGGCATTTTCATTGTTTTTACACGACGAACGTGTTTTATAATTCGTTACTTGTTCAAAAAAGTAAAAATATCGTCACAGGCATATAGGAATCTAGGATTTATGCACTTTTTTTTTGCGTAGATTACTATCAAAATACATAGAGAAGGTCTACAACATATCGTAGCATTCCGACTTGCCTATGCCATTTTCATTATTTTTACACAACGAACGTGTTTTATAATTCGCGACTTGTTCAAAATAGTAAAAATATAACCACAGGCATATAGGAATTTAGGATTTATGCACTTTTTTTTGCGTAGAGTACTATCAAAATACATAGAGCGGGTCTACAACATATCGTAGCATTCCGACTTGCCGATGCCATTTTCATTGTTTTTAGACGACGAACGTGTTTTATAATTCGTGACTTGTTCAAAAAAGTAAAAATATCGTCACAGGCATATAGGAATCTAGGATTTATGAACTTTTTTTTTGCGTAGAGTACTATCAAAATACATAGAGCGGGTCTACAACATAACTTAGCATTCCGACTTGCCGATGTCATTTTCATTATTTTTACATGACGAACGTGTTTTCAACTTCGCGACTTGTTCAAAAAATTAAAAATATCGCCACAGGCATAAAGGAATCTAGGATTTATGAATTTTTTTTTGTGTAGAGTACTATCAAAATACATAGAGCGGGTCTACAACATATCGTAGCATACCGGCTTGCCGATGCCATTTTCATTGTTTTTACACGACGAACGTGTTTTATAATTCGTTACTTGTTCAAAAAAGTAAAAATATCGCCACAGGCATATAGGAATATAGGATTTATGCACTTTTTTTTGCGTAGAGTACTATCAAAATACATAGAGCGGTTCTACAACATATCGTAGCATTCCGACTTGCCGATGCCATTTTCATTGTTTTTACACGACGAACGTGTTTTATAATTCGCGACTTGTTAAAAAATGTAAAAATATCGCCACAGGCATATAGGAATCTAGGATTTATGAACTTTTTTTTTGCGTAGAGTACTATCAAAATACATAGAGTGGGTCTACAACAAAACGTAGCATTCCGACTTGCCGATGCCATTTTAATTATTTTTACATGACGAACGTGTTTTCAACTTCGCGACTTGTTCAAAAAATTAAAAATATCGCCACAGGCATAAAGGAATCTAGGATTTATGAACTTTTTTTTTGTGTAGAGTACTATCAAAATAAATAGAGCGGGTCTACAACATATTGTAGCATTCCGACTTGCCGATTCCATTTTCATTATTTTTACATGACGAACGTGTTTTCAACTTCGCGACTTGTTCAAAAAATTAAAAATTTTGCCATAGGCATAAAGGAATCTTGGATTTATGCACTTGTTTTTGCATAGAGTACTATCAAAATACATAGAGCGGGTCTACAACATATCGTAGCATACCGGCTTGCCGTTGCCATTTTCATTGTTTTTACACGACGAACGTGTTTTATAATTCGTTACTTGTTCAAAAAAGTAAAAATATCGTCACAGGCATATAGGAATCTAGGATTTATGCACTTTTTTTTTGCGTAGATTACTATCAAAATACATAGAGAAGGTCTACAACATATCGTAGCATTCCGACTTGCCTATGCCATTTTCATTATTTTTACACAACGAACGTGTTTTAGAATTCGCGACTTGTTCAAAATAGTAAAAATATCACCACAGGCATATAGGAATTTAGGATTTATGCAATTTTTTTTGCGTAGAGTACTATCAAAATACATAGAGCGGGTCTACAACATATCGTAGCATTCCGACTTGCCGATGCAATTTTCATTGTTTTTAGACGACGAACGTGTTTTATAATTCGTGACTTGTTCAAAAAAGTAAAAATATCGCCATAGGCATATAGGAATCTAGGATTTATGCACTTTTTATTTGCGTAGAGTACTATCAAAATACATAGAGCGGGTCTACAACATATCGTAGCATTCCGACTTGCCGATGCCATTTTCATTATTTTTACACGACGAACATGTTTTCAACTTCGCGACTTGTTCAAAAAATTAAAAATATCTCCACAGGCATATAGGAATCTAGGATCTATGCACTTTTTTTTTTTGCGTAGAGTACTATCAAAATACATAGAGCGGGTCTACAACATATCGTAGCATTCCGATTTGCCGATGCCATTTTCATTGTTTTTAGACGACGAACGTGTTTTATAATTCGTGACTTGTTCAAAAAAGTAAAAATATCGTCACAGGCATATAGGAATCTAGGATTTATGAACTTTTTTTTTGCGTAGAGTACTATCAAAATACATAGAGCGGGTCTACAACATAACTTAGCATTCCGACTTGCCGATGTCATTTTCATTATTTTTACATGACGAACGTGTTTTCAACTTCGCGACTTGTTCAAAAAATTAAAAATATCGCCACAGGCATAAAGGAATCTAGGATTTATGAATTTTTTTTTGTGTAGAGTACTATCAAAATAAATAGAGCGGGTCTATAACATATCGTTGCATTCCGACTTGCCGATTCCATTTTCATTATTTTTACACAACGAACGTGTTTTATAATTTGTGACTTGTTCAAAAAAGTAAAAATATCGCCACAGGCATATAGGAATATAGGATTTATGCACTTTTTTTTGCGTAGAGTACTATCAAAATACATAGAGCGGTTCTACAACATATCGTAGCATTCCGACTTGCCGATGCCATTTTCATTGTTTTTACACGACGAACGTGTTTTATAATTCGCGACTTGTTAAAAAATGTAAAAATATCGCCACAGGCATATAGGAATCTAGGATTTATGAACTTTTTTTTTGCGTAGAGTACTATCAAAATACATAGAGTGGGTCTACAATAAAACGTAGCATTCCGACTTGCCGATGCCATTTTAATTATTTTTACATGACGAACGTGTTTTCAACTTCGCGACTTGTTCAAAAAATTAAAAATATCGCCACAGGCATAAAGGAATCTAGGATTTATGAACTTTTTTTTTGTGTAGAGTACTATCAAAATAAATAGAGCGGGTCTACAACATATTGTAGCATTCCGACTTGCCGATTCCATTTTCATTATTTTTACATGACGAACGTGTTTTCAACTTCGCGACTTGTTCAAAAAATTAAAAATTTTGCCATAGGCATAAAGGAATCTTGGATTTATGCACTTGTTTTTGCATAGAGTACTATCAAAATACATAGAGCGGGTCTACAACATATCGTAGCATACCGGCTTGCCGTTGCCATTTTCATTGTTTTTACACGACGAACGTGTTTTATAATTCGTTACTTGTTCAAAAAAGTAAAAATATCGTCACAGGCATATAGGAATCTAGGATTTATGCACTTTTTTTTTGCGTAGATTACTATCAAAATACATAGAGAAGGTCTACAACATATCGTAGCATTCCGACTTGCCTATGCCATTTTCATTATTTTTACACAACGAACGTGTTTTAGAATTCGCGACTTGTTCAAAATAGTAAAAATATCACCACAGGCATATAGGAATTTAGGATTTATGCAATTTTTTTTGCGTAGAGTACTATCAAAATACATAGAGCGGGTCTACAACATATCGTAGCATTCCGACTTGCCGATGCAATTTTCATTGTTTTTAGACGACGAACGTGTTTTATAATTCGTGACTTGTTCAAAAAAGTAAAAATATCGCCATAGGCATATAGGAATCTAGGATTTATGCACTTTTTATTTGCGTAGAGTACTATCAAAATACATAGAGCGGGTCTACAACATATCGTAGCATTCCGACTTGCCGATGCCATTTTCATTATTTTTACACGACGAACATGTTTTCAACTTCGCGACTTGTTCAAAAAATTAAAAATATCTCCACAGGCATATAGGAATCTAGGATCTATGCACTTTTTTTTTTTGCGTAGAGTACTATCAAAATACAAAGAGCGGGTCAACAACATATCGTAGTATTTTGGCTTGCCGATGCCATTTTCATTGTTTTTACATGACGAACGTGTTTTATAATTCACGACTTGTTCAAAGAAGTAAAATATCGCCACATGCATATAGGAATCTAGGATTTATGAACTTTTTTTTTGCGTAGAGTACTATCAAAATACATAGAGCGGGTCTACAACATAACTTAGCATTCCGACTTGCCGATGTCATTTTCATTATTTTTACATGACGAACGTGTTTTCAACTTCGCGACTTGTTCAAAAAATTAAAAATATCGCCACAGGCATAAAGGAATCTAGGATTTATGAATTTTTTTTTGTGTAGAGTACTATCAAAATAAATAGAGCGGGTCTACAACATATCGTAGCATTCCGACTTGCCGATTCCATTTTCATTATTTTTACACAACGAACGTGTTTTATAATTTGTGACTTGTTCAAAAAAGTAAAAATATCGCCACAGGCATATAGGAATCTAGGATTTATGCACTTTTTTTTGCGTAGAGTACTATCAAAATACATAGAGCGGTTCTACAACATATCGTAGCATTCCGACTTGCCGATGCCATTTTCATTGTTTTTACACGACGAACAAGTTTTATAATTCGCGACTTGTTAAAAAATGTAGAAATATCGCCACAGGCATATAGGAATCTAGGATTTATGAACTTTGTTTTTGCGTAGATTACTATCAAAATACATAGAGAAGGTCTACAACATATCGTAGCATTCCGACTTGCCTATGCCATTTTCATTATTTTTACACAACGAACGTGTTTTATAATTCGCGACTTGTTCAAAATAGTAAAAATATCACCACAGGCATATAGGAATTTAGGATTTATGCAAATTTTTTTGCGTAGAGTACTATCAAAATACATAGAGCGGGTCTACAACATATCGTAGCATTCCGACTTGCCGATGCAATTTTCCTTGTTTTTAGACGACGAACGTGTTTTATAATTCGTGACTTGTTCAAAAAAGTAAAAATATCGCCATAGGCATATAGGAATCTAGGATTTATGCACTTTTTATTTGCGTAGAGTACTATCAAAATACATAGAGCGGGTCTACAACATATCGTAGCATTCCGACTTGCCGATGCCATTTTCATTATTTTTACACGACGAACATGTTTTCAACTTCGCGACTTGTTCAAAAAATTAAAAATATCTCCACAGGCATATAGGAATCTAGGATCTATGCACTTTTTTTTTTTGCGTAGAGTACTATCAAAATACAAAGAGCGGGTCAACAACATATCGTAGTATTTTGGCTTGCCGATGCCATTTTCATTGTTTTTACATGACGAACGTGTTTTATAATTCACGACTTGTTCAAAGAAGTAAAAATATCGCCACATGCATATAGGAATCTAGGATTTATGAACTTTTTTTTTGCGTAGAGTACTATCAAAATACATAGAGCGGGTCTACAACATAACTTAGCATTCCGACTTGCCGATGTCATTTTCATTATTTTTACATGACGAACGTGTTTTCAACTTCGCGACTTGTTCAAAAAATTAAAAATATCGCCACAGGCATAAAGGAATCTAGGATTTATGAATTTTTTTGTGTGTAGAGTACTATCAAAATAAATAGAGCGGGTCTACAACATATCGTAGCATTCCGACTTGCCGATTCCATTTTCATTATTTTTACACAACGAACGTGTTTTATAATTTGTGACTTGTTCAAAAAAGTAAAAATATCGCCACAGGCATATAGGAATCTAGGATTTATGCACTTTTTTTTGCGTAGAGTACTATCAAAATACATAGAGCGGTTCTACAACATATCGTAGCATTCCGACTTGCCGATGCCATTTTCATTGTTTTTACACGACGAACAAGTTTTTTAATTCGCGACTTGTTAAAAAATGTAGAAATATCGCCACAGGCATATAGGAATCTAGGATTTATGAACTTTTTTTTTGCGTAGAGTACTTTCAAAATACATAGAGTGGGTCTACAACAAAACGTAGCATTCCGACTTGCCGATGCCATTTTAATTATTTTTACATGACGAACGTGTTTTCAACTTCGCGACTTGTTCAAAAAATTAAAAATATCGCCACAGGCATAAAGGAATCTAGGATTTATGAACTTTTTTTTTGTGTAGAGTACTATCAAAATAAATAGAGCGGGTCTACAACATATTGTAGCATTCCGACTTGCCGATTCCATTTTCATTATTTTTACATGACGAACGTGTTTTCAACTTCGCGACTTGTTCAAAAAATTAAAAATTTTGCCATAGGCATAAAGGAATCTTGGATTTATGCACTTTTTTTTGCATAGAGTACTATCAAAATAAATAGAGCGGGTCTACAACATATCGTAGCATTCCGACTTGCCGATTCCATTTTCATTATTTTTACACAACGAACGTGTTTTATAATTCGCGACTTGTTCAAAATAGTAAAAATATCACCACAGGCATATAGGAATTTAGGATTTATGCACTTTTTTTTTGCGTAGAGTACTATCAAAATACATAGAGCGGGTCTACAACATATCGTAGCATACCGGCTTGCCGATGCCATTTTCATTGTTTTTACACGACGAACGTGTTTTATAATTCGTTACTTGTTCAAAAAAGTAAAAATATCGTCACAGGCATATAGGAATCTAGGATTTATGCACTTTTTTTTTTGCGTAGATTACTATCAAAATACATAGAGAAGGTCTACAACATATCGTAGCATTCCGACTTGCTATGCCATTTTCATTATTTTTACACAATGAACGTGTTTTATAATTCGCGACTTGTTCAAAATAGTAAAAATATCACCACAGGCATATAGGAATTTAGGATTTATGCACTTTTTTTTTGCGTAGAGTACTATCAAAATACATAGAGCGGGTCTACAACATATCGTAGCATTCCGACTTGCCGATGCCATTTTCATTGTTTTTACACGACGAACGTGTTTTATAATTTGTCACTTGTTCAAAAAACTAAAAATATCGCCACAGGCATATAGGAATCTAGGATTTATGCACTTTTTTTTGCGTAGAGTACTATCAAAATACATATAGCGGTTCTACAACATATCGTAGCATTCCGACTTGCCGATGCCATTTTCATTGTTTTTACACGACGAACGTGTTTTATATTTCGCGACTTGTTAATAAATGTAAAAATATCGCCACAGGCATATAGGAATCTAGGATTTATGAACTTTTTTTTTGCGTAGAGTACTATCATAATACATAGAGCGGGTCAACAACAAAACGTAGCATTCTGACTTGCCGATGCCATTTTAATTATTTTTACATGACGAACGTCTTTTCAACTTCGCGACTTGTTCAAAAAATTAAAAATATCGCCACAGGAATAAAGGAATCTAGGATTTATGAACTTTTTTTTTTTGTGTAGAGTACTATCAAAATAAATAGAGCGGGTCTACAACATATTGTAGCATTCCGACTTGCCGATTCCATTTTCATTATTTTTACATGACGAACGTGTTTTCAACTTCGCGACTTGTTCAAAAAATTAAAAATTTTGCCATACGCATAAAGGAATCTTGGATTTATGCACTTTTTTTTGCATAGAGTACTATCAAAATAAATAGAGCGGGTCTACAACATATCATAGCATTCCGACTTGCCGATTCCATTTTCTTATTTTTACACAACGAACGTGTTTTATAATTCGCGACTTGTTCAAAATAGTAAAAATATCACCACAGGCATATAGGAATTTAGGATTTATGCACTTTTTTTTTGCGTAGAGTACTATCAAAATACATAGAGCGGGTCTACAACATATCGTAGCATACCAGCTTGCCGATGCCATTTTCATTGTTTTTACACGACGAACGTGTTTTATAATTCGTTACTTGTTCAAAAAAGTAAAAATATCGTCACAGGCATATAGGAATCTAGGATTTATGCACTTTTTTTTTTGCGTAGATTACTATCAAAATACATAGAGAAGGTCTACAACATATCGTAGCATTCCGACTTGCTATGCCATTTTCATTATTTTTACACAACGAACGTGTTTTATAATTCGCGACTTGTTCAAAATAGTAAAAATATCACCACAGGCATATAGGAATTTAGGATTTATGCACTTTTTTTTTGCGTAGAGTACTATCAAAATACATAGAGCGGGTCTACAACATATCGTAGCATTCCGACTTGCCGATGCCATTTTCATTGTTTTTACACGACGAACGTGTTTTATAATTTGTCACTTGTTCAAAAAACTAAAAATATCGCCACAGGCATATAGGAATCTAGGATTTATGCACTTTTTTTTGCGTAGAGTACTATCAAAATACATATAGCGGTTCTACAACATATCGTAGCATTCCGACTTGCCGATGCCATTTTCATTGTTTTTACACGACGAACGTGTTTTATATTTCGCGACTTGTTAATAAATGTAAAAATATCGCCACAGGCATATAGGAATCTAGGATTTATGAACTTTTTTTTTGCGTAGAGTACTATCATAATACATAGAGCGGGTCAACAACAAAACGTAGCATTCTGACTTGCCGATGCCATTTTAATTATTTTTACATGACGAACGTCTTTTCAACTTCGCGACTTGTTCAAAAAATTAAAAATATCGCCACAGGAATAAAGGAATCTAGGATTTATGAACTTTTTTTTTTTGCGTAGAGTACTATCAAAATACATAGAGCGGGTCTACAACATATCGTAGCATTCCGACTTGCCGATGCCATTTTCATTGTTTTTACACGACGAACGTGTTTTATAATTTGTCACTTGTTCAAAAAACTAAAAATATCGCCACAGGCATATAGGAATCTAGGATTTATGCACTTTTTTTTGCGTAGAGTACTATCAAAATACATATAGCGGTTCTACAACATATCGTAGCATTCCGACTTGCCGATGCCATTTTCATTGTTTTTACACGACGAACGTGTTTTATATTTCGCGACTTGTTAATAAATGTAAAAATATCGCCACAGGCATATAGGAATCTAGGATTTATGAACTTTTTTTTTGCGTAGAGTACTATCATAATACATAGAGCGGGTCAACAACAAAACGTAGCATTCTGACTTGCCGATGCCATTTTAATTATTTTTACATGACGAACGTCTTTTCAACTTCGCGACTTGTTCAAAAAATTAAAAATATCGCCACAGGAATAAAGGAATCTAGGATTTATGAACTTTTTTTTTTTGTGTAGAGTACTATCAAAATAAATAGAGCGGGTCTACAACATATTGTAGCATTCCGACTTGCCGATTCCATTTTCATTATTTTTACATGACGAACGTGTTTTCAACTTCGCGACTTGTTCAAAAAATTAAAAATTTTGCCACAGGCATAAAGGAATCTTGGATTTATGCACTTTTTTTTGCATAGAGTACTATTAAAATACATAGAGCAGGTCTACAACATATCGTAGCATACCGGCTTGCCGATGCCATTTTCATTGTTTTTACACGACGAACGTATTTTATAATTCGCGACTTGTTCAAAATAGTAAAAATATCACCACAGGCATATAGGAATTTAGGATTTATGCACTTTTTTTTTGCGTAGAGTACTATCAAAATACATAGAGCGGGTCTACAACATATCGTAGCATTCCGACTTGCCGATGCCATTTTCATTGTTTTTACACGACGAACGTGTTTTATAATTTGTGACTTGTTCAAAAAACTAAAAATATCGCCACAGGCATATAGGAATCTAGGATTTATGCATTTTTTTTGCGTAGAGTACTATCAAAATACATATAGCGGTTCTACAACATATCGTAGCATTCCGACTTGCCGATGCCATTTTCATTGTTTTTACACGACGAACGTGTTTTATATTTCGCGACTTGTTAAAAAATGTAAAAATATCGCCACAGGCATATAGGAATCTAGAATTTATGAACTTTTTTTTTGCGTAGAGTACTATCATAATACATAGAGCGGGTAAACAACAAAACGTAGCATTCTGACTTGCCGATGCCATTTTAATTATTTTTACATGACGAACGTCTTTTCAACTTCGCGACTTGTTCAAAAAATTAAAAATATCGCCACAGGAATAAAGGAATCTAGGATTTATGAACTTTTTTTTTTGTGTAGAGTACTATCAAAATAAATAGAGCGGGTCTACAACATATTGTAGCATTCCGACTTGCCGATTCCATTTTCATTATTTTTACATGACGAACGTGTTTTCAACTTCGCGACTTGTTCAAAAAATTAAAAATTTTGCCACAGGCATGAAGGAATCTTGGATTTATGCACTTTTTTTTGCATAGAGTACTATTAAAATACATAGAGCATGTCTACAACATATCGTAGCATACCGGCTTGCCGATGCCATTTTCATTGTTTTTACACGACGAACGTGTTTTATAATTCGTTACTTGTTCAAAAAAGTAAAAATATCGTCACAGGCATATAGGAATCTAGGATTTATGCACTTTTTTTTTGCGTAGATTACTATCAAAATACATAGAGAAGGTCTACAACATATCGTAGCATTCCGACTTGCTATGCCATTTTCATTATTTTTACACAACGAACGTGTTTTATAATTCGCGACTTGTTCAAAATAGTAAAAATATCACCACAGGCATATAGGAATTTAGGATTTATGCACTTTTTTTTTGCGTAGAGTACTATCAAAATACATAGAGCGGGTCTACAACATATCGTAGCATTCCGACTTGCCGATGCCATTTTCATTGTTTTTACACGACGAACGTGTTTTATAATTTGTCACTTGTTCAAAAAACTAAAAATATCGCCACAGGCATATAGGAATCTAGGATTTATGCACTTTTTTTTGCGTAGAGTACTATCAAAATACATATAGCGGTTCTACAACATATCGTAGCATTCCGACTTGCCGATGCCATTTTCATTGTTTTTACACGACGAACGTGTTTTATATTTCGCGACTTGTTAATAAATGTAAAAATATCGCCACAGGCATATAGGAATCTAGGATTTATGAACTTTTTTTTTGCGTAGAGTACTATCATAATACATAGAGCGGGTCAACAACAAAACGTAGCATTCTGACTTGCCGATGCCATTTTAATTATTTTTACATGACGAACGTCTTTTCAACTTCGCGACTTGTTCAAAAAATTAAAAATATCGCCACAGGAATAAAGGAATCTAGGATTTATGAACTTTTTTTTTTTGCGTAGAGTACTATCAAAATACATAGAGCGGGTCTACAACATATCGTAGCATTCCGACTTGCCGATGCCATTTTCATTGTTTTTACACGACGAACGTGTTTTATAATTTGTCACTTGTTCAAAAAACTAAAAATATCGCCACAGGCATATAGGAATCTAGGATTTATGCACTTTTTTTTGCGTAGAGTACTATCAAAATACATATAGCGGTTCTACAACATATCGTAGCATTCCGACTTGCCGATGCCATTTTCATTGTTTTTACACGACGAACGTGTTTTATATTTCGCGACTTGTTAATAAATGTAAAAATATCGCCACAGGCATATAGGAATCTAGGATTTATGAACTTTTTTTTTGCGTAGAGTACTATCATAATACATAGAGCGGGTCAACAACAAAACGTAGCATTCTGACTTGCCGATGCCATTTTAATTATTTTTACATGACGAACGTCTTTTCAACTTCGCGACTTGTTCAAAAAATTAAAAATATCGCCACAGGAATAAAGGAATCTAGGATTTATGAACTTTTTTTTTTTGTGTAGAGTACTATCAAAATAAATAGAGCGGGTCTACAACATATTGTAGCATTCCGACTTGCCGATTCCATTTTCATTATTTTTACATGACGAACGTGTTTTCAACTTCGCGACTTGTTCAAAAAATTAAAAATTTTGCCACAGGCATAAAGGAATCTTGGATTTATGCACTTTTTTTTGCATAGAGTACTATTAAAATACATAGAGCAGGTCTACAACATATCGTAGCATACCGGCTTGCCGATGCCATTTTCATTGTTTTTACACGACGAACGTATTTTATAATTCGCGACTTGTTCAAAATAGTAAAAATATCACCACAGGCATATAGGAATTTAGGATTTATGCACTTTTTTTTTGCGTAGAGTACTATCAAAATACATAGAGCGGGTCTACAACATATCGTAGCATTCCGACTTGCCGATGCCATTTTCATTGTTTTTACACGACGAACGTGTTTTATAATTTGTGACTTGTTCAAAAAACTAAAAATATCGCCACAGGCATATAGGAATCTAGGATTTATGCATTTTTTTTGCGTAGAGTACTATCAAAATACATATAGCGGTTCTACAACATATCGTAGCATTCCGACTTGCCGATGCCATTTTCATTGTTTTTACACGACGAACGTGTTTTATATTTCGCGACTTGTTAAAAAATGTAAAAATATCGCCACAGGCATATAGGAATCTAGAATTTATGAACTTTTTTTTTGCGTAGAGTACTATCATAATACATAGAGCGGGTAAACAACAAAACGTAGCATTCTGACTTGCCGATGCCATTTTAATTATTTTTACATGACGAACGTCTTTTCAACTTCGCGACTTGTTCAAAAAATTAAAAATATCGCCACAGGAATAAAGGAATCTAGGATTTATGAACTTTTTTTTTTGTGTAGAGTACTATCAAAATAAATAGAGCGGGTCTACAACATATTGTAGCATTCCGACTTGCCGATTCCATTTTCATTATTTTTACATGACGAACGTGTTTTCAACTTCGCGACTTGTTCAAAAAATTAAAAATTTTGCCACAGGCATGAAGGAATCTTGGATTTATGCACTTTTTTTTGCATAGAGTACTATTAAAATACATAGAGCATGTCTACAACATATCGTAGCATACCGGCTTGCCGATGCCATTTTCATTGTTTTTACACGACGAACGTGTTTTATAATTCGTTACTTGTTCAAAAAAGTAAAAATATCGTCACAGGCATATAGGAATCTAGGATTTATGCACTTTTTTTTTGCGTAGATTACTATCAAAATACATAGAGAAGGTCTACAACATATCGTAGCATTCCGACTTGCCGCTGCCATTTTCATTATTTTTACACAACGAACGTGTTTTATAATTCGCGACTTGTTCAAAATAGTAAAAATATCACCACAGGCATATAGGAATTTAGGATTTATGCACTTTTTTTTTGCGTAGAGTACTATCAAAATACATAGAGCGGGTCTACAACATATCGTAGCATACCGGCTTGCCGATGCCATTTTCATTGTTTTTACACGACGAACGTGTTTTATAATTCGTTACTTGTTCAAAAAAGTAAAAATATCGTCACAGGCATATAGGAATCTAGGATTTATGCACTTTTTTTTTTGCGTAGATTACTATCAAAATACATAGAGAAGGTCTACAACATATCGTAGCATTCCGACTTGCTATGCCATTTTCATTATTTTTACACAACGAACGTGTTTTATAATTCGCGACTTGTTCAAAATAGTAAAAATATCACCACAGGCATATAGGAATTTAGGATTTATGCACTTTTTTTTTGCGTAGAGTACTATCAAAATACATAGAGCGGGTCTACAACATATCGTAGCATTCCGACTTGCCGATGCCATTTTCATTGTTTTTACACGACGAACGTGTTTTATAATTTGTCACTTGTTCAAAAAACTAAAAATATCGCCACAGGCATATAGGAATCTAGGATTTATGCACTTTTGTTTGCGTAGAGTACTATCAAAATACATATAGCGGTTCTACAACATATCGTAGCATTCCGACTTGCCGATGCCATTTTCATTGTTTTTACACGACGAACGTGTTTTATATTTCGCGACTTGTTAATAAATGTAAAAATATCGCCACAGGCATATAGGAATCTAGGATTTATGAACTTTTTTTTTGCGTAGAGTACTATCATAATACATAGAGCGGGTCAACAACAAAACGTAGCATTCTGACTTGCCGATGCCATTTTAATTATTTTTACATGACGAACGTCTTTTCAACTTCGCGACTTGTTCAAAAAATTAAAAATATCGCCACAGGAATAAAGGAATCTAGGATTTATGAACTTTTTTTTTTTGTGTAGAGTACTATCAAAATAAATAGAGCGGGTCTACAACATATTGTAGCATTCCGACTTGCCGATTCCATTTTCATTATTTTTACATGACGAACGTGTTTTCAACTTCGCGACTTGTTCAAAAAATTAAAAATTTTGCCACAGGCATAAAGGAATCTTGGATTTATGCACTTTTTTTTGCATAGAGTACTATTAAAATACATAGAGCAGGTCTACAACATATCGTAGCATACCGGCTTGCCGATGCCATTTTCATTGTTTTTACACGACGAACGTATTTTATAATTCTCGACTTGTTCAAAATAGTAAAAATATCACCACAGGCATATAGGAATTTAGGATTTATGCACTTTTTTTTTTGCGTAGAGTACTATCAAAATACATAGAGCGGGTCTACAACATATCGTAGCATTCCGACTTGCCGATGCCATTTTCATTGTTTTGACACGACGAACGTGTTTTATAATTTGTGACTTGTTCAAAAAACTAAAAATATCGCCACAGGCATATAGGAATCTAGGATTTATGCATTTTTTTTGCGTAGAGTACTATCAAAATACATATAGCGGTTCTACAACATATCGTAGCATTCCGACTTGCCGATGCCATTTTCATTGTTTTTACACGACGAACGTGTTTTATATTTCGCGACTTGTTAAAAAATGTAAAAATATCGCCACAGGCATATAGGAATCTAGAATTTATGAACTTTTTTTTTGCGTAGAGTACTATCATAATACATAGAGCGGGTAAACAACAAAACGTAGCATTCTGACTTGCCGATGCCATTTTAATTATTTTTACATGACGAACGTCTTTTCAACTTCGCGACTTGTTCAAAAAATTAAAAATATCGCCACAGGAATAAAGGAATCTAGGATTTATGAACTTTTTTTTTTGTGTAGAGTACTATCAAAATAAATAGAGCGGGTCTACAACATATTGTAGCATTCCGACTTGCCGATTCCATTTTCATTATTTTTACATGACGAACGTGTTTTCAACTTCGCGACTTGTTCAAAAAATTAAAAATTTTGCCACAGGCATGAAGGAATCTTGGATTTATGCACTTTTTTTTGCATAGAGTACTATTAAAATACATAGAGCATGTCTACAACATATCGTAGCATACCGGCTTGCCGATGCCATTTTCATTGTTTTTACACGACGAACGTGTTTTATAATTCGTTACTTGTTCAAAAAAGTAAAAATATCGTCACAGGCATATAGGAATCTAGGATTTATGCACTTTTTTTTTGCGTAGATTACTATCAAAATACATAGAGAAGGTCTACAACATATCGTAGCATTCCGACTTGCCGCTGCCATTTTCATTATTTTTACACAACGAACGTGTTTTATAATTCGCGACTTGTTCAAAATAGTAAAAATATCACCACAGGCATATAGGAATTTAGGATTTATGCACTTTTTTTTTGCGTAGAGTACTATCAAAATACATAGAGCGGGTCTACAACATATCGTAGCATACCGGCTTGCCGATGCCATTTTCATTGTTTTTACACGACGAACGTGTTTTATAATTCGTTACTTGTTCAAAAAAGTAAAAATATCGTCACAGGCATATAGGAATCTAGGATTTATGCACTTTTTTTTTTGCGTAGATTACTATCAAAATACATAGAGAAGGTCTACAACATATCGTAGCATTCCGACTTGCTATGCCATTTTCATTATTTTTACACAACGAACGTGTTTTATAATTCGCGACTTGTTCAAAATAGTAAAAATATCACCACAGGCATATAGGAATTTAGGATTTATGCACTTTTTTTTTGCGTAGAGTACTATCAAAATACATAGAGCGGGTCTACAACATATCGTAGCATTCCGACTTGCCGATGCCATTTTCATTGTTTTTACACGACGAACGTGTTTTATAATTTGTGACTTGTTCAAAAAACTAAAAATATCGCCACAGGCATATAGGAATCTAGGATTTATGCATTTTTTTTGCGTAGAGTACTATCAAAATACATATAGCGGTTCTACAACATATCGTAGCATTCCGACTTGCCGATGCCATTTTCATTGTTTTTACACGACGAACGTGTTTTATATTTCGCGACTTGTTAAAAAATGTAAAAATATCGCCAGAGGCATATAGGAATCTAGGATTTATGAACTTTTTTTTGGCGTAGAGTACTATCATAATACATAGAGCGGGTCAACAACAAAACGTAGCATTCCGACTTGCCGATGCCATTTTCATTGTTTTTACACGACGAACGTGTTTTATATTTCGCGACTTGTTAAAAAATGTAAAAATATCGCCACAGGCATATAGGAATCTAGGATTTATGAACTTTTTTTTTGCCTAGAGTACTATCAAAATACATAGAGCGGGTCTACAACATAACTTAGCATTCCGACTTGCCGATGTCATTTTCATTATTTTTACATGACGAACGTGTTTTCAACTTCGCGACTTGTTCAAAAAATTAAAAATATCGCCACAGGCATAAAGGAATCTAGGATTTATGAATTTTTTTTTGTGTAGAGTACTATCAAAATAAATAGAGCGGGTCTACAACATATCGTAGCATTCCGACTTGCCTATGCCATTTTCATTATTTTTACACAACGAACGTGTTTTATAATTCGCGACTTGTTCAAAATAGTAAAAATATCACCACAGGCATATAGGAATTTAGGATTTATGCACTTTTTTTTTGCGTAGAGTACTATCAAAATACATAGAGCGGGTCTACAACATATCGTAGCATTCCTACTTGCCGATGCCATTTTCATGGTTTTTACATGACGAACGTGTTTTATAATTTGTGACTTGTTCAAAAAACTAAAAATATCGCCACAGGCATATAGGAATCTAGGATTTATGCACTTTTTTTTGCGTAGAGTACTATCAAAATACATATAGCGGTTCTACAACATATCGTAGCATTCCGACTTGCCGATGCCATTTTCAATGTTTTTACACGACGAACGTGTTTTATATTTCGCGACTTGTTAAAAAATGTAAAAATATCGCCACAGGCATATAGGAATCTAGGATTTATGAACTTTTTTTTTGCGTAGAGTACTATCATAATACATAGAGCGGGTCAACAACAAAACGTAGCATTCTGACTTGCCGATGCCATTTTAATTATTTTTACATGACGAACGTCTTTTCAACTTCGCGATTTGTTCAAAAAATTAAAAATATCGCCACAGGAATAAAGGAATCTAGGATTTATGAACTTTTTTTTTTGTGTAGAGTACTATCAAAATAAATAGAGCGGGTCTACAACATATTGTTGCATTCCGACTTGCCGATTCCATTTTCATTATTTTTACATGACGAACGTGTTTTCAACTTCGCGACTTGTTCAAAAAATTAAAAATTTTGCCACAGGCATAAAGGAATCTTGGATTTATGCACTTTTTTTTGCATAGAGTACTATTAAAATACATAGAGCGGGTCTACAACATATCGTAGCATACCGGCTTGCCGATGCCATTTTCATTGTTTTTACACGACGAACGTGTTTTATAATTCGTTACTTGTTCAAAAAAGTAAAAATATCGTCACAGGCATATAGGAATCTAGGATTTATGCACTTTTTTTTTGCGTAGATTACTATCAAAATACATAGAGAAGGTCTACAACATATCGTAGCATTCCGACTTGCCTATGCCATTTTCATTATTTTTACACAACGAACGTGTTTTATAATTCGCGACTTGTTCAAAATAGTAAAAATATCACCACAGGCATATAGGAATTTAGGATTTATGCACTTTTTTTTTTTGCGTAGAGTACTATCAAAATACATAGAGCGGGTCTACAACATATCGTAGCATTCCGACTTGCCGATGCCATTTTCATGGTTTTTACATGACGAACGTGTTTTATAATTTGTGACTTGTTCAAAAAACTAAAAATATCGCCACAGGCATATAGGAATCTAGGATTTATGCACTTTTTTTTGCGTAGAGTACTATCAAAATACATATAGCGGTTCTACAACATATCGTAGCATTCCGACTTGCCGATGCCATTTTCAATGTTTTTACACGACGAACGTGTTTTATATTTCGCGACTTGTTCAAAATAGTAAAAATATCACCACAGGCATATAGGAATTTAGGATTTATGCACTTTTTTTTTTTGCGTAGAGTACTATCAAAATAAATAGAGCGGGTCTACAACATATCGTAGCATTCCGACTTGCCGATGCCATTTTCATTGTTTTTACACGACGAACGTGTTTTATATTTCGCGACTTGTTAAAAAATGTAAAAATATCGCCAGAGGCATATAGGAATCTAGGATTTATGAACTTTTTTTTGGCGTAGAGTACTATCATAATACATAGAGCGGGTCAACAACAAAACGTAGCATTCCGACTTGCCGATGCCATTTTCATTGTTTTTACACGACGAACGTGTTTTATATTTCGCGACTTGTTAAAAAATGTAAAAATATCGCCACAGGCATATAGGAATCTAGGATTTATGAACTTTTTTTTTGCCTAGAGTACTATCAAAATACATAGAGCGGGTCTACAACATAACTTAGCATTCCGACTTGCCGATGTCATTTTCATTATTTTTACATGACGAACGTGTTTTCAACTTCGCGACTTGTTCAAAAAATTAAAAATATCGCCACAGGAATAAAGGAATCTAGGATTTATGAACTTTTTTTTTTTGTGTAGAGTACTATCAAAATAAATAGAGCGGGTCTACAACATATTGTAGCATTCCGACTTGCGGATTCCATTTTCATTATTTTTACATGACGAACGTGTTTTCAACTTCGCGACTTGTTCAAAAAATTAAAAATTTTGCCACAGGCATAAAGGAATCTTGGATTTATGCACTTTTTTTTGCATAGAGTACTATTAAAATACATAGAGCGGGTCTACAACATATCGTAGCATACCGGCTTGCCGATGCCATTTTCATTGTTTTTACACAACGAACGTGTTTTATAATTCGCGACTTGTTCAAAATAGTAAAAATATCACCACAGGCATATAGGAATTTAGGATTTATGCACTTTTTTTTTGCGTAGAGTACTATCAAAATACATAGAGCGGGTCTACAACATATCGTAGCATTCCGACTTGCCGATGCCATTTTCATTGTTTTTACACGACGAACGTGTTTTATAATTTGTGACTTGTTCAAAAAACTAAAAATATCGCCACAGGCATATAGGAATCTAGGATTTATGCATTTTTTTTGCGTAGAGTACTATCAAAATACATATAGCGGTTCTACAACATATCGTAGCATTCCGACTTGCCGATGCCATTTTCATTGTTTTTACACGACGAACGTGTTTTATATTTCGCGACTTGTTAAAAAATGTAAAAATATCGCCACAGGCATATAGGAATCTAGGATTTATGAACTTTTTTTTTGCCTAGAGTACTATCAAAATACATAGAGCGGGTCTACAACATAACTTAGCATTCCGACTTGCCGATGTCATTTTCATTATTTTTACATGACGAACGTGTTTTCAACTTCGCGACTTGTTCAAAAAATTAAAAATATCGCCACAGGCATAAAGGAATCTAGGATTTATGAATTTTTTTTTGTGTAGAGTACTATCAAAATAAATAGAGCGGGTCTACAACATATCGTAGCATTCCGACTTGCCTATGCCATTTTCATTATTTTTACACAACGAACGTGTTTTATAATTCGCGACTTGTTCAAAATAGTAAAAATATCACCACAGGCATATAGGAATTTAGGATTTATGCACTTTTTTTTTGCGTAGAGTACTATCAAAATACATAGAGCGGGTCTACAACATATCGTAGCATTCCGACTTGCCGATGCCATTTTCATGGTTTTTACATGACGAACGTGTTTTATAATTTGTGACTTGTTCAAAAAACTAAAAATATCGCCACAGGCATATAGGAATCTAGGATTTATGCACTTTTTTTTGCGTAGAGTACTATCAAAATACATATAGCGGTTCTACAACATATCGTAGCATTCCGACTTGCCGATGCCATTTTCAATGTTTTTACACGACGAACGTGTTTTATATTTCGCGACTTGTTAAAAAATGTAAAAATATCGCCACAGGCATATAGGAATCTAGGATTTATGAACTTTTTTTTTGCGTAGAGTACTATCATAATACATAGAGCGGGTCAACAACAAAACGTAGCATTCTGACTTGCCGATGCCATTTTAATTATTTTTACATGACGAACGTCTTTTCAACTTCGCGATTTGTTCAAAAAATTAAAAATATCGCCACAGGAATAAAGGAATCTAGGATTTATGAACTTTTTTTTTTGTGTAGAGTACTATCAAAATAAATAGAGCGGGTCTACAACATATTGTTGCATTCCGACTTGCCGATTCCATTTTCATTATTTTTACATGACGAACGTGTTTTCAACTTCGCGACTTGTTCAAAAAATTAAAAATTTTGCCACAGGCATAAAGGAATCTTGGATTTATGCACTTTTTTTTGCATAGAGTACTATTAAAATACATAGAGCGGGTCTACAACATATCGTAGCATACCGGCTTGCCGATGCCATTTTCATTGTTTTTACACGACGAACGTGTTTTATAATTCGTTACTTGTTCAAAAAAGTAAAAATATCGTCACAGGCATATAGGAATCTAGGATTTATGCACTTTTTTTTTGCGTAGATTACTATCAAAATACATAGAGAAGGTCTACAACATATCGTAGCATTCCGACTTGCCTATGCCATTTTCATTATTTTTACACAACGAACGTGTTTTATAATTCGCGACTTGTTCAAAATAGTAAAAATATCACCACAGGCATATAGGAATTTAGGATTTATGCACTTTTTTTTTTGCGTAGAGTACTATCAAAATACATAGAGCGGGTCTACAACATATCGTAGCATTCCGACTTGCCGATGCCATTTTCATGGTTTTTACATGACGAACGTGTTTTATAATTTGTGACTTGTTCAAAAAACTAAAAATATCGCCACAGGCATATAGGAATCTAGGATTTATGCACTTTTTTTTGCGTAGAGTACTATCAAAATACATATAGCGGTTCTACAACATATCGTAGCATTCCGACTTGCCGATGCCATTTTCAATGTTTTTACACGACGAACGTGTTTTATATTTCGCGACTTGTTCAAAATAGTAAAAATATCACCACAGGCATATAGGAATTTAGGATTTATGCACTTTTTTTTTTTGCGTAGAGTACTATCAAAATACATAGAGCGGGTCTACAACATATCGTAGCATTCCGACTTGCCGATGCCATTTTCATTGTTTTTACACGACGAACGTGTTTTATATTTCGCGACTTGTTAAAAAATGTAAAAATATCGCCAGAGGCATATAGGAATCTAGGATTTATGAACTTTTTTTTGGCGTAGAGTACTATCATAATACATAGAGCGGGTCAACAACAAAACGTAGCATTCCGACTTGCCGATGCCATTTTCATTGTTTTTACACGACGAACGTGTTTTATATTTCGCGACTTGTTAAAAAATGTAAAAATATCGCCACAGGCATATAGGAATCTAGGATTTATGAACTTTTTTTTTGCCTAGAGTACTATCAAAATACATAGAGCGGGTCTACAACATAACTTAGCATTCCGACTTGCCGATGTCATTTTCATTATTTTTACATGACGAACGTGTTTTCAACTTCGCGACTTGTTCAAAAAATTAAAAATATCGCCACAGGCATAAAGGAATCTAGGCTTTATGAATTTTTTTTTGTGTAGAGTACTATCAAAATAAATAGAGCGGGTCTACAACATATCGTAGCATTCCGACTTGCCTATGCCATTTTCATTATTTTTACACAACGAACGTGTTTTATAATTCGCGACTTGTTCAAAATAGTAAAAATATCACCACAGGCATATAGGAATTTAGGATTTATGCACTTTTTTTTTGCGTAGAGTACTATCAAAATACATAGAGCGGGTCTACAACATATCGTAGCATTCCGACTTGCCGATGCCATTTTCATGGTTTTTACATGACGAACGTGTTTTATAATTTGTGACTTGTTCAAAAAACTAAAAATATCGCCACAGGCATATAGGAATCTAGGATTTATGCACTTTTTTTTGCGTAGAGTACTATCAAAATACATATAGCGGTTCTACAACATATCGTAGCATTCCGACTTGCCGATGCCATTTTCAATGTTTTTACACGACGAACGTGTTTTATATTTCGCGACTTGTTAAAAAATGTAAAAATATCGCCACAGGCATATAGGAATCTAGGATTTATGAACTTTTTTTTTGCGTAGAGTACTATCATAATACATAGAGCGGGTCAACAACAAAACGTAGCATTCTGACTTGCCGATGCCATTTTAATTATTTTTACATGACGAACGTCTTTTCAACTTCGCGATTTGTTCAAAAAATTAAAAATATCGCCACAGGAATAAAGGAATCTAGGATTTATGAACTTTTTTTTTTGTGTAGAGTACTATCAAAATAAATAGAGCGGGTCTACAACATATTGTTGCATTCCGACTTGCCGATTCCATTTTCATTATTTTTACATGACGAACGTGTTTTCAACTTCGCGACTTGTTCAAAAAATTAAAAATTTTGCCACAGGCATAAAGGAATCTTGGATTTATGCACTTTTTTTTGCATAGAGTACTATTAAAATACATAGAGCGGGTCTACAACATATCGTAGCATACCGGCTTGCCGATGCCATTTTCATTGTTTTTACACGACGAACGTGTTTTATAATTCGTTACTTGTTCAAAAAAGTAAAAATATCGTCACAGGCATATAGGAATCTAGGATTTATGCACTTTTTTTTTGCGTAGATTACTATCAAAATACATAGAGAAGGTCTACAACATATCGTAGCATTCCGACTTGCCTATGCCATTTTCATTATTTTTACACAACGAACGTGTTTTATAATTCGCGACTTGTTCAAAATAGTAAAAATATCACCACAGGCATATAGGAATTTAGGATTTATGCACTTTTTTTTTTGCGTAGAGTACTATCAAAATACATAGAGCGGGTCTACAACATATCGTAGCATTCCGACTTGCCGATGCCATTTTCATGGTTTTTACATGACGAACGTGTTTTATAATTTGTGACTTGTTCAAAAAACTAAAAATATCGCCACAGGCATATAGGAATCTAGGATTTATGCACTTTTTTTTGCGTAGAGTACTATCAAAATACATATAGCGGTTCTACAACATATCGTAGCATTCCGACTTGCCGATGCCATTTTCAATGTTTTTACACGACGAACGTGTTTTATATTTCGTGACTTGTTCAAAATAGTAAAAATATCACCACAGGCATATAGGAATTTAGGATTTATGCACTTTTTTTTTTTGCGTAGAGTACTATCAAAATACATAGAGCGGGTCTACAACATATCGTAGCATTCCGACTTGCCGATGCCATTTTCATTGTTTTTACACGACGAACGTGTTTTATATTTCGCGACTTGTTAAAAAATGTAAAAATATCGCCAGAGGCATATAGGAATCTAGGATTTATGAACTTTTTTTTGGCGTAGAGTACTATCATAATACATAGAGCGGGTCAACAACAAAACGTAGCATTCCGACTTGCCGATGCCATTTTCATTGTTTTTACACGACGAACGTGTTTTATATTTCGCGACTTGTTAAAAAATGTAAAAATATCGCCACAGGCATATAGGAATCTAGGATTTATGAACTTTTTTTTTGCCTAGAGTACTATCAAAATACATAGAGCGGGTCTACAACATAACTTAGCATTCCGACTTGCCGATGTCATTTTCATTATTTTTACATGACGAACGTGTTTTCAACTTCGCGACTTGTTCAAAAAATTAAAAATATCGCCACAGGCATAAAGGAATCTAGGCTTTATGAATTTTTTTTTGTGTAGAGTACTATCAAAATAAATAGAGCGGGTCTACAACATATCGTAGCATTCCGACTTGCCTATGCCATTTTCATTATTTTTACACAACGAACGTGTTTTATAATTCGCGACTTGTTCAAAATAGTAAAAATATCACCACAGGCATATAGGAATTTAGGATTTATGCACTTTTTTTTTGCGTAGAGTACTATCAAAATACATAGAGCGGGTCTACAACATATCGTAGCATTCCGACTTGCCGATGCCATTTTCATGGTTTTTACATGACGAACGTGTTTTATAATTTGTGACTTGTTCAAAAAACTAAAAATATCGCCACAGGCATATAGGAATCTAGGATTTATGCACTTTTTTTTGCGTAGAGTACTATCAAAATACATATAGCGGTTCTACAACATATCGTAGCATTCCGACTTGCCGATGCCATTTTCAATGTTTTTACACGACGAACGTGTTTTATATTTCGCGACTTGTTAAAAAATGTAAAAATATCGCCACAGGCATATAGGAATCTAGGATTTATGAACTTTTTTTTTGCGTAGAGTACTATCATAATACATAGAGCGGGTCAACAACAAAACGTAGCATTCTGACTTGCCGATGCCATTTTAATTATTTTTACATGACGAACGTCTTTTCAACTTCGCGATTTGTTCAAAAAATTAAAAATATCGCCACAGGAATAAAGGAATCTAGGATTTATGAACTTTTTTTTTTGTGTAGAGTACTATCAAAATAAATAGAGCGGGTCTACAACATATTGTTGCATTCCGACTTGCCGATTCCATTTTCATTATTTTTACATGACGAACGTGTTTTCAACTTCGCGACTTGTTCAAAAAATTAAAAATTTTGCCACAGGCATAAAGGAATCTTGGATTTATGCACTTTTTTTTGCATAGAGTACTATTAAAATACATAGAGCGGGTCTACAACATATCGTAGCATACCGGCTTGCCGATGCCATTTTCATTGTTTTTACACGACGAACGTGTTTTATAATTCGTTACTTGTTCAAAAAAGTAAAAATATCGTCACAGGCATATAGGAATCTAGGATTTATGCACTTTTTTTTTGCGTAGATTACTATCAAAATACATAGAGAAGGTCTACAACATATCGTAGCATTCCGACTTGCCTATGCCATTTTCATTATTTTTACACAACGAACGTGTTTTATAATTCGCGACTTGTTCAAAATAGTAAAAATATCACCACAGGCATATAGGAATTTAGGATTTATGCACTTTTTTTTTTGCGTAGAGTACTATCAAAATACATAGAGCGGGTCTACAACATATCGTAGCATTCCGACTTGCCGATGCCATTTTCATGGTTTTTACATGACGAACGTGTTTTATAATTTGTGACTTGTTCAAAAAACTAAAAATATCGCCACAGGCATATAGGAATCTAGGATTTATGCACTTTTTTTTGCGTAGAGTACTATCAAAATACATATAGCGGTTCTACAACATATCGTAGCATTCCGACTTGCCGATGCCATTTTCAATGTTTTTACACGACGAACGTGTTTTATATTTCGTGACTTGTTCAAAATAGTAAAAATATCACCACAGGCATATAGGAATTTAGGATTTATGCACTTTTTTTTTTTGCGTAGAGTACTATCAAAATACATAGAGCGGGTCTACAACATATCGTAGCATTCCGACTTGCCGATGCCATTTTCATTGTTTTTACACGACGAACGTGTTTTATATTTCGCGACTTGTTAAAAAATGTAAAAATATCGCCAGAGGCATATAGGAATCTAGGATTTATGAACTTTTTTTTGGCGTAGAGTACTATCATAATACATAGAGCGGGTCAACAACAAAACGTAGCATTCCGACTTGCCGATGCCATTTTCATTGTTTTTACACGACGAACGTGTTTTATATTTCGCGACTTGTTAAAAAATGTAAAAATATCGCCACAGGCATATAGGAATCTAGGATTTATGAACTTTTTTTTTGCCTAGAGTACTATCAAAATACATAGAGCGGGTCTACAACATAACTTAGCATTCCGACTTGCCGATGTCATTTTCATTATTTTTACATGACGAACGTGTTTTCAACTTCGCGACTTGTTCAAAAAATTAAAAATATCGCCACAGGCATAAAGGAATCTAGGCTTTATGAATTTTTTTTTGTGTAGAGTACTATCAAAATAAATAGAGCGGGTCTACAACATATCGTAGCATTCCGACTTGCCTATGCCATTTTCATTATTTTTACACAACGAACGTGTTTTATAATTCGCGACTTGTTCAAAATAGTAAAAATATCACCACAGGCATATAGGAATTTAGGATTTATGCACTTTTTTTTTGCGTAGAGTACTATCAAAATACATAGAGCGGGTCTACAACATATCGTAGCATTCCGACTTGCCGATGCCATTTTCGTGGTTTTTACATGACGAACGTGTTTTATAATTTGTGACTTGTTCAAAAAACTAAAAATATCGCCACAGGCATATAGGAATCTAGGATTTATGCACTTTTTTTTGCGTAGAGTACTATCAAAATACATATAGCGGTTCTACAACATATCGTAGCATTCCGACTTGCCGATGCCATTTTCAATGTTTTTACACGACGAACGTGTTTTATATTTCGCGACTTGTTAAAAAATGTAAAAATATCGCCACAGGCATATAGGAATCTAGGATTTATGAACTTTTTTTTTGCGTAGAGTACTATCATAATACATAGAGCGGGTCAACAACAAAACGTAGCATTCTGACTTGCCGATGCCATTTTAATTATTTTTACATGACGAACGTCTTTTCAACTTCGCGATTTGTTCAAAAAATTAAAAATATCGCCACAGGAATAAAGGAATCTAGGATTTATGAACTTTTTTTTTTGTGTAGAGTACTATCAAAATAAATAGAGCGGGTCTACAACATATTGTTGCATTCCGACTTGCCGATTCCATTTTCATTATTTTTACATGACGAACGTGTTTTCAACTTCGCGACTTGTTCAAAAAATTAAAAATTTTGCCACAGGCATAAAGGAATCTTGGATTTATGCACTTTTTTTTGCATAGAGTACTATTAAAATACATAGAGCGGGTCTACAACATATCGTAGCATACCGGCTTGCCGATGCCATTTTCATTGTTTTTACACGACGAACGTGTTTTATAATTCGTTACTTGTTCAAAAAAGTAAAAATATCGTCACAGGCATATAGGAATCTAGGATTTATGCACTTTTTTTTTGCGTAGATTACTATCAAAATACATAGAGAAGGTCTACAACATATCGTAGCATTCCGACTTGCCTATGCCATTTTCATTATTTTTACACAACGAACGTGTTTTATAATTCGCGACTTGTTCAAAATAGTAAAAATATCACCACAGGCATATAGGAATTTAGGATTTATGCACTTTTTTTTTTGCGTAGAGTACTATCAAAATACATAGAGCGGGTCTACAACATATCGTAGCATTCCGACTTGCCGATGCCATTTTCATGGTTTTTACATGACGAACGTGTTTTATAATTTGTGACTTGTTCAAAAAACTAAAAATATCGCCACAGGCATATAGGAATCTAGGATTTATGCACTTTTTTTTGCGTAGAGTACTATCAAAATACATATAGCGGTTCTACAACATATCGTAGCATTCCGACTTGCCGATGCCATTTTCAATGTTTTTACACGACGAACGTGTTTTATATTTCACGACTTGTTAAAAAATGTAAAAATATCGCCACAGGCATATAGGAATCTAGGATTTATGAACTTTTTTTTTGCGTAGAGTACTATCATAATACATAGAGCGGGTTAACAACAAAACGTAGCATTCTGACTTGCCGATGCCATTTTAATTATTTTTACATGACGAACGTCTTTTCAACTTCGCGATTTGTTCAAAAAATTAAAAATATCGCCACAGGAATAAAGGAATCTAGGATTTATGAACTTTTTTTTTTGTGTAGAGTACTATCAAAATAAATAGAGCGGGTCTACAACATATTGTTGCATTCCGACTTGCCGATTCCATTTTCATTATTTTTACATGACGAACGTGTTTTCAACTTCGCGACTTGTTCAAAAAATTAAAAATTTTGCCACAGGCATAAAGGAATCTTGGATTTATGCACTTTTTTTTGCATAGAGTACTATTAAAATACATAGAGCGGGTCTACAACATATCGTAGCATACCGGCTTGCCGATGCCATTTTCATTGTTTTTACACGACGAACGTGTTTTATAATTCGTTACTTGTTCAAAAAAGTAAAAATATCGTCACAGGCATATAGGAATCTAGGATTTATGCACTTTTTTTTTGCGTAGATTACTATCAAAATACATAGAGAAGGTCTACAACATATCGTAGCATTCCGACTTGCCTATGCCATTTTCATTATTTTTACACAACGAACGTGTTTTATAATTCGCGACTTGTTCAAAATAGTAAAAATATCACCACAGGCATATAGGAATTTAGGATTTATGCACTTTTTTTTTTGCGTAGAGTACTATCAAAATACATAGAGCGGGTCTACAACATATCGTAGCATTCCGACTTGCCGATGCCATTTTCATGGTTTTTACATGACGAACGTGTTTTATAATTTGTGACTTGTTCAAAAAACTAAAAATATCGCCACAGGCATATAGGAATCTAGGATTTATGCACTTTTTTTTGCGTAGAGTACTATCAAAATACATATAGCGGTTCTACAACATATCGTAGCATTCCGACTTGCCGATGCCATTTTCAATGTTTTTACACGACGAACGTGTTTTATATTTCGCGACTTGTTAAAAAATGTAAAAATATCGCCACAGGCATATAGGAATCTAGGATTTATGAACTTTTTTTTTGCGTAGAGTACTATCATAATACATAGAGCGGGTCAACAACAAAACGTAGCATTCTGACTTGCCGATGCCATTTTAATTATTTTTACATGACGAACGTCTTTTCAACTTCGCGATTTGTTCAAAAAATTAAAAATATCGCCACAGGAATAAAGGAATCTAGGATTTATGAACTTTTTTTTTTGTGTAGAGTACTATCAAAATAAATAGAGCGGGTCTACAACATATTGTAGCATTCCGACTTGCCGATTCCATTTTCATTATTTTTACATGACGAACGTGTTTTCAACTTCGCGACTTGTTCAAAAAATTAAAAATTTTGCCACAGGCATAAAGGAATCTTGGATTTATGCACTTTTTTTTGCATAGAGTACTATTAAAATACATAGAGCGGGTCTACAACATATCGTAGCATACCGGCTTGCCGATGCCATTTTCATTGTTTTTACACGACGAACGTGTTTTATAATTCGTTACTTGTTCAAAAAAGTAAAAATATCGTCACAGGCATATAGGAATCTAGGATTTATGCACTTTTTTTTTGCGTAGATTACTATCAAAATACATAGAGAAGGTCTACAACATATCGTAGCATTCCGACTTGCCTATGCCATTTTCATTATTATTACACAACGAACGTGTTTTATAATTCGCGACTTGTTCAAAATAGTAAAAATATCACCACAGGCATATAGGAATTTAGGATTTATGCACTTTTTTTTTGCGTAGAGTACTATCAAAATACATAGAGCGGGTCTACAACATATCGTAGCATTCCGACTTGCCGATGCCATTTTCATTGTTTTTACACGACGAACGTGTTTTATAATTTGTGACTTGTTCAAAAAACTAAAAATATCGCCACAGGCATATAGGAATCTAGGATTTATGCACTTTTTTTTGCGTAGAGTACTATCAAAATACATATAGCGGTTCTACAACATATCGTAGCATTCCGACTTGCCGATGCCATTTTCATTGTTTTTACACGACGAACGTGTTTTATATTTCGCGACTTGTTAAAAAATGTAAAAATATCGCCACAGGCATATAGGAATCTAGGATTTATGAACCTTTTTTTTGCGTAGAGTACTATCATAATACATAGAGCGGGTCAACAACAAAACGTAGCATTCTGACTTGTCGATGCCATTTTAATTATTTTTACATGACGAACGTCTTTTCAACTTCGCAACTTGTTCAAAAAATTAAAAATATCGCCACAGGCATAAAGGAATCTAGGATTTATGAACTCTTTTTTTTGTGTAGAGTACTATCAAAATAAATAGAGCCGGTCTACAACATATTGTAGCATTCCGACTTGCCGATTCCATTTTCATTATTTTTACATGACGAACGTGTTTTCAACTTCGCGACTTGTTCAAAAAATTAAAAATTTTGCCACAGGCATAAAGGAATCTTGGATTTATGCACTTTTTTTTGCATAGAGTACTATTAAAATACATAGAGCAGGACTACAACATATCGTAGCATACCGGCTTGCCGATGCCATTTTCATTGTTTTTACACGACGAACGTGTTTTATAATTCGTTACTTGTTCAAAAAAGTAAAAATATCGTCACAGGCATATAGGAATCTAGGATTTATGCACTTTTTTTTTTTGCATAGATTACTATCAAAATACATAGAGAAGGTCTACAACATATCGTAGCATTCCGACTTGCCGCTGCGATTTTCATTATTTTTACACAACGAACGTGTTTTATAATTCGCGACTTGTTCAAAATAGTAAAAATATCACCACAGGCATATAGGAATTTAGGACTTATGCACTTTTTTTTTGCGTAGAGTACTATCAAAATACATAGAGCGGGTCTACAACATATCGTAGCATTCCGACTTGCCGATGCCATTTTCATTGTTTTTACACGACGAACGTGTTTTATAATTTGTGACTTGTTCAAAAAACTAAAAATATCGCCACAGGCATATAGGAATCTAGGATTTATGCACTTTTTTTTGCGTAGAGTACTATCAAAATACATATAGCGGTTCTACAACATATCGTAGCATTCCGACTTGCCGATGCCATTTTCATTGTTTTTACACGACGAACGTGTTTTATATTTCGCGACTTGTTAAAAAATGTAAAAATATCGCCACAGGCATATAGGAATCTAGGATTTATGAACTTTTTTTTTGCCTAGAGTACTATCAAAATACATAGAGCGGGTCTACAACATAACTTAGCATTCCGACTTGCCGATGTCATTTTCATTATTTTTACATGACGAACGTGTTTTCAACTTCGCGACTTGTTCAAAAAATTAAAAATATCGCCACAGGCATAAAGGAATCTAGGATTTATGAATTTTTTTTTGTGTAGAGTACTATCAAAATAAATAGAGCGGGTCTACAACATATCGTAGCATTCCGACTTGCCTATGCCATTTTCATTATTTTTACACAACGAACGTGTTTTATAATTCGCGACTTGTTCAAAATAGTAAAAATATCACCACAGGCATATAGGAATTTAGGATTTATGCACTTTTTTTTTGCGTAGAGTACTATCAAAATACATAGAGCGGGTCTACAACATATCGTAGCATTCCGACTTGCCGATGCCATTTTCATGGTTTTTACATGACGAACGTGTTTTATAATTTGTGACTTGTTCAAAAAACTAAAAATATCGCCACAGGCATATAGGAATCTAGGATTTATGCACTTTTTTTTGCGTAGAGTACTATCAAAATACATATAGCGGTTCTACAACATATCGTAGCATTCCGACTTGCCGATGCCATTTTCAATGTTTTTACACGACGAACGTGTTTTATATTTCGCGACTTGTTAAAAAATGTAAAAATATCGCCACAGGCATATAGGAATCTAGGATTTATGAACTTTTTTTTTGCGTAGAGTACTATCAAAATACATAGAGTGGGTCTACAACAAAACGTAGCATTCCGACTTGCCGATGCCATTTTAATTATTTTTACATGACGAACGTGTTTTCAACTTCGCGACTTGTTCAAAAAATTAAAAATATCGCCACAGGCATAAAGGAATCTAGGATTTATGAACTTTTTTTTTGTGTAGAGTACTATCAAAATAAATAGAGCGGGTCTACAACATATTGTAGCATTCCGACTTGCCGATTCCATTTTCATTATTTTTACATGACGAACGTGTTTTCAACTTCGCGACTTGTTCAAAAAATTAAAAATTTTGCCATAGGCATAAAGGAATCTTGGATTTATGCACTTGTTTTTGCATAGAGTACTATCAAAATACATAGAGCGGGTCTACAACATATCGTAGCATACCGGCTTGCCGTTGCCATTTTCATTGTTTTTACACGACGAACGTGTTTTATAATTCGTTACTTGTTCAAAAAAGTAAAAATATCGTCACAGGCATATAGGAATCTAGGATTTATGCACTTTTTTTTTGCGTAGATTACTATCAAAATACATAGAGAAGGTCTACAACATATCGTAGCATTCCGACTTGCCTATGCCATTTTCATTATTTTTACACAACGAACGTGTTTTATAATTCGCGACTTGTTCAAAATAGTAAAAATATCACCACAGGCATATAGGAATTTAGGATTTATGCAATTTTTTTTGCGTAGAGTACTATCAAAATACATAGAGCGGGTCTACAACATATCGTAGCATTCCGACTTGCCGATGCAATTTTCATTGTTTTTAGACGACGAACGTGTTTTATAATTCGTGACTTGTTCAAAAAAGTAAAAATATCGCCATAGGCATATAGGAATCTAGGATTTATGCACTTTTTATTTGCGTAGAGTACTATCAAAATACATAGAGCGGGTCTACAACATATCGTAGCATTCCGACTTGCCGATGCCATTTTCATTATTTTTACACGACGAACGTGTTTTCAACTTCGCGACTTGTTCAAAAAATTAAAAATATCTCCACAGGCATATAGGAATCTAGGATCTATGCACTTTTTTTTTTTGCGTAGAGTACTATCAAAATACAAAGAGCGGGTCAACAACATATCGTAGTATTTTGGCTTGCCGATGCCATTTTCATTGTTTTTACATGACGAACGTGTTTTATAATTCACGACTTGTTCAAAGAAGTAAAAATATCGCCACATGCATATAGGAATCTAGGATTTATGAACTTTTTTTTTGCGTAGAGTACTATCAAAATACATAGAGCGGGTCTACAACATAACTTAGCATTCCCACTTGCCGATGTCATTTTCATTATTTTTACATGACGAACGTGTTTTCATCTTCGCGACTTGTTCAAAAAATTAAAAATATCGCCACAGGCATAAAGGAATCTAGGATTTATGAATTTTTTTTTGTGTAGAGTACTATCAAAATAAATAGAGCGGGTCTACAACATATCGTAGCATTCCGACTTGCCGATTCCATTTTCATTATTTTTACACAACGAACGTGTTTTATAATTTGTGACTTGTTCAAAAAAGTAAAAATATCGCCACAGGCATATAGGAATCTAGGATTTATGCACTTTTTTTTGCGTAGAGTACTATCAAAATACATAGTGCGGTTCTACAACATATCGTAGAATTCCGACTTGCCGATGCCATTTTCATTGTTTTTACACGACGAACAAGTTTTATAATTCGCGACTTGTTAAAAAATGTAAAAATATCGCCACAGGCATATAGGAATCTAGGATTTATGAACTTTTTTTTTGCGTAGAGTACTTTTTAAATACATAGAGTGGGTCTACAACAAAACGTAGCATTCCGACTTGCCGATGCCATTTTAATTATTTTTACATGACGAACGTGTTTTCAACTTCGCGACTTGTTCAAAAAATTAAAAATATCGCCACAGGCATAAAGGAATCTAGGATTTATGAACTTTTTTTTTGTGTAGAGTACTATCAAAATAAATAGAGCGGGTCTACAACATATTGTAGCATTCCGACTTGCCGATTCCATTTTCATTATTTTTACATGACGAACGTGTTTTCAACTTCGCGACTTGTTCAAAAAATTAAAAATTTTGCCATAGGCATAAAGGAATCTTGGATTTATGCACTTGTTTTTGCATAGAGTACTATCAAAATACATAGAGCGGGTCTACAACATATCGTAGCATACCGGATTGCCGATGGCATTTTCATTGTTTTTACACGACGAACGTGTTTTATAATTCGTTACTTGTTCAAAAAAGTAAAAATATCGTCACAGGCATATAGGAATCTAGGATTTATGCACTTTTTTTTTGCGTAGATTACTATCAAAATACATAGAGAAGGTCTACAACATATCGTAGCATTCCGACTTGCCTATGCCATTTTCATTATTTTTACACAACGAACGTGTTTTATAATTCGCGACTTGTTCAAAATAGTAAAAATATAACCACAGGCATATAGGAATTTAGGATTTATGCACTTTTTTTTGCGTAGAGTACTATCAAAATACATAGAGCGGGTCTACAACATATCGTAGCATTCCGACTTGCCGATGCCATTTTCATTGTTTTTAGACGACGAACGTGTTTTATAATTCGTGACTTGTTCAAAAAAGTAAAAATATCGTCACAGGCATATAGGAATCTAGGATTTATGAACTTTTTTTTTGCGTAGAGTACTATCAAAATACATAGAGCGGGTCTACAACATAACTTAGCATTCCGACTTGCCGATGTCATTTTCATTATTTTTACATGACGAACGTGTTTTCAACTTCGCGACTTGTTCAAAAAATTAAAAATATCGCCACAGGCATAAAGGAATCTAGGATTTATGAATTTTTTTTTGTGTAGAGTACTATCAAAATAAATAGAGCGGGTCTATAACATATCGTTGCATTCCGACTTGCCGATTCCATTTTCATTATTTTTACACAACGAACGTGTTTTATAATTTGTGACTTGTTCAAAAAAGTAAAAATATCGCCACAGGCATATAGGAATATAGGATTTATGCACTTTTTTTTGCGTAGAGTACTATCAAAATACATAGAGCGGTTCTACAACATATCGTAGCATTCCGACTTGCCGATGCCATTTTCATTGTTTTTACACGACGAACGTGTTTTATAATTCGCGACTTGTTAAAAAATGTAAAAATATCGCCACAGGCATATAGGAATCTAGGATTTATGAACTTTTTTTTTGCGTAGAGTACTATCAAAATACATAGAGTGGGTCTACAACAAAACGTAGCATTCCGACTTGCCGATGCCATTTTAATTATTTTTACATGACGAACGTGTTTTCAACTTCGCGACTTGTTCAAAAAATTAAAAATATCGCCACAGGCATAAAGGAATCTAGGATTTATGAACTTTTTTTTTGTGTAGAGTACTATCAAAATAAATAGAGCGGGTCTACAACATATTGTAGCATTCCTACATGCCGATTCCATTTTCATTATTTTTACATGACGAACGTGTTTTCAACTTCGCGACTTGTTCAAAAAATTAAAAATTTTGCCATAGGCATAAAGGAATCTTGGATTTATGCACTTGTTTTTGCATAGAGTACTATCAAAATACATAGAGCGGGTCTACAACATATCGTAGCATACCGGCTTGCCGTTGCCATTTTCATTGTTTTTACACGACGAACGTGTTTTATAATTCGTTACTTGTTCAAAAAAGTAAAAATATCGTCACAGGCATATAGGAATCTAGGATTTATGCACTTTTTTTTTGCGTAGATTACTATCAAAATACATAGAGAAGGTCTACAACATATCGTAGCATTCCGACTTGCCTATGCCATTTTCATTATTTTTACACAACGAACGTGTTTTATAATTCGCGACTTGTTCAAAATAGTAAAAATATCACCACAGGCATATAGGAATTTAGGATTTATGCAATTTTTTTTGCGTAGAGTACTATCAAAATACATAGAGCGGGTCTACAACATATCGTAGCATTCCGACTTGCCGATGCAATTTTCATTGTTTTTAGACGACGAACGTGTTTTATAATTCGTGACTTGTTCAAAAAAGTAAAAATATCGCCATAGGCATATAGGAATCTAGGATTTATGCACTTTTTATTTGCGTAGAGTACTATCAAAATACATAGAGCGGGTCTACAACATATCGTAGCATTCCGACTTGCCGATGCCATTTTCATTATTTTTACACGACGAACGTGTTTTCAACTTCGCGACTTGTTCAAAAAATTAAAAATATCTCCACAGGCATATAGGAATCTAGGATCTATGCACTTTTTTTTTTTGCGTAGAGTACTATCAAAATACAAAGAGCGGGTCAACAACATATCGTAGTATTTTGGCTTGCCGATGCCATTTTCATTGTTTTTACATGACGAACGTGTTTTATAATTCACGACTTGTTCAAAGAAGTAAAAATATCGCCACATGCATATAGGAATCTAGGATTTATGAACTTTTTTTTTGCGTAGAGTACTATCAAAATACATAGAGCGGGTCTACAACATAACTTAGCATTCCCACTTGCCGATGTCATTTTCATTATTTTTACATGACGAACGTGTTTTCATCTTCGCGACTTGTTCAAAAAATTAAAAATATCGCCACAGGCATAAAGGAATCTAGGATTTATGAATTTTTTTTTGTGTAGAGTACTATCAAAATAAATAGAGCGGGTCTACAACATATCGTAGCATTCCGACTTGCCGATTCCATTTTCATTATTTTTACACAACGAACGTGTTTTATAATTTGTGACTTGTTCAAAAAAGTAAAAATATCGCCACAGGCATATAGGAATCTAGGATTTATGCACTTTTTTTTGCGTAGAGTACTATCAAAATACATAGAGCGGTTCTACAACATATCGTAGCATTCCGACTTGCCGATGCCATTTTCATTGTTTTTACACGACGAACAAGTTTTATAATTCGCGACTTGTTAAAAAATGTAAAAATATCGCCACAGGCATATAGGAATCTAGGATTTATGAACTTTTTTTTTGCGTAGAGTACTTTCAAAATACATAGAGTGGGTCTACAACAAAACGTAGCATTCCGACTTGCCGATGCCATTTTAATTATTTTTACATGACGAACGTGTTTTCAACTTCGCGACTTGTTCAAAAAATTAAAAATATCGCCACAGGCATAAAGGAATCTAGGATTTATGAACTTTTTTTTTGTGTAGAGTACTATCAAAATAAATAGAGCGGGTCTACAACATATTGTAGCATTCCGACTTGCCGATTCCATTTTCATTATTTTTACATGACGAACGTGTTTTCAACTTCGCGACTTGTTCAAAAAATTAAAAATTTTGCCATAGGCATAAAGGAATCTTGGATTTATGCACTTGTTTTTGCATAGAGTACTATCAAAATACATAGAGCGGGTCTACAACATATCGTAGCATACCGGATTGCCGATGGCATTTTCATTGTTTTTACACGACGAACGTGTTTTATAATTCGTTACTTGTTCAAAAAAGTAAAAATATCGTCACAGGCATATAGGAATCTAGGATTTATGCACTTTTTTTTTGCGTAGATTACTATCAAAATACATAGAGAAGGTCTACAACATATCGTAGCATTCCGACTTGCCTATGCCATTTTCATTATTTTTACACAACGAACGTGTTTTATAATTCGCGACTTGTTCAAAATAGTAAAAATATAACCACAGGCATATAGGAATTTAGGATTTATGCACTTTTTTTTGCGTAGAGTACTATCAAAATACATAGAGCGGGTCTACAACATATCGTAGCATTCCGACTTGCCGATGCCATTTTCATTGTTTTTAGACGACGAACGTGTTTTATAATTCGTGACTTGTTCAAAAAAGTAAAAATATCGTCACAGGCATATAGGAATCTAGGATTTATGAACTTTTTTTTTGCGTAGAGTACTATCAAAATATATAGAGCGGGTCTACAACATAACTTAGCATTCCGACTTGCCGATGTCATTTTCATTATTTTTACATGACGAACGTGTTTTCAACTTCGCGACTTGTTCAAAAAATTAAAAATATCGCCACAGGCATAAAGGAATCTAGGATTTATGAATTTTTTTTTGTGTAGAGTACTATCAAAATAAATAGAGCGGGTCTATAACATATCGTTGCATTCCGACTTGCCGATTCCATTTTCATTATTTTTACACAACGAACGTGTTTTATAATTTGTGACTTGTTCAAAAAAGTAAAAATATCGCCACAGGCATATAGGAATATAGGATTTATGCACTTTTTTTTGCGTAGAGTACTATCAAAATACATAGAGCGGTTCTACAACATATCGTAGCATTCCGACTTGCCGATGCCATTTTCATTGTTTTTACACGACGAACGTGTTTTATAATTCGCGACTTGTTAAAAAATGTAAAAATATCGCCACAGGCATATAGGAATCTAGGATTTATGAACTTTTTTTTTGCGTAGAGTACTATCAAAATACATAGAGTGGGTCTACAACAAAACGTAGCATTCCGACTTGCCGATGCCATTTTAATTATTTTTACATGACGAACGTGTTTTCAACTTCGCGACTTGTTCAAAAAATTAAAAATATCGCCACAGGCATAAAGGAATCTAGGATTTATGAACTTTTTTTTTGTGTAGAGTACTATCAAAATAAATAGAGCGGGTCTACAACATATTGTAGCATTCCGACTTGCCGATTCCATTTTCATTATTTTTACATGACGAACGTGTTTTCAACTTCGCGACTTGTTCAAAAAATTAAAAATTTTGCCATAGGCATAAAGGAATCTTGGATTTATGCACTTGTTTTTGCATAGAGTACTATCAAAATACATAGAGCGGGTCTACAACATATCGTAGCATACCGGCTTGCCGTTGCCATTTTCATTGTTTTTACACGACGAACGTGTTTTATAATTCGTTACTTGTTCAAAAAAGTAAAAATATCGTCACAGGCATATAGGAATCTAGGATTTATGCACTTTTTTTTTGCGTAGATTACTATCAAAATACATAGAGAAGGTCTACAACATATCGTAGCATTCCGACTTGCCTATGCCATTTTCATTATTTTTACACAACGAACGTGTTTTAGAATTCGCGACTTGTTCAAAATAGTAAAAATATCACCACAGGCATATAGGAATTTAGGATTTATGCAATTTTTTTTGCGTAGAGTACTATCAAAATACATAGAGCGGGTCTACAACATATCGTAGCATTCCGACTTGCCGATGCAATTTTCATTGTTTTTAGACGACGAACGTGTTTTATAATTCGTGACTTGTTCAAAAAAGTAAAAATATCGCCATAGGCATATAGGAATCTAGGATTTATGCACTTTTTATTTGCGTAGAGTACTATCAAAATACATAGAGCGGGTCTACAACATATCGTAGCATTCCGACTTGCCGATGCCATTTTCATTATTTTTACACGACGAACATGTTTTCAACTTCGCGACTTGTTCAAAAAATTAAAAATATCTCCACAGGCATATAGGAATCTAGGATCTATGCACTTTTTTTTTTTGCGTAGAGTACTATCAAAATACAAAGAGCGGGTCAACAACATATCGTAGTATTTTGGCTTGCCGATGCCATTTTCATTGTTTTTACATGACGAACGTGTTTTATAATTCACGACTTGTTCAAAGAAGTAAAAATATCGCCACATGCATATAGGAATCTAGGATTTATGAACTTTTTTTTTGCGTAGAGTACTATCAAAATACATAGAGCGGGTCTACAACATAACTTAGCATTCCGACTTGCCGATGTCATTTTCATTATTTTTACATGACGAACGTGTTTTCAACTTCGCGACTTGTTCAAAAAATTAAAAATATCGCCACAGGCATAAAGGAATCTAGGATTTATGAATTTTTTTTTGTGTAGAGTACTATCAAAATAAATAGAGCGGGTCTACAACATATCGTAGCATTCCGACTTGCCGATTCCATTTTCATTATTTTTACACAACGAACGTGTTTTATAATTTGTGACTTGTTCAAAAAAGTAAAAATATCGCCACAGGCATATAGGAATCTAGGATTTATGCACTTTTTTTTGCGTAGAGTACTATCAAAATACATAGAGCGGTTCTACAACATATCGTAGCATTCCGACTTGCCGATGCCATTTTCATTGTTTTTACACGACGAACAAGTTTTATAATTCGCGACTTGTTAAAAAATGTAGAAATATCGCCACAGGCATATAGGAATCTAGGATTTATGAACTTTTTTTTTGCGTAGATTACTATCAAAATACATAGAGAAGGTCTACAACATATCGTAGCATTCCGACTTGCCTATGCCATTTTCATTATTTTTACACAACGAACGTGTTTTATAATTCGCGACTTGTTCAAAATAGTAAAAATATCACCACAGGCATATAGGAATTTAGGATTTATGCAATTTTTTTTGCGTAGAGTACTATCAAAATACATAGAGCGGGTCTACAACATATCGTAGCATTCCGACTTGCCGATGCAATTTTCATTGTTTTTAGACGACGAACGTGTTTTATAATTCGTGACTTGTTCAAAAAAGTAAAAATATCGCCATAGGCATATAGGAATCTAGGATTTATGCACTTTTTATTTGCGTAGAGTACTATCAAAATACATAGAGCGGGTCTACAACATATCGTAGCATTCCGACTTGCCGATGCCATTTTCATTATTTTTACACGACGAACATGTTTTCAACTTCGCGACTTGTTCAAAAAATTAAAAATATCTCCACAGGCATATAGGAATCTAGGATCTATGCACTTTTTTTTTTTGCGTAGAGTACTATCAAAATACAAAGAGCGGGTCAACAACATATCGTAGTATTTTGGCTTGCCGATGCCATTTTCATTGTTTTTACATGACGAACGTGTTTTATAATTCACGACTTGTTCAAAGAAGTAAAAATATCGCCACATGCATATAGGAATCTAGGATTTATGAACTTTTTTTTTGCGTAGAGTACTATCAAAATACATAGAGCGGGTCTACAACATAACTTAGCATTCCGACTTGCCGATGTCATTTTCATTATTTTTACATGACGAACGTGTTTTCAACTTCGCGACTTGTTCAAAAAATTAAAAATATCGCCACAGGCATAAAGGAATCTAGGATTTATGAATTTTTTTTTGTGTAGAGTACTATCAAAATAAATAGAGCGGGTCTACAACATATCGTAGCATTCCGACTTGCCGATTCCATTTTCATTATTTTTACACAACGAACGTGTTTTATAATTTGTGACTTGTTCAAAAAAGTAAAAATATCGCCACAGGCATATAGGAATCTAGGATTTATGCACTTTTTTTTGCGTAGAGTACTATCAAAATACATAGAGCGGTTCTACAACATATCGTAGCATTCCGACTTGCCGATGCCATTTTCATTGTTTTTACACGACGAACAAGTTTTATAATTCGCGACTTGTTAAAAAATGTAGAAATATCGCCACAGGCATATAGGAATCTAGGATTTATGAACTTTTTTTTTGCGTAGATTACTATCAAAATACATAGAGAAGGTCTACAACATATCGTAGCATTCCGACTTGCCTATGCCATTTTCATTATTTTTACACAACGAACGTGTTTTATAATTCGCGACTTGTTCAAAATAGTAAAAATATCACCACAGGCATATAGGAATTTAGGATTTATGCAATTTTTTTTGCGTAGAGTACTATCAAAATACATAGAGCGGGTCTACAACATATCGTAGCATTCCGACTTGCCGATGCAATTTTCCTTGTTTTTAGACGACGAACGTGTTTTATAATTCGTGACTTGTTCAAAAAAGTAAAAATATCGCCATAGGCATATAGGAATCTAGGATTTATGCACTTTTTATTTGCGTAGAGTACTATCAAAATACATAGAGCGGGTCTACAACATATCGTAGCATTCCGACTTGCCGATGCCATTTTCATTATTTTTACACGACGAACATGTTTTCAACTTCGCGACTTGTTCAAAAAATTAAAAATATCTCCACAGGCATATAGGAATCTAGGATCTATGCACTTTTTTTTTTTGCGTAGAGTACTATCAAAATACAAAGAGCGGGTCAACAACATATCGTAGTATTTTGGCTTGCCGATGCCATTTTCATTGTTTTTACATGACGAACGTGTTTTATAATTCACGACTTGTTCAAAGAAGTAAAAATATCGCCACATGCATATAGGAATCTAGGATTTATGAACTTTTTTTTTGCGTAGAGTACTATCAAAATACATAGAGCGGGTCTACAACATAACTTAGCATTCCGACTTGCCGATGTCATTTTCATTATTTTTACATGACGAACGTGTTTTCAACTTCGCGACTTGTTAAAAAAATTAAAAATATCGCCACAGGCATAAAGGAATCTAGGATTTATGAATTTTTTTGTGTGTAGAGTACTATCAAAATAAATAGAGCGGGTCTACAACATATCGTAGCATTCCGACTTGCCGATTCCATTTTCATTATTTTTACACAACGAACGTGTTTTATAATTTGTGACTTGTTCAAAAAAGTAAAAATATCGCCACAGGCATATAGGAATCTAGGATTTATGCACTTTTTTTTGCGTAGAGTACTATCAAAATACATAGAGCGGTTCTACAACATATCGTAGCATTCCGACTTGCCGATGCCATTTTCATTGTTTTTACACGACGAACAAGTTTTTTAATTCGCGACTTGTTAAAAAATGTAGAAATATCGCCACAGGCATATAGGAATCTAGGATTTATGAACTTTTTTTTTGCGTAGAGTACTTTCAAAATACATAGAGTGGGTCTACAACAAAACGTAGCATTCCGACTTGCCGATGCCATTTTAATTATTTTTACATGACGAACGTGTTTTCAACTTCGCGACTTGTTCAAAAAATTAAAAATATCGCCACAGGCATAAAGGAATCTAGGATTTATGAACTTTTTTTTTGTGTAGAGTACTATCAAAATAAATAGAGCGGGTCTACAACATATTGTAGCATTCCGACTTGCCGATTCCATTTTCATTATTTTTACATGACGAACGTGTTTTCAACTTCGCGACTTGTTCAAAAAATTAAAAATTTTGCCATAGGAATAAAGGAATCTTGGATTTATGCACTTTTTTTTGCATAGAGTACTATCAAAATAAATAGAGCGGGTCTACAACATATCGTAGCATTCCGACTTGCCGATTCCATTTTCATTATTTTTACACAACGAACGTGTTTTATAATTCGCGACTTGTTCAAAATAGTAAAAATATCACCACAGGCATATAGGAATTTAGGATTTATGCACTTTTTTTTTGCGTAGAGTACTATCAAAATACATAGAGCGGGTCTACAACATATCGTAGCATACCGGCTTGCCGATGCCATTTTCATTGTTTTTACACGACGAACGTGTTTTATAATTCGTTACTTGTTCAAAAAAGTAAAAATATCGTCACAGGCATATAGGAATCTAGGATTTATGCACTTTTTTTTTTGCGTAGATTACTATCAAAATACATAGAGAAGGTCTACAACATATCGTAGCATTCCGACTTGCTATGCCATTTTCATTATTTTTACACAACGAACGTGTTTTATAATTCGCGACTTGTTCAAAATAGTAAAAATATCACCACAGGCATATAGGAATTTAGGATTTATGCACTTTTTTTTTGCGTAGAGTACTATCAAAATACATAGAGCGGGTCTACAACATATCGTAGCATTCCGACTTGCCGATGCCATTTTCATTGTTTTTACACGACGAACGTGTTTTATAATTTGTCACTTGTTCAAAAAACTAAAAATATCGCCACAGGCATATAGGAATCTAGGATTTATGCACTTTTTTTTGCGTAGAGTACTATCAAAATACATATAGCGGTTCTACAACATATCGTAGCATTCCGACTTGCCGATGCCATTTTCATTGTTTTTACACGACGAACGTGTTTTATATTTCGCGACTTGTTAATAAATGTAAAAATATCGCCACAGGCATATAGGAATCTAGGATTTATGAACTTTTTTTTTGCGTAGAGTACTATCATAATACATAGAGCGGGTCAACAACAAAACGTAGCATTCTGACTTGCCGATGCCATTTTAATTATTTTTACATGACGAACGTCTTTTCAACTTCGCGACTTGTTCAAAAAATTAAAAATATCGCCACAGGAATAAAGGAATCTAGGATTTATGAACTTTTTTTTTGTGTAGAGTACTATCAAAATAAATAGAGCGGGTCTACAACATATTGTAGCATTCCGACTTGCCGATTCCATTTTCATTATTTTTACATGACGAACGTGTTTTCAACTTCGCGACTTGTTCAAAAAATTAAAAATTTTGCCATACGCATAAAGGAATCTTGGATTTATGAACTTTTTTTTGCATAGAGTACTATCAAAATAAATAGAGCGGGTCTACAACATATCATAGCATTCCGACTTGCCGATTCCATTTTCATTATTTTTACACAACGAACGTGTTTTATAATTCGCGACTTGTTCAAAATAGTAAAAATATCACCACAGGCATATAGGAATTTAGGATTTATGCACTTTTTTTTTGCGTAGAGTACTATCAAAATACATAGAGCGGGTCTACAACATATCGTAGCATACCGGCTTGCCGATGCCATTTTCATTGTTTTTACACGACGAACGTGTTTTATAATTCGTTACTTGTTCAAAAAAGTAAAAATATCGTCACAGGCATATAGGAATCTAGGATTTATGCACTTTTTTTTTGCGTAGATTACTATCAAAATACATAGAGAAGGTCTACAACATATCGTAGCATTCCGACTTGCCTATGCCATTTTCATTATTTTTACACAACGAACGTGTTTTATAATTCGCGACTTGTTCAAAATAGTAAAAATATCACCACAGGCATATAGGAATTTAGGATTTATGCAATTTTTTTTGCGTAGAGTACTATCAAAATACATAGAGCGGGTCTACAACATATCGTAGCATTCCGACTTGCCGATGCAATTTTCATTGTTTTTAGACGACGAACGTGTTTTATAATTCGTGACTTGTTCAAAAAAGTAAAAATATCGCCATAGGCATATAGGAATCTAGGATTTATGCACTTTTTATTTGCGTAGAGTACTATCAAAATACATAGAGCGGGTCTACAACATATCGTAGCATTCCGACTTGCCGATGCCATTTTCATTATTTTTACACGACGAACGTGTTTTCAACTTCGCGACTTGTTCAAAAAATTAAAAATATCTCCACAGGCATATAGGAATCTAGGATCTATGCACTTTTTTTTTTTGCGTAGAGTACTATCAAAATACAAAGAGCGGGTCAACAACATATCGTAGTATTTTGGCTTGCCGATGCCATTTTCATTGTTTTTACATGACGAACGTGTTTTATAATTCACGACTTGTTCAAAGAAGTAAAAATATCGCCACATGCATATAGGAATCTAGGATTTATGAACTTTTTTTTTGCGTAGAGTACTATCAAAATACATAGAGCGGGTCTACAACATAACTTAGCATTCCCACTTGCCGATGTCATTTTCATTATTTTTACATGACGAACGTGTTTTCATCTTCGCGACTTGTTCAAAAAATTAAAAATATCGCCACAGGCATAAAGGAATCTAGGATTTATGAATTTTTTTTTGTGTAGAGTACTATCAAAATAAATAGAGCGGGTCTACAACATATCGTAGCATTCCGACTTGCCGATTCCATTTTCATTATTTTTACACAACGAACGTGTTTTATAATTTGTGACTTGTTCAAAAAAGTAAAAATATCGCCACAGGCATATAGGAATCTAGGATTTATGCACTTTTTTTTGCGTAGAGTACTATCAAAATACATAGAGCGGTTCTACAACATATCGTAGCATTCCGACTTGCCGATGCCATTTTCATTGTTTTTACACGACGAACAAGTTTTATAATTCGCGACTTGTTAAAAAATGTAAAAATATCGCCACAGGCATATAGGAATCTAGGATTTATGAACTTTTTTTTTGCGTAGAGTACTTTCAAAATACATAGAGTGGGTCTACAACAAAACGTAGCATTCCGACTTGCCGATGCCATTTTAATTATTTTTACATGACGAACGTGTTTTCAACTTCGCGACTTGTTCAAAAAATTAAAAATATCGCCACAGGCATAAAGGAATCTAGGATTTATGAACTTTTTTTTTGTGTAGAGTACTATCAAAATAAATAGAGCGGGTCTACAACATATTGTAGCATTCCGACTTGCCGATTCCATTTTCATTATTTTTACATGACGAACGTGTTTTCAACTTCGCGACTTGTTCAAAAAATTAAAAATTTTGCCATAGGCATAAAGGAATCTTGGATTTATGCACTTGTTTTTGCATAGAGTACTATCAAAATACATAGAGCGGGTCTACAACATATCGTAGCATTCCGGATTGCCGATGGCATTTTCATTGTTTTTACACGACGAACGTGTTTTATAATTCGTTACTTGTTCAAAAAAGTAAAAATATCGTCACAGGCATATAGGAATCTAGGATTTATGCACTTTTTTTTTGCGTAGATTACTATCAAAATACATAGAGAAGGTCTACAACATATCGTAGCATTCCGACTTGCCTATGCCATTTTCATTATTTTTACACAACGAACGTGTTTTATAATTCGCGACTTGTTCAAAATAGTAAAAATATAACCACAGGCATATAGGAATTTAGGATTTATGCACTTTTTTTTGCGTAGAGTACTATCAAAATACATAGAGCGGGTCTACAACATATCGTAGCATTCCGACTTGCCGATGCCATTTTCATTGTTTTTAGACGACGAACGTGTTTTATAATTCGTGACTTGTTCAAAAAAGTAAAAATATCGTCACAGGCATATAGGAATCTAGGATTTATGAACTTTTTTTTTGCGTAGAGTACTATCAAAATACATAGAGCGGGTCTACAACATAACTTAGCATTCCGACTTGCCGATGTCATTTTCATTATTTTTACATGACGAACGTGTTTTCAACTTCGCGACTTGTTCAAAAAATTAAAAATATCGCCACAGGCATAAAGGAATCTAGGATTTATGAATTTTTTTTTGTGTAGAGTACTATCAAAATAAATAGAGCGGGTCTATAACATATCGTTGCATTCCGACTTGCCGATTCCATTTTCATTATTTTTACACAACGAACGTGTTTTATAATTTGTGACTTGTTCAAAAAAGTAAAAATATCGCCACAGGCATATAGGAATATAGGATTTATGCACTTTTTTTTGCGTAGAGTACTATCAAAATACATAGAGCGGTTCTACAACATATCGTAGCATTCCGACTTGCCGATGCCATTTTCATTGTTTTTACACGACGAACGTGTTTTATAATTCGCGACTTGTTAAAAAATGTAAAAATATCGCCACAGGCATATAGGAATCTAGGATTTATGAACTTTTTTTTTGCGTAGAGTACTATCAAAATACATAGAGTGGGTCTACAACAAAACGTAGCATTCCGACTTGCCGATGCCATTTTAATTATTTTTACATGACGAACGTGTTTTCAACTTCGCGACTTGTTCAAAAAATTAAAAATATCGCCACAGGCATAAAGGAATCTAGGATTTATGAACTTTTTTTTTGTGTAGAGTACTATCAAAATAAATAGAGCGGGTCTACAACATATTGTAGCATTCCGACTTGCCGATTCCATTTTCATTATTTTTACATGACGAACGTGTTTTCAACTTCGCGACTTGTTCAAAAAATTAAAAATTTTGCCATAGGCATAAAGGAATCTTGGATTTATGCACTTGTTTTTGCATAGAGTACTATCAAAATACATAGAGCGGGTCTACAACATATCGTAGCATACCGGCTTGCCGTTGCCATTTTCATTGTTTTTACACGACGAACGTGTTTTATAATTCGTTACTTGTTCAAAAAAGTAAAAATATCGTCACAGGCATATAGGAATCTAGGATTTATGCACTTTTTTTTTGCGTAGATTACTATCAAAATACATAGAGAAGGTCTACAACATATCGTAGCATTCCGACTTGCCTATGCCATTTTCATTATTTTTACACAACGAACGTGTTTTAGAATTCGCGACTTGTTCAAAATAGTAAAAATATCACCACAGGCATATAGGAATTTAGGATTTATGCAATTTTTTTTGCGTAGAGTACTATCAAAATACATAGAGCGGGTCTACAACATATCGTAGCATTCCGACTTGCCGATGCCATTTTCATTATTTTTACACGACGAACATGTTTTCGACTTCGCGACTTGTTCAAAAAATTAAAAATATCTCCACAGGCATATAGGAATCTAGGATCTATGCACTTTTTTTTTTTGCGTAGAGTACTATCAAAATACAAAGAGCGGGTCAACAACATATCGTAGTATTTTGGCTTGCCGATGCCATTTTCATTGTTTTTACATGACGAACGTGTTTTATAATTCACGACTTGTTCAAAGAAGTAAAAATATCGCCACATGCATATAGGAATCTAGGATTTATGAACTTTTTTTTTGCGTAGAGTACTATCAAAATACATAGAGCGGGTCTACAACATAACTTAGCATTCCGACTTGCCGATGTCATTTTCATTATTTTTACATGACGAACGTGTTTTCAACTTCGCGACTTGTTCAAAAAATTAAAAATATCGCCACAGGCATAAAGGAATCTAGGATTTATGAATTTTTTTTTGTGTAGAGTACTATCAAAATAAATAGAGCGGGTCTACAACATATCGTAGCATTCCGACTTGCCGATTCCATTTTCATTATTTTTACACAACGAACGTGTTTTATAATTTGTGACTTGTTCAAAAAAGTAAAAATATCGCCACAGGCATATAGGAATCTAGGATTTATGCACTTTTTTTTGCGTAGAGTACTATCAAAATACATAGAGCGGTTCTACAACATATCGTAGCATTCCGACTTGCCGATGCCATTTTCATTGTTTTTACACGACGAACAAGTTTTATAATTCGCGACTTGTTAAAAAATGTAGAAATATCGCCACAGGCATATAGGAATCTAGGATTTATGAACTTTTTTTTTGCGTAGATTACTATCAAAATACATAGAGAAGGTCTACAACATATCGTAGCATTCCGACTTGCCTATGCCATTTTCATTATTTTTACACAACGAACGTGTTTTATAATTCGCGACTTGTTCAAAATAGTAAAAATATCACCACAGGCATATAGGAATTTAGGATTTATGCAATTTTTTTTGCGTAGAGTACTTTCAAAATACATAGAGCGGGTCTACAACATATCGTAGCATTCCGACTTGCCGATGCAATTTTCCTTGTTTTTAGACGACGAACGTGTTTTATAATTCGTGACTTGTTCAAAAAAGTAAAAATATCGCCATAGGCATATAGGAATCTAGGATTTATGCACTTTTTATTTGCGTAGAGTACTATCAAAATACATAGAGCGGGTCTACAACATATCGTAGCATTCCGACTTGCCGATGCCATTTTCATTATTTTTACACGACGAACATGTTTTCAACTTCGTGACTTGTTCAAAAAATTAAAAATATCTCCACAGGCATATAGGAATCTAGGATCTATGCACTTTTTTTTTTTGCGTAGAGTACTATCAAAATACAAAGAGCGGGTCAACAACATATCGTAGTATTTTGGCTTGCCGATGCCATTTTCATTGTTTTTACATGACGAACGTGTTTTATAATTCACGACTTGTTCAAAGAAGTAAAAATATCGCCACATGCATATAGGAATCTAGGATTTATGAACTTTTTATTTGCGTAGAGTACTATCAAAATACATAGAGCGGGTCTACAACATAACTTAGCATTCCGACTTGCCGATGTCATTTTCATTATTTTTACATGACGAACGTGTTTTCAACTTCGCGACTTGTTCAAAAAATTAAAAATATCGCCACAGGCATAAAGGAATCTAGGATTTATGAATTTTTTTGTGTGTAGAGTACTATCAAAATAAATAGAGCGGGTCTACAACATATCGTAGCATTCCGACTTGCCGATTCCATTTTCATTATTTTTACACAACGAACGTGTTTTATAATTTGTGACTTGTTCAAAAAAGTAAAAATATCGCCACAGGCATATAGGAATCTAGGATTTATGCACTTTTTTTTGCGTAGAGTACTATCAAAATACATAGAGCGGTTCTACAACATATCGTAGCATTCCGACTTGCCGATGCCATTTTCATTGTTTTTACACGACGAACAAGTTTTTTAATTCGCGACTTGTTAAAAAATGTAGAAATATCGCCACAGGCATATAGGAATCTAGGATTTATGAACTTTTTTTTTGCGTAGAGTACTTTCAAAATACATAGAGTGGGTCTACAACAAAACGTAGCATTCCGACTTGCCGATGCCATTTTAATTATTTTTACATGACGAACGTGTTTTCAACTTCGCGACTTGTTCAAAAAATTAAAAATATCGCCACAGGCATAAAGGAATCTAGGATTTATGAACTTTTTTTTTGTGTAGAGTACTATCAAAATAAATAGAGCGGGTCTACAACATATTGTAGCATTCCGACTTGCCGATTCCATTTTCATTATTTTTACATGACGAACGTGTTTTCAACTTCGCGACTTGTTCAAAAAATTAAAAATTTTGCCATAGGCATAAAGGAATCTTGGATTTATGCACTTTTTTTTGCATAGAGTACTATCAAAATAAATAGAGCGGGTCTACAACATATCGTAGCATTCCGACTTGCCGATTCCATTTTCATTATTTTTACACAACGAACGTGTTTTATAATTCGCGACTTGTTCAAAATAGTAAAAATATCACCACAGGCATATAGGAATTTAGGATTTATGCACTTTTTTTTTGCGTAGAGTACTATCAAAATACATAGAGCGGGTCTACAACATATCGTAGCATACCGGCTTGCCGATGCCATTTTCATTGTTTTTACACGACGAACGTGTTTTATAATTCGTTACTTGTTCAAAAAAGTAAAAATATCGTCACAGGCATATAGGAATCTAGGATTTATGCACTTTTTTTTTTGCGTAGATTACTATCAAAATACATAGAGAAGGTCTACAACATATCGTAGCATTCCGACTTGCTATGCCATTTTCATTATTTTTACACAACGAACGTGTTTTATAATTCGCGACTTGTTCAAAATAGTAAAAATATCACCACAGGCATATAGGAATTTAGGATTTATGCACTTTTTTTTTGCGTAGAGTACTATCAAAATACATAGAGCGGGTCTACAACATATCGTAGCATTCCGACTTGCCGATGCCATTTTCATTGTTTTTACACGACGAACGTGTTTTATAATTTGTCACTTGTTCAAAAAACTAAAAATATCGCCACAGGCATATAGGAATCTAGGATTTATGCACTTTTTTTTGCGTAGAGTACTATCAAAATACATATAGCGGTTCTACAACATATCGTAGCATTCCGACTTGCCGATGCCATTTTCATTGTTTTTACACGACGAACGTGTTTTATATTTCGCGACTTGTTAATAAATGTAAAAATATCGCCACAGGCATATAGGAATCTAGGATTTATGAACTTTTTTTTTGCGTAGAGTACTATCATAATACATAGAGCGGGTCAACAACAAAACGTAGCATTCTGACTTGCCGATGCCATTTTAATTATTTTTACATGACGAACGTCTTTTCAACTTCGCGACTTGTTCAAAAAATTAAAAATATCGCCACAGGAATAAAGGAATCTAGGATTTATGAACTTTTTTTTTTTGTGTAGAGTACTATCAAAATAAATAGAGCGGGTCTACAACATATTGTAGCATTCCGACTTGCCGATTCCATTTTCATTATTTTTACATGACGAACGTGTTTTCAACTTCGCGACTTGTTCAAAAAATTAAAAATTTTGCCATACGCATAAAGGAATCTTGGATTTATGCACTTTTTTTTGCATAGAGTACTATCAAAATAAATAGAGCGGGTCTACAACATATCATAGCATTCCGACTTGCCGATTCCATTTTCATTATTTTTACACAACGAACGTGTTTTATAATTCGCGACTTGTTCAAAATAGTAAAAATATCACCACAGGCATATAGGAATTTAGGATTTATGCACTTTTTTTTTGCGTAGAGTACTATCAAAATACATAGAGCGGGTCTACAACATATCGTAGCATACCGGCTTGCCGATGCCATTTTCATTGTTTTTACACGACGAACGTGTTTTATAATTCGTTACTTGTTCAAAAAAGTAAAAATATCGTCACAGGCATATAGGAATCTAGGATTTATGCACTTTTTTTTTTGCGTAGATTACTATCAAAATACATAGAGAAGGTCTACAACATATCGTAGCATTCCGACTTGCTATGCCATTTTCATTATTTTTACACAACGAACGTGTTTTATAATTCGCGACTTGTTCAAAATAGTAAAAATATCACCACAGGCATATAGGAATTTAGGATTTATGCACTTTTTTTTTGCGTAGAGTACTATCAAAATACATAGAGCGGGTCTACAACATATCGTAGCATTCCGACTTGCCGATGCCATTTTCATTGTTTTTACACGACGAACGTGTTTTATAATTTGTCACTTGTTCAAAAAACTAAAAATATCGCCACAGGCATATAGGAATCTAGGATTTATGCACTTTTTTTTGCGTAGAGTACTATCAAAATACATATAGCGGTTCTACAACATATCGTAGCATTCCGACTTGCCGATGCCATTTTCATTGTTTTTACACGACGAACGTGTTTTATATTTCGCGACTTGTTAATAAATGTAAAAATATCGCCACAGGCATATAGGAATCTAGGATTTATGAACTTTTTTTTTGCGTAGAGTACTATCATAATACATAGAGCGGGTCAACAACAAAACGTAGCATTCTGACTTGCCGATGCCATTTTAATTATTTTTACATGACGAACGTCTTTTCAACTTCGCGACTTGTTCAAAAAATTAAAAATATCGCCACAGGAATAAAGGAATCTAGGATTTATGAACTTTTTTTTTTTGTGTAGAGTACTATCAAAATAAATAGAGCGGGTCTACAACATATTGTAGCATTCCGACTTGCCGATTCCATTTTCATTATTTTTACATGACGAACGTGTTTTCAACTTCGCGACTTGTTCAAAAAATTAAAAATTTTGCCACAGGCATAAAGGAATCTTGGATTTATGCACTTTTTTTTGCATAGAGTACTATTAAAATACATAGAGCAGGTCTACAACATATCGTAGCATACCGGCTTGCCGATGCCATTTTCATTGTTTTTACACGACGAACGTATTTTATAATTCGCGACTTGTTCAAAATAGTAAAAATATCACCACAGGCATATAGGAATTTAGGATTTATGCACTTTTTTTTTGCGTAGAGTACTATCAAAATACATAGAGCGGGTCTACAACATATCGTAGCATTCCGACTTGCCGATGCCATTTTCATTGTTTTTACACGACGAACGTGTTTTATAATTTGTGACTTGTTCAAAAAACTAAAAATATCGCCACAGGCATATAGGAATCTAGGATTTATGCATTTTTTTTGCGTAGAGTACTATCAAAATACATATAGCGGTTCTACAACATATCGTAGCATTCCGACTTGCCGATGCCATTTTCATTGTTTTTACACGACGAACGTGTTTTATATTTCGCGACTTGTTAAAAAATGTAAAAATATCGCCACAGGCATATAGGAATCTAGAATTTATGAACTTTTTTTTTGCGTAGAGTACTATCATAATACATAGAGCGGGTAAACAACAAAACGTAGCATTCTGACTTGCCGATGCCATTTTAATTATTTTTACATGACGAACGTCTTTTCAACTTCGCGACTTGTTCAAAAAATTAAAAATATCGCCACAGGAATAAAGGAATCTAGGATTTATGAACTTTTTTTTTTGTGTAGAGTACTATCAAAATAAATAGAGCGGGTCTACAACATATTGTAGCATTCCGACTTGCCGATTCCATTTTCATTATTTTTACATGACGAACGTGTTTTCAACTTCGCGACTTGTTCAAAAAATTAAAAATTTTGCCACAGGCATGAAGGAATCTTGGATTTATGCACTTTTTTTTGCATAGAGTACTATTAAAATACATAGAGCATGTCTACAACATATCGTAGCATACCGGCTTGCCGATGCCATTTTCATTGTTTTTACACGACGAACGTGTTTTATAATTCGTTACTTGTTCAAAAAAGTAAAAATATCGTCACAGGCATATAGGAATCTAGGATTTATGCACTTTTTTTTTGCGTAGATTACTATCAAAATACATAGAGAAGGTCTACAACATATCGTAGCATTCCGACTTGCCGCTGCCATTTTCATTATTTTTACACAACGAACGTGTTTTATAATTCGCGACTTGTTCAAAATAGTAAAAATATCACCACAGGCATATAGGAATTTAGGACTTATGCACTTTTTTTTTGCGTAGAGTACTATCAAAATACATAGAGCGGGTCTACAACATATCGTAGCATTCCGACTTGCCGATGCCATTTTCATTGTTTTTACACGACGAACGTGTTTTATAATTTGTGACTTGTTCAAAAAACTAAAAATATCGCCACAGGCATATAGGAATCTAGGATTTATGCACTTTTTTTTGCGTAGAGTACTATCAAAATACATATAGCGGTTCTACAACATATCGTAGCATTCCGACTTGCCGATGCCATTTTCATTGTTTTTACACGACGAACGTGTTTTATATTTCGCGACTTGTTAAAAAATTGAAAAATATCGCCACAGGCATATAGGTATCTAGGATTTATGAACTTTGTTTTTGCGTAGAGTACTATCATAATACATAGAGCGGATCAACAACAAAACGTAGCATTCTGACTTGCCGATGCCATTTTAATTATTTTTACATGACGAACGTCTTTTCAACTTCGCGACTTGTTCAAAAAATTAAAAATATCGCCACAGGAATAAAGGAATCTAGGATTTATGAACTTTTTTTTTTGTGTAGAGTACTATCAAAATAAATAGAGCGGGTCTACAACATATTGTAGCATTCCGACTTGCCGATTCCATTTTCATTATTTTTACATGACGAACGTGTTTTCAACTTCACGACTTGTTCAAAAAATTAAAAATTTTGCCACAGGCATAAAGGAATCTTGGATTTATGCACTTTTTTTTGCATAGAGTACTATTAAAATACATAGAGCGGGTCTACAACATATCGTAGCATACCGGCTTGCCGATGCCATTTTCATTGTTTTTACACGACGAACGTGTTTTATAATTCGTTACTTGTTCAAAAAAGTAAAAATATCGTCACAGGCATATAGGAATCTAGGATTTATGCACTTTTTTTTTGCGTAGATTACTATCAAAATACATAGAGAAGGTCTACAACATATCGTAGCATTCCGACTTGCCTATGCCATTTTCATTATTTTTACACAACGAACGTGTTTTATAATTCGCGACTTGTTCAAAATAGTAAAAATATCACCACAGGCATATAGGAATTTAGGATTTATGCACTTTTTTTTTGCGTAGAGTACTATCAAAATACATAGAGCGGGTCTACAACATATCGTAGCATTCTGACTTGCCGATGCCATTTTCATTGTTTTTACACGACGAACGTGTTTTATAATTTGTGACTTGTTCAAAAAACTAAAAATATCGCCACAGGCGTATAGGAATCTAGGATTTATGCATTTTTTTTGCGTAGAGTACTATCAAAATACATATAGCGGTTCTACAACATATCGTAGCATTCCGACTTGCCGATTCCATTTTCATTGTTTTTACACGACGAACGTGTTTTATAATTTGTGACTTGTTCAAAAAACTAAAAATATCGCCACAGGCGTATAGGAATCTAGGATTTATGCATTTTTTTTGCGTAGAGTACTATCAAAATACATATAGCGGTTCTACAACATATCGTAGCATTCCGACTTGCCGATGCCATTTTCATTGTTTTTACACGACGAACGTGTTTTATATTTCGCGACTTGTTAAAAAATTAAAAATATCGCCACAGGAATAAAGGAATCTAGGATTTATGAACTTTTTTTTTTGTGTAGAGTACTATCAAAATAAATGGAGCGGGTCTACAACATATTGTAGCATTCCGACTTGCCGATTCCATTTTCATTATTTTTACATGACGAACGTGTTTTCAACTTCGCGACTTGTTCAAAAAATTAAAAATTTTGCCACAGGCATAAAGGAATCTTGGATTTATGCACTTTTTTTTGCATAGAGTACTATTAAAATACATAGAGCAGGTCTACAACATATCGTAGCATACCGGCTAGCCGATGCCATTTTCATTGTTTTTACACGACGAACGTGTTTTATAATTCGTTACTTGTTCAAAAAAGTAAAAATATCGTCACAGGCATATAGGAATCTAGGATTTATGCACTTTTTTTTTGCGTAGATTACTATCAAAATACATAGAGAAGGTCTACAACATATCGTAACATTCCGACTTGCCGCTGCCATTTTCATTATTTTTACACAACGAACGTGTTTTATAATTCGCGACTTGTTCAAAATAGTAAAAATATCACCACAGGCATATAGGAATTTAGGACTTATGCACTTTTTTTTTGCGTAGAGTACTATCAAAATACATAGAGCGGGTCAACAACAAAACGTAGCAATCTTACTTGCCGATGCCATTTTAATTATTTTTACATGACGAATGTCTTTTCAACTTCGCGACTTGTTCAAAAAATTAAAAATATCGCCACAGGAATAAAGGAATCTAGGATTTATGAACTTTTTTTTTTGTGTAGAGTACTATCAAAATAAATAGAGCGGGTCTACAACATATTGTAGCATTCCGACTTGCGGATTCCATTTTCATTATTTTTACATGACGAACGTGTTTTCAACTTCGCGACTTGTTCAAAAAATTAAAAATTTTGCCACAGGCATAAAGGAATCTTGGATTTATGCACTTTTTTTTGCATAGAGTACTATTAAAATACATAGAGCGGGTCTACAACATATCGTAGCATACCGGCTTGCCGATGCCATTTTCATTGTTTTTACACGACGAACGTGTTTTATAATTCGTTACTTGTTCAAAAAAGTAAAAATATCGTCACAGGCATATAGGAATCTAGGATTTATGCACTTTTTTTTTGCGTAGATTACTATCAAAATACATAGAGAAGGTCTACAACATATCGTAGCATTCCGACTTGCCTATGCCATTTTCATTATTTTTACACAACGAACGTGTTTTATAATTCGCGACTTGTTCAAAATAGTAAAAATATCACCACAGGCATATAGGAATTTAGGATTTATGCACTTTTTTTTTGCGTAGAGTACTATCAAAATACATAGAGCGGGTCTACAACATATCGTAGCATTCCGACTTGCCGATGCCATTTTCATTGTTTTTACACGACGAACGTGTTTTATAATTTGTGACTTGTTCAAAAAACTAAAAATATCGCCACAGGCATATAGGAATCTAGGATTTATGCATTTTTTTTGCGTAGAGTACTATCAAAATACATATAGCGGTTCTACAACATATCGTAGCATTCCGACTTGCCGATGCCATTTTCATTGTTTTTACACGACGAACGTGTTTTATATTTCGCGACTTGTTAAAAAATGTAAAAATATCGCCAGAGGCATATAGGAATCTAGGATTTATGAACTTTTTTTTGGCGTAGAGTACTATCATAATACATAGAGCGGGTCAACAACAAAACGTAGCATTCCGACTTGCCGATGCCATTTTCATTGTTTTTACACGACGAACGTGTTTTATATTTCGCGACTTGTTAAAAAATGTAAAAATATCGCCACAGGCATATAGGAATCTAGGATTTATGAACTTTTTTTTTGCCTAGAGTACTATCAAAATACATAGAGCGGGTCTACAACATAACTTAGCATTCCGACTTGCCGATGTCATTTTCATTATTTTTACATGACGAACGTGTTTTCAACTTCGCGACTTGTTCAAAAAATTAAAAATATCGCCACAGGCATAAAGGAATCTAGGATTTATGAATTTTTTTTTGTGTAGAGTACTATCAAAATAAATAGAGCGGGTCTACAACATATCGTAGCATTCCGACTTGCCTATGCCATTTTCATTATTTTTACACAACGAACGTGTTTTATAATTCGCGACTTGTTCAAAATAGTAAAAATATCACCACAGGCATATAGGAATTTAGGATTTATGCACTTTTTTTTTGCGTAGAGTACTATCAAAATACATAGAGCGGGTCTACAACATATCGTAGCATTCCGACTTGCCGATGCCATTTTCATGGTTTTTACATGACGAACGTGTTTTATAATTTGTGACTTGTTCAAAAAACTAAAAATATCGCCACAGGCATATAGGAATCTAGGATTTATGCACTTTTTTTTGCGTAGAGTACTATCAAAATACATATAGCGGTTCTACAACATATCGTAGCATTCCGACTTGCCGATGCCATTTTCAATGTTTTTACACGACGAACGTGTTTTATATTTCGCGACTTGTTAAAAAATGTAAAAATATCGCCACAGGCATATAGGAATCTAGGATTTATGAACTTTTTTTTTGCGTAGAGTACTATCATAATACATAGAGCGGGTCAACAACAAAACGTAGCATTCTGACTTGCCGATGCCATTTTAATTATTTTTACATGACGAACGTCTTTTCAACTTCGCGATTTGTTCAAAAAATTAAAAATATCGCCACAGGAATAAAGGAATCTAGGATTTATGAACTTTTTTTTTTGTGTAGAGTACTATAAAAATAAATAGAGCGGGTCTACAACATATTGTTGCATTCCGACTTGCCGATTCCATTTTCATTATTTTTACATGACGAACGTGTTTTCAACTTCGCGACTTGTTCAAAAAATTAAAAATTTTGCCACAGGCATAAAGGAATCTTGGATTTATGCACTTTTTTTTGCATAGAGTACTATTAAAATACATAGAGCGGGTCTACAACATATCGTAGCATACCGGCTTGCCGATGCCATTTTCATTGTTTTTACACGACGAACGTGTTTTATAATTCGTTACTTGTTCAAAAAAGTAAAAATATCGTCACAGGCATATAGGAATCTAGGATTTATGCACTTTTTTTTTGCGTAGATTACAATCAAAATACATAGAGAAGGTCTACAACATATCGTAGCATTCCGACTTGCCTATGCCATTTTCATTATTTTTACACAACGAACGTGTTTTATAATTCGCGACTTGTTCAAAATAGTAAAAATATCACCACAGGCATATAGGAATTTAGGATTTATGCACTTTTTTTTTTGCGTAGAGTACTATCAAAATACATAGAGCGGGTCTACAACATATCGTAGCATTCCGACTTGCCGATGCCATTTTCATGGTTTTTACATGACGAACGTGTTTTATAATTTGTGACTTGTTCAAAAAACTAAAAATATCGCCACAGGCATATAGGAATCTAGGATTTATGCACTTTTTTTTGCGTAGAGTACTATCAAAATACATAGAGCGGGTCTACAACATATCGTAGCATTCCGACTTGCCGATGCCATTTTCAATGTTTTTACACGACGAACGTGTTTTATATTTCGCGACTTGTTAAAAAATGTAAAAATATCGCCACAGGCATATAGGAATCTAGGATTTATGAACTTTTTTTTTGCGTAGAGTACTATCATAATACATAGAGCGGGTCAACAACAAAACGTAGCATTCTGACTTGCCGATGCCATTTTAATTATTTTTACATGACGAACGTCTTTTCAACTTCGCGATTTGTTCAAAAAATTAAAAATATCGCCACAGGAATAAAGGAATCTAGGATTTATGAACTTTTTTTTTTGTGTAGAGTACTATCAAAATAAATAGAGCGGGTCTACAACATATTGTAGCATTCCGACTTGCCGATTCCATTTTCATTATTTTTACATGACGAACGTGTTTTCAACTTCGCGACTTGTTCAAAAAATTAAAAATTTTGCCACAGGCATAAGGGAATCTTGGATTTATGCACTTTTTTTTGCATAGAGTACTATTAAAATACATAGAGCGGGTCTACAACATATCGTAGCATACCGGCTTGCCGATGCCATTTTCATTGTTTTTACACGACGAACGTGTTTTATAATTCGTTACTTGTTCAAAAAAGTAAAAATATCGTCACAGGCATATAGGAATCTAGGATTTATGCACTTTTTTTTTGCGTAGATTACTATCAAAATACATAGAGAAGGTCTACAACATATCGTAGCATTCCGACTTGCCTATGCCATTTTCATTATTTTTACACAACGAACGTGTTTTATAATTCGCGACTTGTTCAAAATAGTAAAAATATCACCACAGGCATATAGGAATTTAGGATTTATGCACTTTTTTTTTGCGTAGAGTACTATCAAAATACATAGAGCGGGTCTACAACATATCGTAGCATTCCGACTTGCCGATGCCATTTTCATTGTTTTTACACGACGAACGTGTTTTATAATTTGTGACTTGTTCAAAAAACTAAAAATATCGCCACAGGCATATAGGAATCTAGGATTTATGCACTTTTTTTTGCGTCGAGTACTATCAAAATACATATAGCGGTTCTACAACATATCGTAGCATTCCGACTTGCCGATGCCATTTTCATTGTTTTTACACGACGAACGTGTTTTATATTTCGCGACTTGTTAAAAAATGTAAAAATATCGCCACAGGCATATAGGAATCTAGGATTTATGAACCTTTTTTTTGCGTAGAGTACTATCATAATACATAGAGCGGGTCAACAACAAAACGTAGCATTCTGACTTGTCGATGCCATTTTAATTATTTTTACATGACGAACGTCTTTTCAACTTCGCAACTTGTTCAAAAAATTAAAAATATCGCCACAGGCATAAAGGAATCTAGGATTTATGAACTCTTTTTTTTGTGTAGAGTACTATCAAAATAAATAGAGCCGGTCTACAACATATTGTAGCATTCCGACTTGCCGATTCCATTTTCATTATTTTTACATGACGAACGTGTTTTCAACTTCGCGACTTGTTCAAAAAATTAAAAATTTTGCCACAGGCATAAAGGAATCTTGGATTTATGCACTTTTTTTTGCATAGAGTACTATTAAAATACATAGAGCAGGACTACAACATATCGTAGCATACCGGCTTGCCGATGCCATTTTCATTGTTTTTACACGACGAACGTGTTTTATAATTCGTTACTTGTTCAAAAAAGTAAAAATATCGTCACAGGCATATAGGAATCTAGGATTTATGCACTTTTTTTTTTTGCGTAGATTACTATCAAAATACATAGAGAAGGTCTACAACATATCGTAGCATTCCGACTTGCCGCTGCGATTTTCATTATTTTTACACAACGAACGTGTTTTATAATTCGCGACTTGTTCAAAATAGTAAAAATATCACCACAGGCATATAGGAATTTAGGACTTATGCACTTTTTTTTTGCGTAGAGTACTATCAAAATACATAGAGCGGGTCTACAACATATCGTAGCATTCCGACTTGCCGATGCCATTTTCATTGTTTTTACACGACGAACGTGTTTTATAATTTGTGACTTGTTCAAAAAACTAAAAATATCGCCACAGGCATATAGGAATCTAGGATTTATGCACTTTTTTTTGCGTAGAGTACTATCAAAATACATATAGCGGTTCTACAACATATCGTAGCATTCCGACTTGCCGATGCCATTTTCATTGTTTTTACACGACGAACGTGTTTTATATTTCGCGACTTGTTAAAAAATGTAAAAATATCGCCACAGGCATATAGGAATCTAGGATTTATGAACTTTTTTTTTGCCTAGAGTACTATCAAAATACATAGAGCGGGTCTACAACATAACTTAGCATTCCGACTTGCCGATGTCATTTTCATTATTTTTACATGACGAACGTGTTTTCAACTTCGCGACTTGTTCAAAAAATTAAAAATATCGCCACAGGCATAAAGGAATCTAGGATTTATGAATTTTTTTTTGTGTAGAGTACTATCAAAATAAATAGAGCGGGTCTACAACATATCGTAGCATTCCGACTTGCCTATGCCATTTTCATTATTTTTACACAACGAACGTGTTTTATAATTCGCGACTTGTTCAAAATAGTAAAAATATCACCACAGGCATATAGGAATTTAGGATTTATGCACTTTTTTTTTGCGTAGAGTACTATCAAAATACATAGAGCGGGTCTACAACATATCGTAGCATTCCGACTTGCCGATGCCATTTTCATGGTTTTTACATGACGAACGTGTTTTATAATTTGTGACTTGTTCAAAAAACTAAAAATATCGCCACAGGCATATAGGAATCTAGGATTTATGCACTTTTTTTTGCGTAGAGTACTATCAAAATACATATAGCGGTTCTACAACATATCGTAGCATTCCGACTTGCCGATGCCATTTTCAATGTTTTTACACGACGAACGTGTTTTATATTTCGCGACTTGTTAAAAAATGTAAAAATATCGCCACAGGCATATAGGAATCTAGGATTTATGAACTTTTTTTTTGCGTAGAGTACTATCATAATACATAGAGCGGGTCAACAACAAAACGTAGCATTCTGACTTGCCGATGCCATTTTAATTATTTTTACATGACGAACGTCTTTTCAACTACGCGATTTGTTCAAAAAATTAAAAATATCGCCACAGGAATAAAGGAATCTAGGATTTATGAACTTTTTTTTTTGTGTAGAGTACTATCAAAATAAATAGAGCGGGTCTACAACATATTGTAGCATTCCGACTTGCCGATTCCATTTTCATTATTTTTACATGACGAACGTGTTTTCAACTTCGCGACTTGTTCAAAAAATTAAAAATTTTGCCACAGGCATAAGGGAATCTTGGATTTATGCACTTTTTTTTGCATAGAGTACTATTAAAATACATAGAGCGGGTCTACAACATATCGTAGCATACCGGCTTGCCGATGCCATTTTCATTGTTTTTACACGACGAACGTGTTTTATAATTCGTTACTTGTTCAAAAAAGTAAAAATATCGTCACAGGCATATAGGAATCTAGGATTTATGCACTTTTTTTTTGCGTAGATTACTATCAAAATACATAGAGAAGGTCTACAACATATCGTAGCATTCCGACTTGCCTATGCCATTTTCATTATTTTTACACAACGAACGTGTTTTATAATTCGCGACTTGTTCAAAATAGTAAAAATATCACCACAGGCATATAGGAATTTAGGATTTATGCACTTTTTTTTTGCGTAGAGTACTATCAAAATACATAGAGCGGGTCTACAACATATCGTAGCATTCCGACTTGCCGATGCCATTTTCATTGTTTTTACACGACGAACGTGTTTTATAATTTGTGACTTGTTCAAAAAACTAAAAATATCGCCACAGGCATATAGGAATCTAGGATTTATGCACTTTTTTTTGCGTCGAGTACTATCAAAATACATATAGCGGTTCTACAACATATCGTAGCATTCCGACTTGCCGATGCCATTTTCATTGTTTTTACACGACGAACGTGTTTTATATTTCGCGACTTGTTAAAAAATGTAAAAATATCGCCACAGGCATATAGGAATCTAGGATTTATGAACCTTTTTTTTGCGTAGAGTACTATCATAATACATAGAGCGGGTCAACAACAAAACGTAGCATTCTGACTTGTCGATGCCATTTTAATTATTTTTACATGACGAACGTCTTTTCAACTTCGCAACTTGTTCAAAAAATTAAAAATATCGCCACAGGCATAAAGGAATCTAGGATTTATGAACTCTTTTTTTTGTGTAGAGTACTATCAAAATAAATAGAGCCGGTCTACAACATATTGTAGCATTCCGACTTGCCGATTCCATTTTCATTATTTTTACATGACGAACGTGTTTTCAACTTCGCGACTTGTTCAAAAAATTAAAAATTTTGCCACAGGCATAAAGGAATCTTGGATTTATGCACTTTTTTTTGCATAGAGTACTATTAAAATACATAGAGCAGGACTACAACATATCGTAGCATACCGGCTTGCCGATGCCATTTTCATTGTTTTTACACGACGAACGTGTTTTATAATTCGTTACTTGTTCAAAAAAGTAAAAATATCGTCACAGGCATATAGGAATCTAGGATTTATGCACTTTTTTTTTTTGCGTAGATTACTATCAAAATACATAGAGAAGGTCTACAACATATCGTAGCATTCCGACTTGCCGCTGCGATTTTCATTATTTTTACACAACGAACGTGTTTTATAATTCGCGACTTGTTCAAAATAGTAAAAATATCACCACAGGCATATAGGAATTTAGGACTTATGCACTTTTTTTTTGCGTAGAGTACTATCAAAATACATAGAGCGGGTCTACAACATATCGTAGCATTCCGACTTGCCGATGCCATTTTCATTGTTTTTACACGACGAACGTGTTTTATAATTTGTGACTTGTTCAAAAAACTAAAAATATCGCCACAGGCATATAGGAATCTAGGATTTATGCACTTTTTTTTGCGTAGAGTACTATCAAAATACATATAGCGGTTCTACAACATATCGTAGCATTCCGACTTGCCGATGCCATTTTCATTGTTTTTACACGACGAACGTGTTTTATATTTCGCGACTTGTTAAAAAATGTAAAAATATCGCCACAGGCATATAGGAATCTAGGATTTATGAACTTTTTTTTTGCCTAGAGTACTATCAAAATACATAGAGCGGGTCTACAACATAACTTAGCATTCCGACTTGCCGATGTCATTTTCATTATTTTTACATGACGAACGTGTTTTCAACTTCGCGACTTGTTCAAAAAATTAAAAATATCGCCACAGGCATAAAGGAATCTAGGATTTATGAATTTTTTTTTGTGTAGAGTACTATCAAAATAAATAGAGCGGGTCTACAACATATCGTAGCATTCCGACTTGCCTATGCCATTTTCATTATTTTTACACAACGAACGTGTTTTATAATTCGCGACTTGTTCAAAATAGTAAAAATATCACCACAGGCATATAGGAATTTAGGATTTATGCACTTTTTTTTTGCGTAGAGTACTATCAAAATACATAGAGCGGGTCTACAACATATCGTAGCATTCCGACTTGCCGATGCCATTTTCATGGTTTTTACATGACGAACGTGTTTTATAATTTGTGACTTGTTCAAAAAACTAAAAATATCGCCACAGGCATATAGGAATCTAGGATTTATGCACTTTTTTTTGCGTAGAGTACTATCAAAATACATATAGCGGTTCTACAACATATCGTAGCATTCCGACTTGCCGATGCCATTTTCAATGTTTTTACACGACGAACGTGTTTTATATTTCGCGACTTGTTAAAAAATGTAAAAATATCGCCACAGGCATATAGGAATCTAGGATTTATGAACTTTTTTTTTGCGTAGAGTACTATCATAATACATAGAGCGGGTCAACAACAAAACGTAGCATTCTGACTTGCCGATGCCATTTTAATTATTTTTACATGACGAACGTCTTTTCAACTACGCGATTTGTTCAAAAAATTAAAAATATCGCCACAGGAATAAAGGAATCTAGGATTTATGAACTTTTTTTTTTGTGTAGAGTACTATCAAAATAAATAGAGCGGGTCTACAACATATTGTAGCATTCCGACTTGCCGATTCCATTTTCATTATTTTTACATGACGAACGTATTTTCAACTTCGCGACTTGTTCAAAAAATTAAAAATTTTGCCACAGGCATAAAGGAATCTTGGATTTATGCACTTTTTTTTGCATAGAGTACTATTAAAATACATAGAGCAGGACTACAACATATCGTAGCATACCGGCTTGCCGATGCCATTTTCATTGTTTTTACACGACGAACGTGTTTTATAATTCGTTACTTGTTCAAAAAAGTAAAAATATCGTCACAGGCATATAGGAATCTAGGATTTATGCACTTTTTTTTTTTGCGTAGATTACTATCAAAATACATAGAGAAGGTCTACAACATATCGTAGCATTCCGACTTGCCGCTGCGATTTTCATTATTTTTACACAACGAACGTGTTTTATAATTCGCGACTTGTTCAAAATAGTAAAAATATCACCACAGGCATATAGGAATTTAGGACTTATGCACTTTTTTTTTGCGTAGAGTACTATCAAAATACATAGAGCGGGTCTACAACATATCGTAGCATTCCGACTTGCCAATGCCATTTTCATTGTTTTTACACGACGAACGTGTTTTATAATTTGTGACTTGTTCAAAAAACTAAAAATATCGCCACAGGCATATAGGAATCTAGGATTTATGCACTTTTTTTTGCGTAGAGTACTATCAAAATACATATAGCGGTTCTACAACATATCGTAGCATTCCGACTTGCCGATGCCATTTTCATTGTTTTTACACGACGAACGTGTTTTATATTTCGCGACTTGTTAAAAAATGTAAAAATATCGCCACAGGCATATAGGAATCTAGGATTTATGAACTTTTTTTTTGCCTAGAGTACTATCAAAATACATAGAGCGGGTCTACAACATAACTTAGCATTCCGACTTGCCGATGTCATTTTCATTATTTTTACATGACGAACGTGTTTTCAACTTCGCGACTTGTTCAAAAAATTAAAAATATCGCCACAGGCATAAAGGAATCTAGGATTTATGAATTTTTTTTTGTGTAGAGTACTATCAAAATAAATAGAGCGGGTCTACAACATATCGTAGCATTCCGACTTGCCTATGCCATTTTCATTATTTTTACACAACGAACGTGTTTTATAATTCGCGACTTGTTCAAAATAGTAAAAATATCACCACAGGCATATAGGAATTTAGGATTTATGCACTTTTTTTTTGCGTAGAGTACTATCAAAATACATAGAGCGGGTCTACAACATATCGTAGCATTCCGACTTGCCGATGCCATTTTCATGGTTTTTACATGACGAACGTGTTTTATAATTTGTGACTTGTTCAAAAAACTAAAAATATCGCCACAAGCATATAGGAATCTAGGATTTATGCACTTTTTTTTGCGTAGAGTACTATCAAAATACATATAGCGGTTCTACAACATATCGTAGCATTCCGACTTGCCGATGCCATTTTCAATGTTTTTACACGACGAACGTGTTTTATATTTCGCGACTTGTTAAAAAATGTAAAAATATCGCCACAGTCATATAGGAATCTAGGATTTATGAACTTTTTTTTTGCGTAGAGTACTATCATAATACATAGAGCGGGTCAACAACAAAACGTAGCATTCTGACTTGCCGATGCCATTTTAATTATTTTTACATGACGAACGTCTTTTCAACTTCGCGACTTGTTCAAAAAATTAAAAATATCGCCACAGGAATAAAGGAATCTAGGATTTATGAACTTTTTTTTTTGTGTAGAGTACTATCAAAATAAATAGAGCGGGTCTACAACATATTGTAGCATTCCGACTTGCCGATTCCATTTTCATTATTTTTACATGACGAACGTGTTTTCAACTTCGCGACTTGTTCAAAAAATTAAAAATTTTGCCACAGGCATAAAGGAATCTTGGATTTATGCACTTTTTTTTGCATAGAGTACTATTAAAATACATAGAGCGGGTCTACAACATATCGTAGCATACCGGCTTGCCGATGCCATTTTCATTGTTTTTGCACGACGAACGTGTTTTATAATTCGTTACTTGCTCAAAAAAGTAAAAATATCGTCACAGGCATATAGGAATCTAGGATTTATGCACTTTTTTTTTGCGTAGATTACTATCAAAATACATAGAGAAGGTCTACAACATATCGTAGCATTCCGACTTGCCTATGCCATTTTCATTATTTTTACACAACGAACGTGTTTTATAATTCGCGACTTGTTCAAAATAGTAAAAATATCACCACAGGCATATAGGAATTTAGGATTTATGCACTTTTTTTTTGCGTAGAGTACTATCAAAATACATAGAGCGGGTCTACAACATATCGTAGCATTCCGACTTGCCGATGCCATTTTCATTGTTTTTACACGACGAACGTGTTTTATAATTTGTGACTTGTTCAAAAAACTAAAAATATCGCCACAGGCATATAGGAATCCAGGATTTATGCACTTTTTTTTGCGTAGAGTACTATCAAAATACATATAGCGGTTCTACAACATATCGTAGCATTCCGACTTGCCGATGCCATTTTCATTGTTTTTACACGACGAACGTGTTTTATATTTCGCGACTTGTTAAAAAATGTAAAAATATCGCCACAGGCATATAGGAATCTAGGATTTATGAACCTTTTTTTTGCGTAGAGTACTATCATAATACATAGAGCGGGTCAACAACAAAACGTAGCATTCTGACTTGTCGATGCCATTTTAATTATTTTTACATGACGAACGTCTTTTCAACTTCGCAACTTGTTCAAAAAATTAAAAATATCGCCACAGGCATAAAGGAATCTAGGATTTATGAACTCTTTTTTCTGTGTAGAGTACTATCAAAATAAATAGAGCCGGTCTACAACATATTGTAGCATTCCGACTTGCCGATTCCATTTTCATTATTTTTACATGACGAACGTGTTTTCAACTTCGCGACTTGTTCAAAAAATTAAAAATTTTGCCACAGGCATAAAGGAATCTTGGATTTATGCACTTTTTTTTGCATAGAGTACTATTAAAATACATAGAGCAGGACTACAACATATCGTAGCACACCGGCTTGCCGATGCCATTTTCATTGTTTTTACACGACGAACGTGTTTTATAATTCGTTACTTGTTCAAAAAAGTAAAAATATCGTCACAGGCATATAGGAATCTAGGATTTATGCACTTTTTTTTTTTGCGTAGATTACTATCAAAATACATAGAGAAGGTCTACAACATATCGTAGCATTCCGACTTGCCGCTGCGATTTTCATTATTTTTACACAACGAACGTGTTTTATAATTCGCGACTTGTTCAAAATAGTAAAAATATCACCACAGGCATATAGGAATTTAGGACTTATGCACTTTTTTTTTGCGTAGAGTACTATCAAAATACATAGAGCGGGTCTACAACATATCGTAGCATTCCGACTTGCCAATGCCATTTTCATTGTTTTTACACGACGAACGTGTTTTATAATTTGTGACTTGTTCAAAAAACTAAAAATATCGCCACAGGCATATAGGAATCTAGGATTTATGCACTTTTTTTTGCGTAGAGTACTATCAAAATACATATAGCGGTTCTACAACATATCGTAGCATTCCGACTTGCCGATGCCATTTTCATTGTTTTTACACGACGAACGTGTTTTATATTTCGCGACTTGTTAAAAAATGTAAAAATATCGCCACAGGCATATAGGAATCTAGGATTTATGAACTTTTTTTTTGCCTAGAGTACTATCAAAATACATAGAGCGGGTCTACAACATAACTTAGCATTCCGACTTGCCGATGTCATTTTCATTATTTTTACATGACGAACGTGTTTTCAACTTCGCGACTTGTTCAAAAAATTAAAAATATCGCCACAGGCATAAAGGAATCTAGGATTTATGAATTTTTTTTTGTGTAGAGTACTATCAAAATAAATAGAGCGGGTCTACAACATATCGTAGCATTCCGACTTGCCTATGCCATTTTCATTATTTTTACACAACGAACGTGTTTTATAATTCGCGACTTGTTCAAAATAGTAAAAATATCACCACAGGCATATAGGAATTTAGGATTTATGCACTTTTTTTTTGCGTAGAGTACTATCAAAATACATAGAGCGGGTCTACAACATATCGTAGCATTCCGACTTGCCGATGCCATTTTCATGGTTTTTACATGACGAACGTGTTTTATAATTTGTGACTTGTTCAAAAAACTAAAAATATCGCCACAAGCATATAGGAATCTAGGATTTATGCACTTTTTTTTGCGTAGAGTACTATCAAAATACATATAGCGGTTCTACAACATATCGTAGCATTCCGACATGCCGATGCCATTTTCAATGTTTTTACACGACGAACGTGTTTTATATTTCGCGACTTGTTAAAAAATGTAAAAATATCGCCACAGTCATATAGGAATCTAGGATTTATGAACTTTTTTTTTGCGTAGAGTACTATCATAATACATAGAGCGGGTCAACAACAAAACGTAGCATTCTGACTTGCCGATGCCATTTTAATTATTTTTACATGACGAACGTCTTTTCAACTTCGCGACTTGTTCAAAAAATTAAAAATATCGCCACAGGAATAAAGGAATCTAGGATTTATGAACTTTTTTTTTTGTGTAGAGTACTATCAAAATAAATAGAGCGGGTCTACAACATATTGTAGCATTCCGACTTGCCGATTCCATTTTCATTATTTTTACATGACGAACGTGTTTTCAACTTCGCGACTTGTTCAAAAAATTAAAAATTTTTCCACAGGCATAAAGGAATCTTGGATTTATGCACTTTTTTTTGCATAGAGTACTATTAAAATACATAGAGCGGGTCTACAACATATCGTAGCATACCGGCTTGCCGATGCCATTTTCATTGTTTTTGCACGACGAACGTGTTTTATAATTCGTTACTTGCTCAAAAAAGTAAAAATATCGTCACAGGCATATAGGAATCTAGGATTTATGCACTTTTTTTTTGCGTAGATTACTATCAAAATACATAGAGAAGGTCTACAACATATCGTAGCATTCCGACTTGCCTATGCCATTTTCATTATTTTTACACAACGAACGTGTTTTATAATTCGCGACTTGTTCAAAATAGTAAAAATATCACCACAGGCATATAGGAATTTAGGATTTATGCACTTTTTTTTTGCGTAGAGTACTATCAAAATACATAGAGCGGGTCTACAACATATCGTAGCATTCCGACTTGCCGATGCCATTTTCATTGTTTTTACACGACGAACGTGTTTTATAATTTGTGACTTGTTCAAAAAACTAAAAATATCGCCACAGGCATATAGGAATCCAGGATTTATGCACTTTTTTTTGCGTAGAGTACTATCAAAATACATATAGCGGTTCTACAACATATCGTAGCATTCCGACTTGCCGATGCCATTTGCATTGTTTTTACACGACGAACGTGTTTTATATTTCGCGACTTGTTAAAAAATGTAAAAATATCGCCACAGGCATATAGGAATCTAGGATTTATGAACCTTTTTTTTGCGTAGAGTACTATCATAATACATAGAGCGGGTCAACAACAAAACGTAGCATTCTGACTTGTCGATGCCATTTTAATTATTTTTACATGACGAACGTCTTTTCAACTTCGCAACTTGTTCAAAAAATTAAAAATATCGCCACAGGCATAAAGGAATCTAGGATTTATGAACTCTTTTTTCTGTGTAGAGTACTATCAAAATAAATAGAGCCGGTCTACAACATATTGTAGCATTCCGACTTGCCGATTCCATTTTCATTATTTTTACATGACGAACGTGTTTTCAACTTCGCGACTTGTTCAAAAAATTAAAAATTTTGCCACAGGCATAAAGGAATCTTGGATTTATGCACTTTTTTTTGCATAGAGTACTATTAAAATACATAGAGCAGGACTACAACATATCGTAGCATACCGGCTTGCCGATGCCATTTTCATTGTTTTTACACGACGAACGTGTTTTATAATTCGTTACTTGTTCAAAAAAGTAAAAATATCGTCACAGGCATATAGGAATCTAGGATTTATGCACTTTTTTTTTTTGCGTAGATTACTATCAAAATACATAGAGAAGGTCTACAACATATCGTAGCATTCCGACTTGCCGCTGCGATTTTCATTATTTTTACACAACGAACGTGTTTTATAATTCGCGACTTGTTCAAAATAGTAAAAATATCACCACAGGCATATAGGAATTTAGGACTTATGCACTTTTTTTTTGCGTAGAGTACTATCAAAATACATAGAGCGGGTCTACAACATATCGTAGCATTCCGACTTGCCGATGCCATTTTCATTGTTTTTACACGACGAACGTGTTTTATAATTTGTGACTTGTTCAAAAAACTAAAAATATCGCCACAGGCATATAGGAATCTAGGATTTATGCACTTTTTTTTGCGTAGAGTACTATCAAAATACATATAGCGGTTCTACAACATATCGTAGCATTCCGACTTGCCGATGCCATTTTCATTGTTTTTACACGACGAACGTGTTTTATATTTCGCGACTTGTTAAAAAATGTAAAAATATCGCCACAGGCATATAGGAATCTAGGATTTATGAACTTTTTTTTTGCCTAGAGTACTATCAAAATACATAGAGCGGGTCTACAACATAACTTAGCATTCCGACTTGCCGATGTCATTTTCATTATTTTTACATGACGAACGTGTTTTCAACTTCGCGACTTGTTCAAAAAATTAAAAATATCGCCACAGGCATAAAGGAATCTAGGATTTATGAATTTTTTTTTGTGTAGAGTACTATCAAAATAAATAGAGCGGGTCTACAACATATCGTAGCATTCCGACTTGCCTATGCCATTTTCATTATTTTTACACAACGAACGTGTTTTATAATTCGCGACTTGTTCAAAATAGTAAAAATATCACCACAGGCATATAGGAATTTAGGATTTATGCACTTTTTTTTTGCGTAGAGTACTATCAAAATACATAGAGCGGGTCTACAACATATCGTAGCATTCCGACTTGCCGATGCCATTTTCATGGTTTTTACATGACGAACGTGTTTTATAATTTGTGACTTGTTCAAAAAACTAAAAATATCGCCACAGGCATATAGGAATCTAGGATTTATGCACTTTTTTTTGCGTAGAGTACTATCAAAATACATATAGCGGTTCTACAACATATCGTAGCATTCCGACTTGCCGATGCCATTTTCAATGTTTTTACACGACGAACGTGTTTTATATTTCGCGACTTGTTAAAAAATGTAAAAATATCGCCACAGTCATATAGGAATCTAGGATTTATGAACTTTTTTTTTGCGTAGAGTACTATCATAATACATAGAGCGGGTCAACAACAAAACGTAGCATTCTGACTTGCCGATGCCATTTTAATTATTTTTACATGACGAACGTCTTTTCAACTTCGCGACTTGTTCAAAAAATTAAAAATATCGCCACAGGAATAAAGGAATCTAGGATTTATGAACTTTTTTTTTTGTGTAGAGTACTATCAAAATAAATAGAGCGGGTCTACAACATATTGTAGCATTCCGACTTGCCGATTCCATTTTCATTATTTTTACATGACGAACGTGTTTTCAACTTCGCGACTTGTTCAAAAAATTAAAAATTTTGCCACAGGCATAAAGGAATCTTGGATTTATGCACTTTTTTTTGCATAGAGTACTATTAAAATACATAAAGCGGGTCTACAACATATCGTAGCATACCGGCTTGCCGATGCCATTTTCATTGTTTTTACACGACGAACGTGTTTTATAATTCGTTACTTGCTCAAAAAAGTAAAAATATCGTCACAGGCATATAGGAATCTAGGATTTATGCACTTTTTTTTTGCGTAGATTACTATCAAAATACATAGAGAAGGTCTACAACATATCGTAGCATTCCGACTTGCCTATGCCATTTTCATTATTTTTACACAACGAACGTGTTTTATAATTCGCGACTTGTTCAAAATAGTAAAAATATCACCACAGGCATATAGGAATTTAGGATTTATGCAGTTTTTTTTTGCGTAGAGTACTATCAAAATACATAGAGCGGGTCTACAACATATCGTAGCATTCCGACTTGCCGATGCCATTTTCATTGTTTTTACACGACGAACGTGTTTTATAATTTGTGACTTGTTCAAAAAACTAAAAATATCGCCACAGGCATATAGGAATCTAGGATTTATGCACTTTTTTTTGCGTAGAGTACTATCAAAATACATATAGCGGTTCTACAACATATCGTAGCATTCCGACTTGCCGATGCCATTTTCATTGTTTTTACACGACGAACGTGTTTTATATTTCGCGACTTGTTAAAAAATGTAAAAATATCGCCACAGGCATATAGGAATCTAGGATTTATGAACCTTTTTTTTGCGTAGAGTACTATCATAATACATAGAGCGGGTCAACAACAAAACGTAGCATTCTGACTTGTCGATGCCGTTTTAATTATTTTTACATGACGAACGTCTTTTCAACTTCGCAACTTGTTCAAAAAATTAAAAATATCGCCACAGGCATAAAGGAATCTAGGATTTATGAACTCTTTTTTCTGTGTAGAGTACTATCAAAATAAATAGAGCCGGTCTACAACATATTGTAGCATTCCGACTTGCCGATTCCATTTTCATTATTTTTACATGACGAACGTGTTTTCAACTTCGCGACTTGTTCAAAAAATTAAAAATTTTGCCACAGGCATAAAGGAATCTTGGATTTATGCACTTTTTTTGCATAGAGTACTATTAAAATACATAGAGCAGGTCTACAACATATCGTAGCATACCGGCTTGCCGATGCCATTTTCATTGTTTTTACACGACGAACGTGTTTTATAATTCGTTACTTGTTCAAAAAAGTAAAAATATCGTCACAGGCATATAGGAATCTAGGATTTATGCACTTTTTTTTTTTGCGTAGATTACTATCAAAATACATAGAGAAGGTCTACAACATATCGTAGCATTCCGACTTGCCGCTGCGATTTTCATTATTTTTACACAACGAACGTGTTTTATAATTCGCGACTTGTTCAAAATAGTAAAAATATCACCACAGGCATATAGGAATTTAGGACTTATGCACTTTTTTTTTGCGTAGAGTACTATCAAAATACATAGAGCTGGTCTACAACATATCGTAGCATTCCGACTTGCCGATGCCATTTTCATTGTTTTTACACGACGAACGTGTTTTATAATTTGTGACTTGTTCAAAAAACTAAAAATATCGCCACAGGCATATAGGAATCTAGGATTTATGCACTTTTTTTTGCGTAGAGTACTATCAAAATACATATAGCGGTTCTACAACATATCGTAGCATTCCGACTTGCCGATGCCATTTTCATTGTTTTTACACGACGAACGTGTTTTATATTTCGCGACTTGTTAAAAAATGTAAAAATATCGCCACAGGCATATAGGAATCTAGGATTTATGAACCTTTTTTTTGCGTAGAGTACTATCATAATACATAGAGCGGGTCAACAACAAAACGTAGCATTCTGACTTGTCGATGCCATTTTAATTATTTTTACATGACGAACGTCTTTTCAACTTCGCGACTTGTTCAAAAAATTAAAAATATCGCCACAGGAATAAAGGAATCTAGGATTTATGAACTTTTTTTTTTGTGTAGAGTACTATCTAAATAAATAGAGCGGGTCTACAACATATTGAAGCATTCCGACTTGCCGATTCCATTTTCATTATTTTTACATGACGAACGTGTTTTCAACTTCGCGACTTGTTCAAAAAATTAAAAATTTTGCCACAGGCATAAAGGAATCTTGGATTTATGCACTTTTTTTTGCATAGAGTACTATTAAAATACATAGAGCGGGTCTACAACATATCGTAGCATACCGGCTTGCCGATGCCATTTTCATTGTTTTTACACGACGAACGTGTTTTATAATTCGTTACTTGTTCAAAAAAGTAAAAATATCGTCACAGGCATATAGGAATCTAGGATTTATGCACTTTTTTTTTGCGTAGATTACTATCAAAATACATAGAGAAGGTCTACAACATATCGTAGCATTCCGACTTGCCTATGCCATTTTCATTATTTTTACACAACGAACGTGTTTTATAATTCGCGACATGTTCAAAATAGTAAAAATATCACCACAGGCATATAGGAATTTAGGATTTATGCACTTTTTTTTTGCGTAGAGTACTATCAAAATACATAGAGCGGGTCTACAACATATCGTAGCATTCCGACTTGCCGATGCCATTTTCATTGTTTTTACACAACGAACGTGTTTTATAATTTATGACTTGTTCAAAAAACTAAAAATATCGCCACAGGCATATAGGAATCTAGGATTTATACACTTTTTTTTGCGTAGAGTACTATCAAAATACATATAGCGGTTCTACAACATATCGTAGCATTCCGACTTGCCGATGCCATTTTCATTATTTTTACACGACTAACGTGTTTTATATTTCGCGACTTGTTAAAAAATGTAAAAATATCGCCACAGGCATATAGGAATCTAGGATTTATGAACTTTTTTTTTGCGTAGAGTACTATCATAATACATAGAGCGGGTCAACAACAAAACGTAGCATTCTGACTTGCCGATGCCATTTTAATTATTTTTACATGACGAACGTCTTTTCAACTTCGCGACTTGTTCAAAAAATTAAAAATATCGCCACAGGAATAAAGGAATTTAGGATTTATGAACTTTTTTTTTTGTGTAGAGTACTATCAAAAAAAATAGAGCGGGTCTACAACATATTGTAGCATTCCGACTTGCCGATTCCATTTTCAGTATTTTTACATGACGAACGTGTTTTCAACTTCGCGACTTGTTCAAAAAATTAAAAATTTTGCCACAGGCATAAAGGAATCTTGGATTTATGCACTTTTTTTTGCATAGAGTACTATTAAAATACATAGAGCGGGTCTACAACATATCGTAACATACCGGTTTGCCGATGCCATTTTCATTGTTTTTACACGACGAACGTGTTTTATAATTCGTTACTTGTTCAAAAAAGTAAAAATATCGTCACAGGCATATAGGAATCTGGGATTTATGCACTTTTTTTTTGCGTAGATTACTATCAAAATACATAGAGAAGGTCTACAACATATCGTAGCATTCCGACTTGCCTATGCCATTTTCATTATTTTTACACAACGAACGTGTTTTATAATTCGCGACTTGTTCAAAATAGTAAAAATATCACCACAGGCATATAGGAATTTAGGACTTATGCACTTTTTTTTTGCGTAGAGTACTATCAAAATACATAGAGCGGGTCTACAACATATCGTAGCATTCCGACTTGCCGATGCCATTTTCATTGTTTTTACACGACGAACGTGTTTTATAATTTATGACTTGTTCAAAAAACTAAAAATATCGCCACAGGCATATAGGAATCTAGGATTTATGCACTTTTTTTTGCGTAGAGTACTATCAAAATACATATAGCGGTTCTACAACATATCGTAGCATTCCGACTTGCCGATGCCATTTTCATTATTTTTACACGACTAACGTGTTTTATATTTCGCGACTTGTTAAAAAATGTAAAAATATCGCCACAGGCATATAGGAATCTAGGATTTATGAACTTTTTTTTTGCGTAGAGTACTATCATAATACATAGAGCGGGTCAACAACAAAACGTAGCATTCTGACTTGCCGATGCCATTTTAATTATTTTTACATGACGAACGTCTTTTCAACTTCGCGACTTGTTCAAAAAATTAAAAATATCGCCACAGGAATAAAGGAATTTAGGATTTATGAACTTTTTTTTTTGTGTAGAGTACTATCAAAAAAAATAGAGCGGGTCTACAACATATTGTAGCATTCCGACTTGCCGATTCCATTTTCAGTATTTTTACATGACGAACGTGTTTTCAACTTCGCGACTTGTTCAAAAAATTAAAAATTTTGCCACAGGCATAAAGGAATCTTGGATTTATGCACTTTTTTTTGCATAGAGTACTATTAAAATACATAGAGCGGGTCTACAACATATCGTAACATACCGGTTTGCCGATGCCATTTTCATTGTTTTTACACGACGAACGTGTTTTATAATTCGTTACTTGTTCAAAAAAGTAAAAATATCGTCACAGGCATATAGGAATCTGGGATTTATGCACTTTTTTTTTGCGTAGATTACTATCAAAATACATAGAGAAGGTCTACAACATATCGTAGCATTCCGACTTGCCTATGCCATTTTCATTATTTTTACACAACGAACGTGTTTTATAATTCGCGAGTTGTTCAAAATAGTAAAAATATCACCACAGGCATATAGGAATTTAGGACTTATGCACTTTTTTTTTGCGTAGAGTACTATCAAAATACATAGAGCGGGTCTACAACATATCGTAGCATTCCGACTTGCCGATGCCATTTTCATTGTTTTTACACGACGAACGTGTTTTATAATTTATGACTTGTTCAAAAAACTAAAAATATCGCCACAGGCATATAGGAATCTAGGATTTATGCACTTTTTTTTGCGTAGAGTACTATCAAAATACATATAGCGGTTCTACAACATATCGTAGCATTCCGACTTGCCGATGCCATTTTCATTATTTTTACACGACGAACGTGTTTTATATTTCGCGACTTGTTAAAAAATGTAAAAATATCGCCACAGGCATATAGGAATCTAGGATTTATGAACTTTTTTTTTGCGTAGAGTACTATCATAATACATAGAGCGGGTCAACAACAAAACGTAGCATTCTGACTTGCCGATGCCATTTTAATTATTTTTACATGACGAACGTCTTTTCAACTTCGCGACTTGTTCAAAAAATTAAAAATATCGCCACAGGCATAAAGGAATCTAGGATTTATGAACTTTTTTTTTTGTGTAGAGTACTATCAAAATAAATAGAGCGGGTCTACAACATATTGTAGCATTCCGACTTGCCGATTCCATTTTCATTATTTTTACATGACGAACGTGTTTTCAACTTCGCGACTTGTTCAAAAAATTAAAAATTTTGCCACAGGCATAAGGGAATCTTGGATTTATGCACTTTTTTTTGCATAGAGTACTATTAAAATACATAGAGCGGGTCTACAACATATCGTAACATACCGGTTTGCCGATGCCATTTTCATTGTTTTTACACGACGAACGTGTTTTATAATTCGTTACTTGTTCAAAAAAGTAAAAATATCGTCACAGGCATATAGGAATCTGGGATTTATGCACTTTTTTTTTGCGTAGATTACTATCAAAATACATAGAGAAGGTCTACAACATATCGTAGCATTCCGACTTGCCTATGCCATTTTCATTATTTTTACACAACGAACGTGTTTTATAATTCGCGACTTGTTCAAAATAGTAAAAATATCACCACAGGCATATAGGAATTTAGGACTTATGCACTTTTTTTTTGCGTAGAGTACTATCAAAATACATAGAGCGGGTCTACAACATATCGTAGCATTCCGACTTGCCGATGCCATTTTCATTGTTTTTACACGACGAACGTGTTTTATAATTTATGACTTGTTCAAAAAACTAAAAATATCGCCACAGGCATATAGGAATCTAGGATTTATGCACTTTTTTTTGCGTAGAGTACTATCAAAATACATATAGCGGTTCTACAACATATCGTAGCATTCCGACTTGCCGATGCCATTTTCATTATTTTTACACGACGAACGTGTTTTATATTTCGCGACTTGTTAAAAAATGTAAAAATATCGCCACAGGCATATAGGAATCTAGGATTTATGAACTTTTTTTTTGCGTAGAGTACTATCATAATACATAGAGCGGGTCAACAACAAAACGTAGCATTCTGACTTGCCGATGCCATTTTAATTATTTTTACATGACGAACGTCTTTTCAACTTCGCGACTTGTTCAAAAAATTAAAAATATCGCCACAGGCATAAAGGAATCTAGGATTTATGAACTTTTTTTTTTGTGTAGAGTACTATCAAAATAAATAGAGCGGGTCTACAACATATTGTAGCATTCCGACTTGCCGATTCCATTTTCATTATTTTTACATGACGAACGTGTTTTCAACTTCGCGACTTGTTCAAAAAATTAAAAATTTTGCCACAGGCATAAGGGAATCTTGGATTTATGCACTTTTTTTTGCATAGAGTACTATTAAAATACATAGAGCGGGTCTACAACATATCGTAACATACCGGTTTGCCGATGCCATTTTCATTGTTTTTACACGACGAACGTGTTTTATAATTCGTTACTTGTTCAAAAAAGTAAAAATATCGTCACAGGCATATAGGAATCTGGGATTTATGCACTTTTTTTTTGCGTAGATTACTATCAAAATACATAGAGAAGGTCTACAACATATCGTAGCATTCCGACTTGCCTATGCCATTTTCATTATTTTTACACAACGAACGTGTTTTATAATTCGCGACTTGTTCAAAATAGTAAAAATATCACCACAGGCATATAGGAATTTAGGACTTATGCACTTTTTTTTTGCGTAGAGTACTATCAAAATACATAGAGCGGGTCTACAACATATCGTAGCATTCCGACTTGCCGATGCCATTTTCATTGTTTTTACACGACGAACGTGTTTTATAATTTATGACTTGTTCAAAAAACTAAAAATATCGCCACAGGCATATAGGAATCTAGGATTTATGCACTTTTTTTTGCGTAGAGTACTATCAAAATACATATAGCGGTTCTACAACATATCGTAGCATTCCGACTTGCCGATGCCATTTTCATTATTTTTACACGACTAACGTGTTTTATATTTCGCGACTTGTTAAAAAATGTAAAAATATCGCCACAGGCATATAGGAATCTAGGATTTATGAACTTTTTTTTTGCGTAGAGTACTTTCATAATACATAGAGCGGGTCAACAACAAAACGTAGCATTCTGACTTGCCGATGCCATTTTAATTATTTTTACCTGACGAACGTCTTTTCAACTTCGCGACTTGTTCAAAAAATTAAAAATATCGCCACAGGAATAAAGGAATTTAGGATTTATGAACTTTTTTTTTTGTGTAGAGTACTATCAAAAAAAATAGAGCGGGTCTACAACATATTGTAGCATTCCGACTTGCCGATTCCATTTTCAGTATTTTTACATGACGAACGTGTTTTCAACTTCGCGACTTGTTCAAAAAATTAAAAATTTTGCCACAGGCATAAAGGAATCTTGGATTTATGCACTTTTTTTTGCATAGAGTACTATTAAAATACATAGAGCGGGTCTACAACATATCGTAACATACCGGTTTGCCGATGCCATTTTCATTGTTTTTACACGACGAACGTGTTTTATAATTCGTTACTTGTTCAAAAAAGTAAAAATATCGTCACAGGCATATAGGAATCTGGGATTTATGCACTTTTTTTTTGCGTAGATTACTATCAAAATACATAGAGAAGGTCTACAACATATCGTAGCATTCCGACTTGCCTATGCCATTTTCATTATTTTTACACAACGAACGTGTTTTATAATTCGCGACTTGTTCAAAATAGTAAAAATATCACCACAGGCATATAGGAATTTAGGACTTATGCACTTTTTTTTTGCGTAGAGTACTATCAAAATACATAGAGCGGGTCTACAACATATCGTAGCATTCCGACTTGCCGATGCCATTTTCATTGTTTTTACACGACGAACGTGTTTTATAATTTATGACTTGTTCAAAAAACTAAAAATATCGCCACAGGCATATAGGAATCTAGGATTTATGCACTTTTTTTTGCGTAGAGTACTATCAAAATACATATAGCGGTTCTACAACATATCGTAGCATTCCGACTTGCCGATGCCATTTTCATTATTTTTACACGACGAACGTGTTTTATATTTCGCGACTTGTTAAAAAATGTAAAAATATCGCCACAGGCATATAGGAATCTAGGATTTATGAACTTTTTTTTTGCGTAGAGTACTATCATAATACATAGAGCGGGTCAACAACAAAACGTAGCATTCTGACTTGCCGATGCCATTTTAATTATTTTTACATGACGAACGTCTTTTCAACTTCGCGACTTGTTCAAAAAATTAAAAATATCGCCACAGGCATAAAGGAATCTAGGATTTATGAACTTTTTTTTTTGTGTAGAGTACTATCAAAATAAATAGAGCGGGTCTACAACATATTGTAGCATTCCGACTTGCCGATTCCATTTTCATTATTTTTACATGACGAACGTGTTTTCAACTTCGCGACTTGTTCAAAAAATTAAAAATTTTGCCACAGGCATAAACGAATCTTGGATTTATGCACTTTTTTTTGCATAGAGTACTATTAAAATACATAGAGCAGGTCTACAACATATCGTAGCATACCGGCTTGCCGATGCCATTTTCATTGTTTTTACACGACGAACGTGTTTTATAATTCGTTACTTGTTCAAAAAAGTAAAAATATCGTCACAGGCATATAGGAATCTAGGATTTATGCACTTTCTTTTTGCGTAGATTACTATCAAAATACATAGAGAAGGTCTACAACATATCGTAGCATTCCGACTTGCCGCTGCCATTTTCATTATTTTTACACAACGAACGTGTTTTATAATTCGCGACTTGTTCAAAATACTAAAAATATCACCACAGGCATATAGGAATTTAGGACTTATGCACTTTTTTTTTGCGTAGAGTACTATCAAAATACATAGAGCGGGTCTACAACATATCGTAGCATTCCGACTTGCCGATGCCATTTTCATTGTTTTTACACGACGAACGTGTTTTATAATTTATGACTTGTTCAAAAAACTAAAAATATCGCCACAGGCATATAGGAATCTAGGATTTATGCACTTTTTGTTGCATAGAGTACTATCAAAATACATATAGCGGTTCTACAACATATCGTAGCATTCCGACTTGCCGATGCCATTTTCATTATTTTTACACGACTAACGTGTTTTATATTTCGCGACTTGTTAAAAAATGTAAAAATATCGCCACAGGCATATAGGAATCTAGGATTTATGAACTTTTTTTTTGCGTAGAGTACTATCATAATACATAGAGCGGGTCAACAACAAAACGTAGCATTCTGACTTGCCGATGCCATTTTAATTATTTTTACATGACGAACGTCTTTTCAACTTCGCGACTTGTTCAAAAAATTAAAAATATCGCCACAGGAATAAAGGAATTTAGGATTTATGAATTTTTTTTTTTGTGTAGAGTACTATCAAAAAAAATAGAGCGGGTCTACAACATATTGTAGCATTCCGACTTGCCGATTCCATTTTCATTATTTTTACATGACGAACGTGTTTTCAACTTCGCGACTTGTTCAAAAAATTAAAAATTTTGCCACAGGCATAAAGGAATCTTGGATTTATGCACTTTTTTTTGCATAGAGTACTATTAAAATACATAGAGCGGGTCTACAACATATCGTAACATACCGGTTTGCCGATGCCATTTTCATTGTTTTTACACGACGAACGTGTTTTATAATTCGTTACTTGTTCAAAAAAGTAAAAATATCGTCACAGGCATATAGGAATCTGGGATTTATGCACTTTTTTTTTGCGTAGATTACTATCAAAATACATAGAGAAGGTCTACAACATATCGTAGCATTCCGACTTGCCTATGCCATTTTCATTATTTTTACACAACGAACGTGTTTTATAATTCGCGACTTGTACAAAATAGTAAAAATATCACCACAGGCATATAGGAATTTAGGACTTATGCACTTTTTTTTTGCGTAGAGTACTATCAAAATACATAGAGCGGGTCTACAACATATCGTAGCATTCCGACTTGCCGATGCCATTTTCATTGTTTTTACACGACGAACGTGTTTTATAATTTATGACTTGTTCAAAAAACTAAAAATATCGCCACAGGCATATAGGAATCTAGGATTTATGCACTTTTTTTTGCGTAGAGTACTATCAAAATACATATAGCGGTTCTACAACATATCGTAGCATTCCGACTTGCCGATGCCATTTTCATTATTTTTACACGACTAACGTGTTTTATATTTCGCGACTTGTTAAAAAATGTAAAAATATCGCCACAGGCATATAGGAATCTAGGATTTATGAACTTTTTTTTTGCGTAGAGTACTATCATAATACATAGAGCGGGTCAACAACAAAACGTAGCATTCTGACTTGCCGATGCCATTTTAATTATTTCTACATGACGAACGTCTTTTCAACTTCGCGACTTGTTCAAAAAATTAAAAATATCGCCACAGGAATAAAGGAATTTAGGATTTATGAACTTTTTTTTTTGTGTAGAGTACTATCAAAAAAAATAGAGCGGGTCTACAACATATTGTAGCATTCCGACTTGCCGATTCCATTTTCATTATTTTTACATGACGAACGTGTTTTCAACTTCGCGACTTGTTCAAAAAATTAAAAATTTTGCCACAGGCATAAAGGAATCTTGGATTTATGCACTTTTTTTTGCATAGAGTACTATTAAAATACATAGAGCGGGTCTACAACATATCGTAACATACCGGTTTGCCGATGCCATTTTCATTGTTTTTACACGACGAACGTGTTTTATAATTCGTTACTTGTTCAAAAAAGTAAAAATATCGTCACAGGCATATAGGAATCTGGGATTTATGCACTTTTTTTTTGCGTAGATTACTATCAAAATACATAGAGAAGGTCTACAACATATCGTAGCATTCCGACTTGCCTATGCCATTTTCATTATTTTTACACAACGAACGTGTTTTATAATTCGCGACTTGTACAAAATAGTAAAAATATCACCACAGGCATATAGGAATTTAGGACTTATGCACTTTTTTTTTGCGTAGAGTACTATCAAAATACATAGAGCGGGTCTACAACATATCGTAGCATTCCGACTTGCCGATGCCATTTTCATTGTTTTTACACGACGAACGTGTTTTATAATTTATGACTTGTTCAAAAAACTAAAAATATCGCCACAGGCATATAGGAATCTAGGATTTATGCACTTTTTTTTGCGTAGAGTACTATCAAAATACATATAGCGGTTCTACAACATATCGTAGCATTCCGACTTGCCGATGCCATTTTCATTATTTTTACACGACTAACGTGTTTTATATTTCGCGACTTGTTAAAAAATGTAAAAATATCGCCACAGGCATATAGGAATCTAGGATTTATGAACTTTTTTTTTGCGTAGAGTACTATCATAATACATAGAGCGGGTCAACAACAAGACGTAGCATTCTGACTTGCCGATGCCATTTTAATTATTTCTACATGACGAACGTCTTTTCAACTTCGCGACTTGTTCAAAAAATTAAAAATATCGCCACAGGAATAAAGGAATTTAGGATTTATGAACTTTTTTTTTTGTGTAGAGTACTATCAAAAAAAATAGAGCGGGTCTACAACATATTGTAGCATTCCGACTTGCCGATTCCATTTTCATTATTTTTACATGACGAACGTGTTTTCAACTTCGCGACTTGTTCAAAAAATTAAAAATTTTGCCACAGGCATAAAGGAATCTTGGATTTATGCACTTTTTTTTGCATAGAGTACTATTAAAATACATAGAGCGGGTCTACAACATATCGTAACATACCGGTTTGCCGATGCCATTTTCATTGTTTTTACACGACGAACGTGTTTTATAATTCGTTACTTGTTCAAAAAAGTAAAAATATCGTCACAGGCATATAGGAATCTGGGATTTATGCACTTTTTTTTTGCGTAGATTACTATCAAAATACATAGAGAAGGTCTACAACATTTCGTAGCATTCCGACTTGCCTATGCCATTTTCATTATTTTTACACAACGAACGTGTTTTATAATTCGCGACTTGTACAAAATAGTAAAAATATCACCACAGGCATATAGGAATTTAGGACTTATGCACTTTTTTTTTGCGTAGAGTACTATCAAAATACATAGAGCGGGTCTACAACATATCGTAGCATTCCGACTTGCCGATGCCATTTTCATTGTTTTTACACGACGAACGTGTTTTATAATTTATGACTTGTTCAAAAAACTAAAAATATCGCCACAGGCATATAGGAATCTAGGATTTATGCACTTTTTTTTGCATAGAGTACTATTAAAATACATAGAGCAGGTCTACAACATATCGTAGCATACCGGCTTGCCGATGCCATTTTCATTGTTTTTACACGACGAACGTTTTTTATAATTCGTTACTTGTTCAAAAAAGTAAAAATATCGTCACAAGCATATAGGAATCTAGGATTTATGCACTTTTTTTTTGCGTAGATTACTATCAAAATACATAGAGAAGGTCTACAACATATCGTAGCATTCCGACTTGCCTATGCCATTTTCATTATTTTTACACAACGAACGTGTTTTATAATTCGCGACTTGTTCAAAATAGTAAAAATATCACCACAGGCATATAGGAATTTAGGATTTATGCACTTTTTTTTTCGTAGAGTACTATCAAAATACATAGAGCGGGTCTACAACATATCGTAGTATTCCGACTTGCCGATGCCATTTTCATTGTTTTTAGACGACGAACGTGTTTTATAATTCGTGACTTGTTCAAAAAAGTAAAAATATCGCCATAGGCATATAGGAATCTAGGATTTATGCACTTTTAATTTGCGTAGAGTACTATCAAAATACATAGAGCGGGTCTACAACATATCGTAGCATTCCGACTTGCCGATGCCATTTTCATTATTTTTACACGACGAACGTGTTTTCAACTTCGCGACTTGTTCAAAAAATTAAGAATATCTCCACAGGCATATAAGAATCTAGGATCTATGCACTTTTTTTTTTGCGTCGAGTACTATCAAAATACAAAGAGCGGGTCAACAACATATCGTAGTATTTTGGCTTGCCGATGCCATTTTCATTGTTTTTACAGGACGAACGTGTTTTATAATTCACGACTTGTTCAAAGAAGAAAAAATATCGCCACATGCATATAGGAATCTAGGATTTTTGCACTTTTTTTTGCGTAGAGTACTATCAAAATACATAGAGCGGGTCTACAACATATCGTAGCATTCCGACTTGCCGATGCCATTTTCATTGTTTTTACATGACGAACGTGTTTTATAATTCGCGACTTGTTCAAAATAGTAAAAATATCACCACAGGCATATAGGAATTTAGGACTTATGCACTTTTTTTTTGCGTAGAGTACTATCAAAATACATAGAGCGGGTCTACAACATATCGTAGCATTCCGACTTGCCGATGCCATTTTCATTGTTTTTACACGACGAACGTGTTTTATAATTTATGACTTGTTCAAAAAACTAAAAATATCGCCACAGGCATATAGGAATCTAGGATTTATGCACTTTTTTTTGCGTAGAGTACTATCAAAATACATATAGCGGTTCTACAACATATCGTAGCATTCCGACTTGCCGATGCCATTTTCATTATTTTTACACGACGAACGTGTTTTATATTTCGCGACTTGTTAAAAAATGTAAAAATATCGCCACAGGCATATAGGAATCTAGGATTTATGAACTTTTTTTTTGCGTAGAGTACTATCATAATACATAGAGCGGGTCAACAACAAAACGTAGCATTCTGACTTGCCGATGCCATTTTAATTATTTTTACATGACGAACGTCTTTTCAACTTCGCGATTTGTTCAAAAAATTAAAAATATCGCCACAGGCATAAAGGAATCTAGGATTTATGAACTTTTTTTTTTGTGTAGAGTACTATCAAAATAAATAGAGCGGGTCTACAACATATTGTAGCATTCCGACTTGCCGATTCCATTTTCATTATTTTTACATGACGAACGTGTTTTCAACTTCGCGACTTGTTCAAAAAATTAAAAATTTTGCCACAGGCATAAAGGAATCTTGGATTTATGCACTTTTTTTTGCATAGAGTACTATTAAAATACATAGAGCAGGTCTACAACATATCGTAGCATACCGGCTTGCCGATGCCATTTTCATTGTTTTTACACGACGAACGTGTTTTATAATTCGTTACTTGTTCAAAAAAGTAAAAATATCGTCACAAGCATATAGGAATCTAGGATTTATGCACTTTTTTTTTGCGTAGATTACTATCAAAATACATAGAGAAGGTCTACAACATATCGTAGCATTCCGACTTGCCTATGCCATTTTCATTATTTTTACACAACGAACGTGTTTTATAATTCGCGACTTGTTCAAAATAGTAAAAATATCACCACAGGCATATAGGAATTTAGGATTTATGCACTTTTTTTTTCGTAGAGTACTATCAAAATACATAGAGCGGGTCTACAACATATCGTAGTATTCCGACTTGCCGATGCCATTTTCATTGTTTTTAGACGACGAACGTGTTTTATAATTCGTGACTTGTTCAAAAAAGTAAAAATATCGCCATAGGCATATAGGAATCTAGGATTTATGCACTTTTAATTTGCGTAGAGTACTATCAAAATACATAGAGCGGGTCTACAACATATCGTAGCATTCCGACTTGCCGATGCCATTTTCATTATTTTTACACGACGAACGTGTTTTCAACTTCGCGACTTGTTCAAAAAATTAAGAATATCTCCACAGGCATATAAGAATCTAGGATCTATGCACTTTTTTTTTTGCGTCGAGTACTATCAAAATACAAAGAGCGGGTCAACAACATATCGTAGTATTTTGGCTTGCCGATGCCATTTTCATTGTTTTTACAGGACGAACGTGTTTTATAATTCACGACTTGTTCAAAGAAGAAAAAATATCGCCACATGCATATAGGAATCTAGGATTTTTGCACTTTTTTTTGCGTAGAGTACTATCAAAATACATAGAGCGGGTCTACAACATATCGTAGCATTCCGACTTGCCGATGCCATTTTCATTGTTTTTACATGACGAACGTGTTTTATAATTCGCGACTTGTTCAAAATAGTAAAAATATCACCACAGGCATATAGGAATTTAGGACTTATGCACTTTTTTTTTGCGTAGAGTACTATCAAAATACATAGAGCGGGTCTACAACATATCGTAGCATTCCGACTTGCCGATGCCATTTTCATTGTTTTTACACGACGAACGTGTTTTATAATTTATGACTTGTTCAAAAAACTAAAAATATCGCCACAGGCATATAGGAATCTAGGATTTATGCACTTTTTTTTGCGTAGAGTACTATCAAAATACATATAGCGGTTCTACAACATATCGTAGCATTCCGACTTGCCGATGCCATTTTCATTATTTTTACACGACGAACGTGTTTTATATTTCGCGACTTGTTAAAAAATGTAAAAATATCGCCACAGGCATATAGGAATCTAGGATTTATGAACTTTTTTTTTGCGTAGAGTACTATCATAATACATAGAGCGGGTCAACAACAAAACGTAGCATTCTGACTTGCCGATGCCATTTTAATTATTTTTACATGACGAACGTCTTTTCAACTTCGCGACTTGTTCAAAAAATTAAAAATATCGCCACAGGAATAAAGGAATTTAGGATTTATGAACTTTTTTTTTTGTGTAGAGTACTATCAAAAAAAATAGAGCGGGTCTACAACATATTGTAGCATTCCGACTTGCCGATTCCATTTTCATTATTTTTACATGACGAACGTGTTTTCAACTTCGCGACTTGTTCAAAAAATTAAAAATTTTGCCACAGGCATAAAGGAATCTTGGATTTATGCAATTTTTTTTGCATAGAGTACTATAAAAATACATAGAGCGGGTCTACAACATATCGTAGCATACCGGTTTGCCGATGCCATTTTCATTGTTTTTACACGACGAACGTGTTTTATAATTCGTTACTTGTTCAAAAAAGTAAAAATATCGTCACAGGCATATAGGAATCTAGGATTTATGCACTTTTTTTTTGCGTAGATTACTATCAAAATACATAGAGAAGGTCTACAACATATCGTAGCATTCCGACTTGCCTATGCCATTTTCATTATTTTTACACAACGAACGTGTTTTATAATTCGCGACTTGTTCAAAATAGTAAAAATATCACCACAGGCATATAGGAATTTAGGATTTATGCACTTTTTTTTGCGTAGAGTACTATCAAAATACATAGAGCGGGTCTACAACATATCGTAGCATTCCGACTTGCCGATGCCATTTTCATTGTTTTTATACGACGAACGTGTTTTATAATTTGTGACTTGTTCAAAAAACTAAAAATATCGCCACAGGCATATAGGAATCTAGGATTTATGCACTTTTTTTTGCGTAGAGTACTCTCAAAATACATATAGCGGTTCCACAACATATCGTAGCATTCCGACTTGCCGATGCCATTTTCATTGTTTTTACACGACGAACGTGTTTTATATTTCGCGACTTGTTAAAAAATGTAAAAATATCGCCATAGGCATATAGGAATCTAGGATTTATGAACTTTTTTTTTGCGTAGAGTACTATCATAATACATAGAGCGGGTCAACAACAAAACGTAGCATTCTGACTTGCCGATGCCATTTTAATTATTTTTACATGACGAACGTCTTTTCAACTTCGCGATTTGTTCAAAAAATTAAAAATATCGCCACAGGCATAAAGGAATCTAGGATTTATGAACTTTTTTTTTTGTGTAGAGTACTATCAAAATAAATAGAGCGGGTCTACAACATATTGTAGCATTCCGACTTGCCGATTCCATTTTCATTATTTTTACATGACGAACGTGTTTTCAACTTCGCGACTTGTTCAAAAAATTAAAAATTTTGCCACAGGCATAAAGGAATCTTGGATTTATGCACTTTTTTTTGCATAGAGTACTATTAAAATACATAGAGCAGGTCTACAACATATCGTAGCATACCGGCTTGCCGATGCCATTTTCATTGTTTTTACACGACGAACGTGTTTTATAATTCGTTACTTGTTCAAAAAAGTAAAAATATCGTCACAAGCATATAGGAATCTAGGATTTATGCACTTTTTTTTTGCGTAGATTACTATCAAAATACATAGAGAAGGTCTACAACATATCGTAGCATTCCGACTTGCCTATGCCATTTTCATTATTTTTACACAACGAACGTGTTTTATAATTCGCGACTTGTTCAAAATAGTAAAAATATCACCACAGGCATATAGGAATTTAGGATTTATGCACTTTTTTTTTCGTAGAGTACTATCAAAATACATAGAGCGGGTCTACAACATATCGTAGTATTCCGACTTGCCGATGCCATTTTCATTGTTTTTAGACGACGAACGTGTTTTATAATTCGTGACTTGTTCAAAAAAGTAAAAATATCGCCATAGGCATATAGGAATCTAGGATTTATGCACTTTTAATTTGCGTAGAGTACTATCAAAATACATAGAGCGGGTCTACAACATATCGTAGCATTCCGACTTGCCGATGCCATTTTCATTATTTTTACACGACGAACGTGTTTTCAACTTCGCGACTTGTTCAAAAAATTAAGAATATCTCCACAGGCATATAAGAATCTAGGATCTATGCACTTTTTTTTTTGCGTCGAGTACTATCAAAATACAAAGAGCGGGTCAACAACATATCGTAGTATTTTGGCTTGCCGATGCCATTTTCATTGTTTTTACAGGACGAACGTGTTTTATAATTCACGACTTGTTCAAAGAAGAAAAAATATCGCCACATGCATATAGGAATCTAGGATTTTTGCACTTTTTTTTGCGTAGAGTACTATCAAAATACATAGAGCGGGTCTACAACATATCGTAGCATTCCGACTTGCCGATGCCATTTTCATTGTTTTTACATGACGAACGTGTTTTATAATTCGCGACTTGTTCAAAATAGTAAAAATATCACCACAGGCATATAGGAATTTAGGACTTATGCACTTTTTTTTTGCGTAGAGTACTATCAAAATACATAGAGCGGGTCTACAACATATCGTAGCATTCCGACTTGCCGATGCCATTTTCATTGTTTTTACACGACGAACGTGTTTTATAATTTATGACTTGTTCAAAAAACTAAAAATATCGCCACAGGCATATAGGAATCTAGGATTTATGCACTTTTTTTTGCGTAGAGTACTATCAAAATACATATAGCGGTTCTACAACATATCGTAGCATTCCGACTTGCCGATGCCATTTTCATTATTTTTACACGACGAACGTGTTTTATATTTCGCGACTTGTTAAAAAATGTAAAAATATCGCCACAGGCATATAGGAATCTAGGATTTATGAACTTTTTTTTTGCGTAGAGTACTATCATAATACATAGAGCGGGTCAACAACAAAACGTAGCATTCTGACTTGCCGATGCCATTTTAATTATTTTTACATGACGAACGTCTTTTCAACTTCGCGACTTGTTCAAAAAATTAAAAATATCGCCACAGGAATAAAGGAATTTAGGATTTATGAACTTTTTTTTTTGTGTAGAGTACTATCAAAAAAAATAGAGCGGGTCTACAACATATTGTAGCATTCCGACTTGCCGATTCCATTTTCATTATTTTTACATGACGAACGTGTTTTCAACTTCGCGACTTGTTCAAAAAATTAAAAATTTTGCCACAGGCATAAAGGAATCTTGGATTTATGCAATTTTTTTTGCATAGAGTACTATAAAAATACATAGAGCGGGTCTACAACATATCGTAGCATACCGGTTTGCCGATGCCATTTTCATTGTTTTTACACGACGAACGTGTTTTATAATTCGTTACTTGTTCAAAAAAGTAAAAATATCGTCACAGGCATATAGGAATCTAGGATTTATGCACTTTTTTTTTGCGTAGATTACTATCAAAATACATAGAGAAGGTCTACAACATATCGTAGCATTCCGACTTGCCTATGCCATTTTCATTATTTTTACACAACGAACGTGTTTTATAATTCGCGACTTGTTCAAAATAGTAAAAATATCACCACAGGCATATAGGAATTTAGGATTTATGCACTTTTTTTTGCGTAGAGTACTATCATAATACATAGAGCGGGTCTACAACATATCGTAGCATTCCGACTTGCCGATGCCATTTTCATTGTTTTTATACGACGAACGTGTTTTATAATTTGTGACTTGTTCAAAAAACTAAAAATATCGCCACAGGCATATAGGAATCTAGGATTTATGCACTTTTTTTTGCGTAGAGTACTATCAAAATACATATAGCGGTTCTACAACATATCGTAGCATTCCGACTTGCCGATGCCATTTTCATTGTTTTTACACGACGAACGTGTTTTATATTTCGCGACTTGTTAAAAAATGTAAAAATATCGCCACAGGCATATAGGAATCTAGGATTTATGAACTTTTTTTTTGCGTAGAGTACTATCATAATACATAGAGCGGGTCAACAACAAAACGTAGCATTCTGACTTGCCGATGCCATTTTAATTATTTTTACATGACGAACGTCTTTTCAACTTCGCGATTTGTTCAAAAAATTAAAAATATCGCCACAGGCATAAAGGAATCTAGGATTTATGAACTTTTTTTTTTGTGTAGAGTACTATCAAAATAAATAGAGCGGGTCTACAACATATTGTAGCATTCCGACTTGCCGATTCCATTTTCATTATTTTTACATGACGAACGTGTTTTCAACTTCGCGACTTGTTCAAAAAATTAAAAATTTTGCCACAGGCATAAAGGAATCTTGGATTTATGCACTTTTTTTTGCATAGAGTACTATTAAAATACATAGAGCAGGTCTACAACATATCGTAGCATACCGGCTTGCCGATGCCATTTTCATTGTTTTTACACGACGAACGTGTTTTATAATTCGTTACTTGTTCAAAAAAGTAAAAATATCGTCACAAGCATATAGGAATCTAGGATTTATGCACTTTTTTTTTGCGTAGATTACTATCAAAATACATAGAGAAGGTCTACAACATATCGTAGCATTCCGACTTGCCTATGCCATTTTCATTATTTTTACACAACGAACGTGTTTTATAATTCGCGACTTGTTCAAAATAGTAAAAATATCACCACAGGCATATAGGAATTTAGGATTTATGCACTTTTTTTTTCGTAGAGTACTATCAAAATACATAGAGCGGGTCTACAACATATCGTAGTATTCCGACTTGCCGATGCCATTTTCATTGTTTTTAGACGACGAACGTGTTTTATAATTCGTGACTTGTTCAAAAAAGTAAAAATATCGCCATAGGCATATAGGAATCTAGGATTTATGCACTTTTAATTTGCGTAGAGTACTATCAAAATACATAGAGCGGGTCTACAACATATCGTAGCATTCCGACTTGCCGATGCCATTTTCATTATTTTTACACGACGAACGTGTTTTCAACTTCGCGACTTGTTCAAAAAATTAAGAATATCTCCACAGGCATATAAGAATCTAGGATCTATGCACTTTTTTTTTTGCGTCGAGTACTATCAAAATACAAAGAGCGGGTCAACAACATATCGTAGTATTTTGGCTTGCCGATGCCATTTTCATTGTTTTTACAGGACGAACGTGTTTTATAATTCACGACTTGTTCAAAGAAGAAAAAATATCGCCACATGCATATAGGAATCTAGGATTTTTGCACTTTTTTTTGCGTAGAGTACTATCAAAATACATAGAGCGGGTCTACAACATATCGTAGCATTCCGACTTGCCGATGCCATTTTCATTGTTTTTACATGACGAACGTGTTTTATAATTCACGACTTGTTCCAAGAAGTAAAAATATCGCCACATGCATATAGGAATCTAGGATTTATACACTTTTTTTTGCGTAGAGTACTATCAAAATACATAGAGCGGGTCTACAACATATCGTAGCATTCCGACTTGCCGATGCCATTTTCATTGTTTTTACACGACGAACGTATTTTATAATTCGTGACTTGTTCAAAAAAGTAAAAATATCGCCACAGGCATATAGGAATCTAGGATTTATGCACTTTTTTTTGCGTAGAGTAATATCAAAATACATAGAGCGGTTCTACAACATATCGTAGCATTCCGACTTGCCGATGCCATTTTCATTGTTTTTACACGACAAACGTGTTTTATAATTCATGACTTGTTCAAAAAAGTAAAAATATCGCCACAGGCATATAGGAATCTAGGATTTATAAACTTTTTTTTTGCATAGAGTACTATCAAAATACATAGAGCGGGTCTACAACATAACGTAGCATTCCGACTTGCCGATGCCATTTTCATTATTTTTACATGACGAACGTGTTTTCAACTTCGCGACTTGTTCAAAAAATTAAAAATATCGCCACAGGCATAAAGGAATCTTGGATTTATGCACTTTTTTTTTGCGTAGAGAACTATCAAAATACATAGAGCGGGTCTATAACACCCCATAATACATTGTCTAGAATATATTACAGTGTCCATAATTAGATACCGAGTACAACAAGTTTACAAATACATAGAGTAGAAATTTGAGCACACGCAGGTAGTACAAAATATTACAACACAACGGATAGAAAGTACTGAAACATAATAAACTAAACATCCTAAACACGAATACAATGACCACAAGCATGCTACCTACTCCGCAGCTTGCTTGCCACGATCACCCTGAGTACCTGAAACATGAGAGGGGGGGGGGGGGGGGGGGGGGGGTAAGACTACTAAGTCTTGTGGATTCTACTACCCACCTAATGGTGACTACACCGGGGTAACCTGCACGTCAGTCCTCACGCAATATCAACGCATCACAAGTATGTGTATATAACAAGTAATATGGTGTAATACAAACAATTATCTGAGTTCATTTTAGCTACGGAAGGACACTCTGGGGTGAGCCGGTCTCAGAGAGCCTCACACTCCTCCGTACCAATCTTCGTGATCATAACGCACTATGGTACGGAGCCTCTGGCATCACAGTTATTATTAAAACATTTTGCTACGGATTCCTTGAATCCCTACAGTGGTGTACATAAGACAATCCACTTGCTCTCTCGACTGACATGTATCATCTAGAGTTTCAACAACTACCAATATATCCCAAACCCGGGGAGACTAACTTAGTTCATAACCTAAGTTGAATTGTATTATTCCTACACGTGCAATTAACATTTCAATTACTATTATCTCTTAATGTTGATGGGGAATGGACCTGGAATGATAACAATTTTAAAATAATCATTGAGTTTTAAAAACAGGACAATTGGCCAAAATCCTGTATTGTTCGCTTAGTGAAGACATGGCGAATGCTTAGCGAACCAAGTCAGAAGGTTCTGGCCAGCCAGCGAACGCACAGCGACCAAAACCTGCAACTCAGGTTGCACGTTCGCCAGATGTTCGCTTAGCGAGCAGCACGGGATTTTGCTCTGTTCTGCAGAAATCAGTACCAAAACCAGAAATTTCCAATTTAATCCAACATCCACTCCAGCCATTAACATCATAAGAAAATAACAATTAAAATGGAGAGAGTTTTGGGAGTTAAACTCCTCTCATACACATAATTAAATTTCCCTAAACCTATGTTCTCATGCAAAGTTTATTGTGGGGAAATTCTAACTAATCTAATCCTAAGAACCCGCCTCAATTTGAAGCTTGATTCTTTGGCTAGGAACTTGATTATAAGCTTGGTTTGGCAGCTCCAATTCCCTTTGAAATGTGATCTGGAATTTCAACTCCTACCCAACACAAAATCACATATGATCATACTTCTCATTTAAGAGCTTGAAGAACATATCATGGGTGGTTGAATGAAAAAGATAGAGCACGAATTTGAAGTGATTGAGAAGAGTGTTGAGGAATAGAACTTACCACTAGTGTTGATTACAACTTAAGGAACTTGAATCTCCATTTGCATGCTAGATTGAGATGTTTATTGTAAGATAAATTGAGTTTTTGAATGTTAGGGTTGTTGTTTGTTTACACGAGAGAGATAGAGCAAGGAGGAGCTGCTTTGTTTCCTCAGACCAAAATGAAAGGCAAAGTGAAATTGTAGTGCACTTGGCTGAGTCATGGTTTTGAAATTAGAATGAGACATATGTCCTTATTAGGTTCTAGATCCATTTTATTAATGACACCTCCTCACACACTCTAGTAACCTCTACATATTATATACCATGACTCTCGTACTAGCTCCAGACATGCGATGGTTTTTAGAAAAATACTCTTGAGAGTTTATAATACTGATGAAAGAAATGGGGATTTTACAATCTACCCCCCTTTAAGAAATTTCGTCCGCGAAATTGGAATATACTTAAGGAAAGGTAAGAATAGTTTTTCATCATCTCGGATTCTAACTCCAAGTGAACTCACCACTCGTTGATTGAGACCATTCCACTTTCCTTATCGGAATTTTCCTTGTTCTTAAGTGGTTTAACATCATGGTCCACAATCCGAATAGGATCAGCGAATAGGTTAAGTCTGGTTTCAAATCTAGGCTTTCTGATTTTTACCAGCACGAACGGATCTGGAATGAATTTTCTGAGTTATGATGTATGGAATATATACCGTACTGTAACAGGATTGATGACAACCGTGGCTGATATTTTACAGGATCATTGCGTCCTAGAAATTGTTATGGTCCAACATAACATGAACCGAGCTTCTCTGTCCTAAACACTCAGGTTAAAGTTCTTAATTGAACTGTGTTTTTCTCTAGATACAAACTTGATGTCAAAGATGCTTCGCCATTCCTCGGTTAGCTTCTTACAATCATCCACCTCCAATCCCTTGGAATAAAACTTTCCTCTCTCACAGAGTTGTTGGCCCTAAGATTCCTCTACTAATTACGTTTTCCATTGATCTCATGCTGCGCACACTGATTAACAACCTTCTGTCCTTCACTTATTTGGGTCACTACCTTTCAATATCCCACTGCAACTGATATACTCGCTACACATCACTTACATCATCTACCGTTGTCTCATACTCTATATTTCCTCAATATGTTACGCTCTTCAATATGCTTCTTCTTTACACCGAAATCTGTTTGTGGTAACTTAGTTGAATCCACATCACTCATTAGTTACTCTACCATTGTTACCTGCGAGCTGGTTTTGCTTAATCTTATGCTTTACAGACCTCTGCCGCAACTAATATCCGTTTTATTGTTGCAGGCACTAGTTCCGTAAGTTTACTAACTTAATAGGTCGGTATCTGGCCTGGTTGGTTACACTCTGGAAATGTGACCCTAACGGACATTACAAGGTTATCTAAAGGTATGAACTTGGGCTTTAACATACTAACACTTCCAAAATCTTCATTCTCATGGTTATTCTCTTTCTTGAACACTACTAGTGCATAACAGTTTATATGTACCTCTACACACCCTATGTGTTGCTTCGACTTCCCAGGATCGTTTGAAATGTAAAACGAGCGGATGGATACATAGACATTACCTAATCGGACATAATATTTACTAATAGTTTCACAAGGACACTCATTGCCATTGGCTAGTATTTGTAGGCTTATATGGTTTTAAACCGATTACTGAGAATGAAGCCTGTAGGACCCTATTACTAACTGCTTGGTAGGGTTACTATCATTAGATCGAACTCCGAATTTCATCCGGAAAATTTAGCCAAGTCTTACAAAATGAATTAACTAAAACGATAGAGGTACTGATCACGAACCTTATGCAGGTGAAAGTTCGAGTGGTGAATCGGTTTGGCACCAACTAAACTTATTATTCGGAACAATTCATAGTTATGAACAACATGTCAAGAGGGACGGGTGAGAACCTGAACTGGATTTCTGTTGACGGTTTATTTGTACTTAAGCAACTCTTATTGATTAGAAACGATCACTGAATACGAGTAACGAAGTTAAAAAGACTGAGAATGTTAGGCCTAGCTACTTAAGGATGATAATCCAACGAGGTCAACTGACAGGTTCGTAACACACTGGGTTTCTCGCTGAATTTGTCTTATGTTTCTCATTAAAATTTGGAACTTTACCGTTCTATCACAGGTTATAAATATTACGACTGCGGCTGACTACACTTGGCATAGGCTCTTGAGAATAGCGTTTCTTAATACCAATTTGGACTTACTGAGGTTGAAAAAATTAGAAAAGCTTACAGCTCGTCATAATTCTTATATTAATGTATTGACAAAGTCTTTCGGTGCTGGAAGGCTTATCTATTCTTATCAGACTTGAACAGATTCAGAAAACGTATAGCTCGTACTTTCTAAAGCTTACCGGTTACCAATCAATCATCCCTCAATCCAATAGGTTGGCTTGTATTTAGCATCCCCAGGGAATCATTTGTAATCGAAGATTCGGTTCCTACTGAGTTTCGACGAGTGCATCCTTAATTTCTTCCTTCTGACAATTTCCGTGAGTTGTGACAGATAGGATACATATATATTAAGATTTGGCTGAAAGACCCTCGCAAGAGGTTTTGACCGAAAAGGTTGGGTTACTGATTGAGAAGTTTGAACATGAAGTTATTTGGCGATTCACCGAGTTTAGTATCGGGTTACATCCTTCGTTCCCTGAACTAAAAGATACTAACACGTAACATGTCGACTTAAGTGACTGCTGGTATTAGAATAAAATTCAAACCATTATTCTACATGAACATGATTGCTACAATTCTGACGTGAGTATGGAATAAGAGATGGATTTCATCTGGTTTGAGGACAATCAATAGTTCCTGATAATGATTCGATAAGTAGACAACAGACATTAGGGAGGTTCATAGAGTCTAGTTTATTCTCCTACATTAACTAAGTCAAACGATTTACGTAATTAGACGCTGATAGGCTGAAGTGATGATTGGACGGAGTAAAAGTGTTTCTGGTTTCCTGTCTCCTATCGATACTGCACTACTCGTTGTTGTTCTCCAAGACTAGCGATACCTTATATCACTATCTCCTACATAGTTCATTTATAATTACTAACACTATAAAGGACGAGATGATTACCTCTTTACTTGTAGGGGCAATCCTTCGTGTAATGTCCCATCAGCTTGCACTTGTAACAGCCTGGATATCCTCGCATACACAGTCCTGAATGGGGCTTCCCACATTCTGCGCAACAACGACGCGTTCTTGAACTCGAAGACTGACTGCGCTCTCCTTCACCCTGTGCCTTGCCAGATTCGGGACAATATTTTCCAAGGAAGAGTGCACGGAAATGTTCTCATTCTCTAGGTATATTGTATCCCAGTTTCTCCTTTATTCCATCCCACCAATATCCCGCTGCTCCTTTTAGCAAGTAAGTGACGAACAACACCTTCTCATCGTCCGTGCATGGTATTACTCTAAGGATATTTTCTACAATCAACAACCAATCATGTGCCTCATCCGAACTTACATCCCCTCGGAATACTGGGGGTTTCAACTTCCAAAATTCTCCAAATGCTTGATCACATCTATTTCCAATTTGCATCTCCATCTGCCCTTGCACGACTCGTTGCATTTCGAACTGCTGTTCTGACATCACTGGGTGCTGCCGTATCACCCCCATCATCCGTTGTTGTGGAGCCATCCAGACCCGAGGATCATCATTCCTTGGTTCGACCGAAATTGCATTTCTTAAATGTCTTTCGAATTCAGCCGGGTCCTTCTCGACATTCCTTCTCGTTCCACCGGATCCGCGTCCTCTTGGTAATTCTGACATACTACTGTACCTGTCATAATCAAGTTGAGTTAGCTAGGCTCAAAGTGACATGACATTTAGAATAAATGCAAGACATCCCGGAGTTCACATTAGAATGCACTGTATACTTATGAATCTGGCACGGTCTGAATCGACCTGCTCTGATACCAATTATAACACCCCATAATACATTGTCTAGAATATATTACAGTGTCCATAATTAGATACCGATTACAATAAGTTTACAAATACATAGAGTAGAAATTTGAGCACACGCAAGTGCCAAAGTACAAAATAGTACAACACAGCGGATAGAAAGTACTGAAACATAATAAACTAAACATCCTAAACACGAATACAATGACCACAAGCACACTACCTACTCCACAGCTTGCTTGCCACGATCACCCTGAGTACCTGAAACATGAGAGGGGGGGTAAGACTACTAAGTCTTGTGGATTCTACTACCCACCTAATGGTGACTACACCGGGGTAACCTGCACGTCAGTCCTCACGCAATATCAGCATATCACAAGTATGTGTATATAACAAGTAATATGGTGTAACACAAACAATTATCTGAGTTCATTTTAGCTACGCAAGGAAACTCTGAGGTGAGCCGGTCTCAGAGAGCCTCACACTCCTCCGTACCAATCTTCGTGATCATAACGCACTATGGTACGGAGCCTCTGGCATCACAGTTATTATTAAAACATTTTGCTACGGATTCCTCGAATCCCTACAGTGGTGTACATAAGATAATCCACTTGCTCTCTCGACTGACATGTATCATCTAGAGTTTCAACAACTACCAATATATCCCAAACCCGGGGAGACTAACTTAGTTCATAACCTAAGTTGAATTGTATTATTCCTATACGTGCAATTAACATTTCAATGTTGATGGGGAATGGACCTGGAATGATAACAATTTTAAAATAATCATTGAGTTTTAAAAACAGGACAATTGGCCAAAATTCTGTATTGTTCGCTTAGCGAAGACATGGCGAATGCTTAGCGAACCAAGTCAGAAGTTTCTGGCCAGCCAGCGAACGCACAGCGACCAAAACCTGCAACTCAGATTGCACGTTCGCCAGATGTTCGCTTAGCGAGCAGCACGGGATTTTGCTCTGTTCTGCAGAAATCAGTACCAAAACCAGAAATTTCCAATTTAATCCAACATCCACTCCAGCCATTAACATCATAAGAAAATAACACTTAAAATGGAGAGAGTTTTGGGAGTTAAACTCCTCTCATACACATAATTAAATTTCCCTAAACCTATGTTCTCATGCAAAGTTTATTGTGGGGAAATTCTAACTAATCTAATCCTAAGAACCCGCCTCAATTTGAAGCTTGATTCTTTGGCTAGGAACTTGATTATAAGCTTGGTTTGGCAGCTCCAATTCCCTTTGAAATGTGATCTAGAATTTCAACTCCTACCCAACACAAAATCACATATGATCATACTTCTCATTTAAGAGCTTGAAGAACACATCATGGGTGGTTGAATGAAAAAGATAGAGCACGAATTTGAAGTGATTGAGAAGAGTGTTGAGGAATAGAACTTACCACTAGTGTTGATTACAACTTAAGGAACTTGAATCTCCATTTGCATGCTAGATTGAGATGTTTATTGTAAGATAAATTGAGTTTTTGAATGTTAGGGTTGTTGTTTGTTTACACGAGAGAGATAGAGCAAGGAGGAGCTGCTTTGTTTCCTCAAACCAAAATGAAAGCCAAAGTGAAATTGTAGTGCACTTGGCTGAGTCATGGTTTTGAAATTAGAATGAGACATATGTCCTTATTAGGTTCTAGATCCATTTTATTAATGACACCTCGTCACACACTCTAGTAAACTCTACATATTATATACCATGACTCTCGTACTAGCTCCAGACATGCGATGGTTTTTAGAAAAATACTCTTGAGAGTTTAAAATACTGATGAAAGAAATGGGGATGTTACAGGGTCTACAACATATCGTAGCATACCGGCTTGCAGATGCCATTTTCATTGTTTTTACACGACGAACGTGTTTTATAATTCGCGACTTGTTCAAAAAAGTAAAAATATCGTCACAGGCATATAGGAATCTAGGATTATGCACTTTTTTTTGCGTAGAGTACTATCAAAATACATAGAGATGGTCTACAACATATCATAGCATTCCGACTTGCCGATGCCATTTTCATTATTTTTACACGACGAACGTGTTTTCAACTTCGCGACTTGTTCAAAAAATTAAAAATATCTCCACAGGCATATAGGAATCTAGGATTTATGCACTTTTTTTTTTTGCGTAGAGTACTATCAAAATACAAAGAGAGGGTCTACAACATATCGTAGTATTCTGGCTTGCCGATGCCATTTTCATTGTTTTTACATGACGAACGTGTTTTATAATTCGCGACTTGTTCAAAGAAGTAAAAATATCGCCACATGCATATAGGAATCTAGGATTTATGCACTTTTTTTTGCGTAGAGTACTATCAAAATACATAGAGCGGGTCTACAACATATCTTAGCATTCCGACTTGTCGATGCCATTTTCATTGTTTTTACACGACGAACGTGTTTTATAATTCGTGACTTGTTCGAAAAAGTAAAAATATCGCCACAGGCATATAGGAATCTCGGATTTATGCACTTTTTTTTTGCGTAGAGTACTATCAAAATACATAGAGCGGTTCTACAACATATCGTAGCATTCCGACTTGCCGATACCATTTTCATTGTTTTTACACGACGAACGTGTTTTATAATTCGCGACTTGTTCAAAAAAGTAAAAATATCGCCACAGGCATATTGGAATCTAGGATTTATGAACTTTTTTTTTGCGTAGAGTACTATCAAAATACATAGAGCGGTTCTACAACATAACGTAGCATTCCGACTTGCCGATGCCATTTTCATTATTTTTACATGACGAACGTGTTTTCAACTTCGCGACTTGTTCAAAAAATTAAAAATATCGCCACAGGCATAAAGGAATCTAGGATTTATGAACTTTTTTTTTTGTGTAGATTACTATCAAAATACATAGAGCGGGTCTACAACATATCGTAGCATTCCGACTTGCCGATTCCATTTTAATTATTTTTACATGACAAACGTGTTTTCAAATTCGCGAATTGTTCAAAAAATTATAAATATTGCCACAGGCATAAAGGAATCTTGGATTTATGCACTTTTTTTTGCGTACAGTACTATCAAAATACATAGAGCGGGTCTATAACATATCGTAGCATACCGGCTTGCCGATGCCATTTTCATTGTTTTTACACGAAGAACGTGTTTTATAATTCGCGACTTGCTCAAAAAAGTAAAAATATCGTCACAGGCATATAGGAATCTAGGATTTATGCCCTTTTTTTTTGCGTAGATTACTATCAAAATACATAGAGAGGGTCTACAACATATCGTAGCATTCCGACTTGCCGATGCCATTTTCATTATTTTTACACGACGAACATGTTTTCAACTTCGCGACTTGTTCAAAAAATTAAAAATATCTCCACAGGCATATAGGAATCTAGGATTTATGCACTATTTTTTTTTGCGTAGAGTACTATCAAAATACAAAGAGAGGGTCTACAACATATCGAAGTATTCTGGCTTGCCGATGCCATTTTCATTGTTTTTACATGACGAACGTGTTTTATAATTCGCGACTTGTTCAAAGAAGTAAAAATATCGCCACATGCATATAGGAATCTAGGATTTATGCACTTTTTTTTGCGTAGAGTACTATCAAAATACATAGAGCGGGTCTACAACATATCGTAGCATTCCGACTTGCCGATGTCATTTTCATTGTTTTTACACGACGAACGTGTTTTATAATTCGTGACTTGTTCAAAAAAGTAAAAATATCGCCATAGGCATATAGGAATCTAGGATTTATGCACTTTTTTTTTGCTTAGAGTACATCAAAATACATAGAGCTGGTCTACAACATATCGTAGCATTCCGACTTGCCGATGCCATTTTCATTGTTTTTACACGACGAACGTGTTTTATAATTAGCGACTTGTTCAAAAAAGTAAAAATATCACCACTGGCATATAGGAATCTAGGATTTATGAACTTTTTTTTTGCACAGAGTACTATCAAAATACATAGAGCGGGTCCACAACATATCGTAGCATTCCGACTTGCCGATGCCATTTTCATTGTTTTTACACGACGAACGTGTTTTATAATTCGCGACTTGTTCAAAAAAGTAAAAATATCGTCACAGACATATAGGAATCTAGGATTATGCACTTTTTTTTGCGTAGAGTACTATCAAAATACATAGAGATGGTCTACAACATATCGTAGCATTCCGACTTGCCGATGCCATTTTCATTATTTTTACACGACGAACGTGTTTTCAACTTCGCGACTTGTTCAAAAAATTAAAAATATCTCCACAGGCATATAGGAATCTAGGATTTATGCACTTTTTTTTTTTGCGTAGAGTACTATCAAAATACAAAGAGAGGGTCTACAACATATCGAAGTATTCTGGCTTGCCGATGCCATTTTCATTGTTTTTACATGACGAACGTGTTTTATAATTCGCGACTTGTTCAAAGAAGTAAAAATATCGCCACATGCATATAGGAATCTAGGATTTATGCACTTTTTTTTGCGTAGAGTACTATCAAAATACATAGAGCGGGTCTACAACATATCGTAGCATTCCGACTTGCCGATGCCATTTTCATTGTTTTTACACGACGAACGTGTTTTATAATTCGTGACTTGTTCAAAAAAGTAAAAATATCGCCATAGGCATATAGGAATCTAGGATTTATGCACTTTTTTTTTGCTTAGAGTACATCAAAATACATAGAGCTGGTCTACAACATATCGTAGCATTCCGACTTGCCGATGCCATTTTCATTGTTTTTACACGACGAACGTGTTTTATAATTCGCGACTTGTTCAAAAAAGTAAAAATATCGTCACAGACATATAGGAATCTAGGATTATGCACTTTTTTTTGCGTAGAGTACTATCAAAATACATAGAGATGGTCTACAACATATCGTAGCATTCCGACTTGCCGATGCCATTTTCATTATTTTTACACGACGAACGTGTTTTCAACTTCGCGACTTGTTCAAAAAATTAAAAATATCTCCACAGGCATATAGGAATCTAGGATTTATGCACTTTTTTTTTTTGCGTAGAGTACTATCAAAATACAAAGAGAGGGTCTACAACATATCGTAGTATTCTGGCTTGCCGATGCCATTTTCATTGTTTTTACATGACGAACGTGTTTTATAATTCGCGACTTGTTCAAAGAAGTAAAAATATCGCCACATGCATATAGGAATCTAGGATTTATGCACTTTTTTTTGCGTAGAGTACTATCAAAATACATAGAGCGGGTCTACAACATATCTTAGCATTCCGACTTGTCGATGCCATTTTCATTGTTTTTACACGACGAACGTGTTTTATATTTCGTGACTTGTTCGAAAAAGTAAAAATATCGCCACAGGCATATAGGAATCTAGGATTTATGCACTTTTTTTTTGCGTAGAGTACTATCAAAATACATAGAGCGGTTCTACAACATATCGTAGCATTCCGACTTGCCGATACCATTTTCATTGTTTTTACACGACGAACGTGTTTTATAATTCGCGACTTGTTCAAAAAAGTAAAAATATCGCCACAGGCATATTGTAATCTAGGATTTATGAACTTTTTTTTTGCGTAGAGTACTATCAAAATACATAGAGCGGTTCTACAACATAACGTAGCATTCCGACTTGCCGATGCCATTTTCATTATTTTTACATGACGAACGTGTTTTCAACTTCGCGACTTGTTCAAAAAATTAAAAATATCGCCACAGGCATAAAGGAATCTAGGATTTATGAACTTTTTTTTTGTGTAGATTACTATCAAAATACATAGAGCGGGTCTACAACATATCGTAGCATTCCGACTTGCCGATTCCATTTTAATTATTTTTACATGACAAACGTGTTTTCAACTTCGCGAATTGTTCAAAAAATTATAAATATTGCCACAGGCATAAAGGAATCTTGGATTTATGCACTTTTTTTTGCGTAGAGTACTATCAAAATACATAGAGCGGGTCTATAACATATCGTAGCATACCGGCTTGCCGATGCCATTTTCATTGTTTTTACACGAAGAACGTGTTTTATAATTCGCGACTTGTTCAAAAAAGTAAAAATATCGTCACAGGCATATAGGAATCTAGGATTTATGCCCTTTTTTTTTGCGTAGATTACTATCAAAATACATAGAGAGGGTCTACAACATATCGTAGCATTCCGACTTGCCGATGCCATTTTCATTATTTTTACACGACGAACATGTTTTCAACTTCGCGACTTGTTCAAAAAATTAAAAATATCTCCACAGGCATATAGGAATCTAGGATTTATGCACTATTTTTTTTTGCGTAGAGTACTATCAAAATACAAAGAGAGGTTCTACAACATATCGTAGTATTCTGGCTTGCCGATGCCATTTTCATTGTTTTTACATGACGAACGTGTTTTATAATTCGTGACTTGTTCAAAAAAGTAAAAATATCGCCACTGGCATATAGGAATATAGGATTTATGCACTTTTTTTTTACTATCAAAATACATAGAGCGGGTCTACAACATATCGTAGCATTCCGACTTGCCGATCCCATTTTAATTATTTTTACACGAAGAACGTGTTTTCAACTTCGCGACTTGTTCAAAAAATTAAAAATATCGCCACAGGCATATAGGACTCTAGGATTTATGCACTTTTTTTTTTTGCGTAGAGTACTATCAAAATTCAAAGAGCGGGTCTACAACATATCGTAGTATTCTGGCTTGCCGATGCCACATTTTCATTGTTTTTACATGGCGAACGTGTTTTATAATTGGCGACTTGTTCAAAGAAGTAAAAATATGGCCACATGCATATAGGAATCTAGGATTTATGCACTTTTTTTTGCGTAGAGTACTATTAAAATACATAGAGCGGTTCTACAACATATCGTAGCATTCCAACTTGCCGATGCCATTTTCATTGTTTTTACACGACGAACGTGTTTTATAATTCGCGACTTGTTCAAAAAAGTAAAAATATCGTCACATGCATATAGGAATCTAGGATTTATGCACTTTTTTTTGCGTAGAGTACTATCAAAATACATAGAGAGGGTCTACAACATATCGTAGCATTCCGACTTGCCGATGCCATTTTCATTATTTTTACACGACGAACGTGTTTTAAACTTCGCGACTTGTTCAAAAAATTAAAAATTTCTCCACAGGCATATAGGAATCTAGGATTTATACACTTTTTTTTTTGCGTAGAGTACTATCAAAATACAAAGAGCGGGTCTACAACATATCGTAGTATTCTGGCTTGCAGATGCCATTTTCATTGTTTTTACATGACTAACGTGTTTTATAATTCGCGACTTGTCCAAAAAAGTAAAAATATCGCCACAGGCGGAATCTAGGATTTATGCACTTTTTTTTGCGTAGAGTACTATCAAAATACATAGAGCGGTTCTACAACATATCGTAGCATTCCGACTTGCCGATGCCATTTTCATTGTTTTTACACGACGAACGTGTTTTATAATTCGCGACTTGTTAAAAAATGTAAAAATATCGCCACAGGCATATAGGAATCTAGGATTTATACACTTTTTTTTGCGTAGATTACTATCAAAATACATAGAGCGGGTCTACAACATAACGTAGCATTCCGACTTGCAGATGCCATTTTCATTATTTTTACATGACGAACGTGTTTTCAAGTTCGCGACATGTTCAAAAAATTAAAAATATCGCCACAGGCATAAAGTAATCTAGGATTTATGAACTTTTTTTGTGTAGAGTACTATCAAAATAAATAGAGCGGGTCTACAACATATCGTAGCATTCCGACTTGCCGATGCCATTTTCATTATTTTTACACGACGAACATGTTTTCAACTTCGCGACTTGTTCAAAAAATTAAAAATATCTCCACAGGCATATAGGAATCTAGGATTTATGCACTATTTTTTTTTGCGTAGAGTACTATCAAAATACAAAGAGAGGTTCTACAACATATCGTAGTATTCTGGCTTGCCGATGCCATTTTCATTGTTTTTACATGACGAACGTGTTTTATAATTCGTGACTTGTTCAAAAAAGTAAAAATATCGCCACTGGCATATAGGAATATAGGATTTATGCACTTTTTTTTTACTATCAAAATACATAGAGCGGGTCTACAACATATCGTAGCATTCCGACTTGCCGATCCCATTTTAATTATTTTTACACGAAGAACGTGTTTTCAACTTCGCGACTTGTTCAAAAAATTAAAAATATCGCCACAGGCATATAGGACTCTAGGATTTATGCACTTTTTTTTTTTGCGTAGAGTACTATCAAAATTCAAAGAGCGGGTCTACAACATATCGTAGTATTCTGGCTTGCCGATGCCACATTTTCATTGTTTTTACATGGCGAACGTGTTTTATAATTGGCGACTTGTTCAAAGAAGTAAAAATATGGCCACATGCATATAGGAATCTAGGATTTATGCACTTTTTTTTGCGTAGAGTACTATTAAAATACATAGAGCGGTTCTACAACATATCGTAGCATTCCAACTTGCCGATGCCATTTTCATTGTTTTTACACGACGAACGTGTTTTATAATTCGCGACTTGTTCAAAAAAGTAAAAATATCGTCACATGCATATAGGAATCTAGGATTTATGCACTTTTTTTTGCGTAGAGTACTATCAAAATACATAGAGAGGGTCTACAACATATCGTAGCATTCCGACTTGCCGATGCCATTTTCATTATTTTTACACGACGAACGTGTTTTAAACTTCGCGACTTGTTCAAAAAATTAAAAATTTCTCCACAGGCATATAGGAATCTAGGATTTATACACTTTTTTTTTTGCGTAGAGTACTATCAAAATACAAAGAGCGGGTCTACAACATATCGTAGTATTCTGGCTTGCAGATGCCATTTTCATTGTTTTTACATGACTAACGTGTTTTATAATTCGCGACTTGTCCAAAAAAGTAAAAATATCGCCACAGGCGGAATCTAGGATTTATGCACTTTTTTTTGCGTAGAGTACTATCAAAATACATAGAGCGGTTCTACAACATATCGTAGCATTCCGACTTGCCGATGCCATTTTCATTGTTTTTACACGACGAACGTGTTTTATAATTCGCGACTTGTTAAAAAATGTAAAAATATCGCCACAGGCATATAGGAATCTAGGATTTATACACTTTTTTTTGCGTAGATTACTATCAAAATACATAGAGCGGGTCTACAACATAACGTAGCATTCCGACTTGCAGATGCCATTTTCATTATTTTTACATGACGAACGTGTTTTCAAGTTCGCGACATGTTCAAAAAATTAAAAATATCGCCACAGGCATAAAGTAATCTAGGATTTATGAACTTTTTTTGTGTAGAGTACTATCAAAATAAATAGAGCGGGTCTACAACATATCGTAGCATTCCGACTTGCCGATGCCATTTTCATTATTTTTACACGACGAACATGTTTTCAACTTCGCGACTTGTTCAAAAAATTAAAAATATCTCCACAGGCATATAGGAATCTAGGATTTATGCACTATTTTTTTTTGCGTAGAGTACTATCAAAATACAAAGAGAGGTTCTACAACATATCGTAGTATTCTGGCTTGCCGATGCCATTTTCATTGTTTTTACATGACGAACGTGTTTTATAATTCGTGACTTGTTCAAAAAAGTAAAAATATCGCCACTGGCATATAGGAATATAGGATTTATGCACTTTTTTTTTACTATCAAAATACATAGAGCGGGTCTACAACATATCGTAGCATTCCGACTTGCCGATCCCATTTTAATTATTTTTACACGAAGAACGTGTTTTCAACTTCGCGACTTGTTCAAAAAATTAAAAATATCGCCACAGGCATATAGGACTCTAGGATTTATGCACTTTTTTTTTTTGCGTAGAGTACTATCAAAATTCAAAGAGCGGGTCTACAACATATCGTAGTATTCTGGCTTGCCGATGCCACATTTTCATTGTTTTTACATGGCGAACGTGTTTTATAATTGGCGACTTGTTCAAAGAAGTAAAAATATGGCCACATGCATATAGGAATCTAGGATTTATGCACTTTTTTTTGCGTAGAGTACTATTAAAATACATAGAGCGGTTCTACAACATATCGTAGCATTCCAACTTGCCGATGCCATTTTCATTGTTTTTACACGACGAACGTGTTTTATAATTCGCGACTTGTTCAAAAAAGTAAAAATATCGTCACATGCATATAGGAATCTAGGATTTATGCACTTTTTTTTGCGTAGAGTACTATCAAAATACATAGAGAGGGTCTACAACATATCGTAGCATTCCGACTTGCCGATGCCATTTTCATTATTTTTACACGACGAACGTGTTTTAAACTTCGCGACTTGTTCAAAAAATTAAAAATTTCTCCACAGGCATATAGGAATCTAGGATTTATACACTTTTTTTTTTGCGTAGAGTACTATCAAAATACAAAGAGCGGGTCTACAACATATCGTAGTATTCTGGCTTGCAGATGCCATTTTCATTGTTTTTACATGACTAACGTGTTTTATAATTCGCGACTTGTCCAAAAAAGTAAAAATATCGCCACAGGCGGAATCTAGGATTTATGCACTTTTTTTTGCGTAGAGTACTATCAAAATACATAGAGCGGTTCTACAACATATCGTAGCATTCCGACTTGCCGATGCCATTTTCATTGTTTTTACACGACGAACGTGTTTTATAATTCGCGACTTGTTAAAAAATGTAAAAATATCGCCACAGGCATATAGGAATCTAGGATTTATACACTTTTTTTTGCGTAGATTACTATCAAAATACATAGAGCGGGTCTACAACATAACGTAGCATTCCGACTTGCAGATGCCATTTTCATTATTTTTACATGACGAACGTGTTTTCAAGTTCGCGACATGTTCAAAAAATTAAAAATATCGCCACAGGCATAAAGTAATCTAGGATTTATGAACTTTTTTTGTGTAGAGTACTATCAAAATAAATAGAGCGGGTCTACAACATATCGTAGCATTCCGACTTGCCGATTCCATTTTCATTATTTTTACATGACGAACGTGTTTTCAACTTCGCGACTTGTTCAAAAAATTAAAAATTTTGCCATAGGCATAAAGGAATCTTGGATTTATGCACTTTTTTTTGCGTAGAGTACTATCAAAATACATAGAGCGGGTCTACAACATATCGTAGCATAGCGGCTTGCCGATGCCATTTTCATTGTTTTTACACGACGAACGTGTTTTATAATTCGCTACTTGTTCAAAAAAGTAAAAATATCGCCACAGGCATATAGGAATCTAGGATTTATGCACTTTTTTTTTTGCGTAGAGTACTATCAAAATACATAGAGCGGATCTACAACATATCGTAACATTCCGACTTGCCGATGCCTGTTTCATTATTTTTACACGAAGAACGTGTTATCAACTTCGCGACTTGTTCAAAAAATTAAAAATATCGCCACAGGCATATAGGAATATAGGATTTATGCACTTTTTTTTGTTGCGTAGAGTACTATCAAAATTCAAAGAGCGGGTCTACAAAATATCGTAGTATTCTGGCTTGCCGATGCCATTTTCATTGTTTTTACATGACGAACGTATTTTATAATTCGCGACTTGTTCAAAGAAGTAAAAATATCGCCACATGCATATAGGAATCTAGGATTTATGCACTTTTTTTTGCGTAGAGTACTATCAAAATACATAGAGCGGGTCTACAACATATCGTAGCATTCCGACTTGCCGATGCCATTTTCATTGTTTTTACACGACGAACGTGTTTTATAATTCGTGACTTGTTCAAAAAAGTAAAAATATCGCCATAGGCATATAGGAATCTAGGATTTATGAACATTTTTTTTGCACAGAGTACTATCAAAATACATAGAGCGGGTCCACAACATATCGTAGCATTCCGACTTGCCGATGCCATTTTCATTGTTTTTACACTCTGAAGGAGTTCAGAAGCTACAACGTGGTCAGGAGCTAAACAAAGTTCAGAAGCTCAAAGAGGATCAGAATGTCTAAAGGAGTTCAGAAGCTCAGAGAAGTTCAGAAGCTCAAGGATGTTCAGATGCCTACAAGATTTCAGATGCTATCTACTAGTCATGAGTCATTCAGAGGATGAAGACGTTCAGAAGCTGAATTGCGAAGGACTATCAGAGGCCAACCATTCAAGACCAATCAGACTCCAAGTTATCAAAGGTTCATCAGAAGCAAAGGAATTCCCCAAAATCATCAGAAGGGCTACATCAACTTCACTTATCAAGCCTGATGATTGGTTCTAAGGTCAACTAATTGCAACGGTCACAAAGGATGTGATCTCTCTTTTTCTAGGAGCTAGTTGTACCTTATTACTGTACTATTGGACAAACAGTAAAGGTGAAGCCTCTCTGCAAAAGAAGACGTGGCTTTACTCAACAGATCTTCAAAAGACTACATATGTCCATTTTACAACGGGAATTTCTCCAACGTCTCAATGTCTTTCTCAACTCATATAAATATGCCAAAGAAAGAATTGATGACTAGCGATCTTCATTAGAAAACATCTCTCAGAAGAAAGTGAGAAACTGAATTGTAATAGAAAATATCTCTCAAATGAAGTGAGCATAGAAACTAGCTTAAGCCTCTGAAGTTATTATGTTTGTAATAAGTTTAAGCTTATAAGTTAGTAGTAAGTCTTCTGCTTAGTGTAGAAGCAACAAAGTCTTCTGCTTAGTGTAGAAGCTCTTCTGCTTAGTGTAGAAGTAAGAAAGTCTTCTGCTTAGTGTAGAAGCACATAAGTCTCAATCTTAGTGATTAGAGCATGAAGTCTTAAGCATGTGTGCTTGAGCAAGGAAGTCTCTGATCTTGTGTGATCAGAGCAAGGAAGTCTCTCTGTCTTGTGTGACTAAGAGCAGGAAGTCTTAAGTTTGTGTGCTTGAGCAAGGAAGTCTCAGATCTTGTGTGATCAGAGCAAGGAAGTCTCTCTGTCTTGTGTGACTAAGAGCAGGAAGTCTTGAGCTTGTGTGCTTGAGCATCTATTGTAATCTTTATGATTATAGTGAACTCTCTTGGAAACAAGGGGACTGGAGTACTCTCAATTTGTGAGGGGAACCAGTATAAATTGTTGTGTGTTCTTCTCTCTCTCACTCTCTCATTTACTCCTTCATCATTCACTTAGCCATTAGTTTAATTGTGTGAACAATCCGCTGTTCTTAAAGACTCTGATAGATTTAAATATCTAGAAAATTTTTTAAATACCCAAAACACAATTCAACCCCACACCCCCCCCCCCCCCCCTTCTTGTGTTTTCTCCACGCACCTTCAATTGGTATCAGAGCTCCGGTTCTGTTGGTAAATCACTTAACCGTGAGACAGTCAAGATCCAAAGGAGAAAACCACCATGGCTCAAAACATGGATGATTGGAAGCAGAAGTTATATCAACAAGTTGCTGATCTTGTCAAAGAAATTGAAGATGGACTGAACTTAAATGAAGATCTAAGCAACAATCAAAATCCTTCCACATCTGGGGTTAATCAAACTTCTAGTATTGATTCTACAACTACTACTCTTTGCCTCATCGGTGATGATAATGAAAGCATTCAGTGGGCAACAGTAAATGGTCTGTTAGATCAATATGAGGAGTTTAGGATGGAGGAAAATGAGAGTATTGGAGAAATGAACTTAAGGTTTCAAGCCATCACAAGCAAGCTTGAAGACTACCACAACAAACTCAGCAACAAAGAGCTTGTAAGCAAGTTGCTAAGAAGTTTGCCTCTGAATTGGAATGTAATTTCAAACACTATAGAGGAAACTGAAGACATCAACTCAATGGGTCCTGAATCATTGATTGATTTACTCAGAGTCCATGAATTGGCTCTGAAGGATATGCAAGAGTTGAAAGGTGAAGAAGCAGAAGCACCAAGGAAAGGAAAGCAAGCATTGTTGCATGAAGATCTTGTTGAAGAACCTGATGAAGAGTATCTTGAAAGGTTTTCAAGAAAAATTCAAAGATGGTACAACTTCAAGAAGAATGGAGGAAGACTGGCTAAAGGAATGACAACCTGGGATGTACTAGACAACTTCTCTGAAGATGAGTCTGAAAGAGCACCAGGAGCTGAAGGATCAAGTTCTGAAGATGGCTCAGACTCTGAAGACTCAAGTTCTGATGAAAAGTCAGAACCTGAGAGCATAGAAAGTATCCGGAGAACAGTGAATCAGGTATATTCTTGTCTTTCTAAAGCAAAATTGATCAAGCATCTTAAGAAGACTTTACTTAAACTCTCTAATAGTCAGCAGAAGTATAAAAAGCTTAAAGCAGACTATGAGAATTTAAGTAAGCAAGCAAATCACTCTGAAGATCTTGTACAAAACGTTTTTATCAAAACAAAAGATCTTAAGAATGATTATGCTATGTGTTACAAACCCTTTGAGCACTTTTTTGCTCTCAAAGAGTTTTGCAACACTAATGCTGATCAAAATAAAATTGTTTCCATGCTTTGCAACTTAAAGACCAACAATACTAATGGGATTGGATACTCTAGTAATAAAACACTAGAGGAACCAAGCTCATCAGTTATTGATGGAAGCTTCTCACTCCCTAATCTTTACACTACATTTGTATCTGATAGCATTCAGATGAAACAAATGGAGGATGAAGATTTGGCAACTAACAGTCTAGGACCCTCAAGTAAGTGGGTACCAAGAGACAAAATTGTTTACTTGATTGCAGGTGAAACTAAGACTCTGAACCTTCCAATCACATGGATGCATGTGACTGTGAATGAAAGAAGAGCAATTGTGCATAGAAGGCACATCTTTGAAGAGTCAGATGGAGAAGAAGATGAGATGGAGTACATAAGGAGCAGGAGGGAGTATGAAGAAGTTGAAGATTGTTTTGAAGAAGACTTTGATGATAGCAACTCTCTTTGGTGGGATGAATGTTCAAAATTTGACCTGAAGAGAGATTGAGCTTGAACAAAATATCATCATAACATAAAAGCTTCAAAATCAGGTAAGTAACCATCATCTCCTGAATGACATTTCAGAGGAATAACATTCAAAGGTTGAGAATGTCTTCTTAGGACACTAAATGTTCAGAACTAAAAACCTTGGAAAATCATGTCTGAACACTTTTTCTTTGAAAGTCCTGTAAGACACTTTCTCAGACTCTGAAGCATTTTGGATCTCAGCATCTGAAGTAGTCCAGACTCTGAGAAACTTTTCAACCTCTGAAGGATAAGCCTCTGAATAGAAAATGAATTGGAAACGTTTAAGTATTTTTACTAAAACGTTTTGGCGCCAAAGAGACAACACGCACACACGTTCTGATTGGTTTAAAATAGTTAATGATTAGTTCTTTTCTTTTTAATTTATTTTCTATATGTGACTTAACTTGATTTTAAACAAAATCACTTAAATATTTGCACACTTTACACTATCTCTTCCCACACCTTCATCTTCAATATCACAGAACAAACTCCTTCTCTAGTGTTAGCAAAATCTACCCTAACCTTCTGAAATGGCATCTACTTCTACATCCGATTCAGATTCTTTGTTTACTTTTCCTAAAAACTTCCCCATCAACACTGCTGCTTGCAAGGAGATGTTTTCTACAGATTTATCTCTTAAGATGGAGGGAAAATCTCTGAACCTGGTTATGGAACAACCAGTGGACTTTGATAGTTTGGAAAAGAATCATTTTGATGTTCTAAAGTTCTTTTCTAATCACAAAGGGAGCTTTAGATACATGCATTTATTAAATGGACCAATCTATCCTACTCTGGTAAAAGATTTCTGGATCAGAAGCAAGGTAAAGACAGTTGAAGATTATGACAAGGAGCTAGATGCAAGGAGAGAAGAAAAGGCTGGAAATGAGGTCAAGACTCCTCAAGAGTTAGGTTTGAGAATCGTTGAGGAAACGGAGGTGCATTCTGTTGTGTGCGGTTTTGAAGTAATTCTCACTGCATCAAACTTGGCTAAGGTGTTGTCTATTCCAAATGAAGGCTTCTACTACACCTGTAGTCAAAATGAAGCAAAGAAATCTGTATTTCTGAAGACTATATCAAGACAATGTTATGACAAAGGAAAAAGCTGTGACAGCAATAGGATATATTGCTCAAGGTTACTTAGTGAAATTTTCTATCAATGTGGAGTGATAGACATAATCAAAGTTGTGGGTCATGACTGCTTGGTAAGGGAAATCAGAGCCTCCACAATATCTGTTCATACACTCTCTCACATGAACCTAGTATCAGAACATGAGGTAAAACCCTCAGATCCTTTGGCACCTCAGTCTCACTCAGAACCCTCAATGGTGAAGAAATGGAACATTGACATACCTACATTTTCTAGTGGTATCGTCAATCAGTATATTCAACTACTGGACAACCTAGGAGAAGGGTTCGAGATTGAGAAGGAAGAATTGAAGAAAAAGAGAAGAAGGCCAGATGAAGCTGCAAATGAAGGAAGACATTCAGACTCAAGAGGACACAGAGAGGGATCATCCTGAATCCTCTGCTGCAAGAGAAAAATATTGGACAAAGCCTTAGGGAAAGGTTAGTCTCAAGAGTGGACAATCTGAATGTACCTCTACAAGAAAATCTGAGAGGTAATCAAGGTAATCAACAGCATCTGAAGAATCCTGTCAATGAAAGTGATATCAGAAGGTTTGAAGACAAAGTGGACAAGTTTATGGGATTGGTGGAAAAAGTAGATGCTAATCAGAAAAATATCATGATAACCCTAGCTTCTATCTAATTATCTTGATTTCTTATATTATTTCATAAACAGATTAATATTTTGCTAAGCACATTCGTAGAATAGAGTTCATATGGCTATATAGTTTCCATTTCTGTGTTAAGTCTAATCTGTTTAGTCACTATGCTTATATGTATGTTTTGATTAACATATCTGATTGCTTGTTTTATTTGCTGGTTGAAACTAAAAATTCTCTTTTGATAAACAAACAAATCCTGGACAATCAATACTTCAAACTCTTGAGCTCTTATTTATAAAATTTGATTTTCAATAAGTACAATATGTGGCATTCTTAAAAGATCAAATTACATAACAAGAGAAGAAATATATTTAAGAAATCAAAAATAAACAAGCCTAAGTAATGAACTTTGTTTCATTGAGAACATAAGTTCTGGATTACATATAAAGTTTTCCCAAGGACTATCTTCTGGTTGCTTCAAAGGCCATATTTGAAGGTTGCACGCCTAAAATATGACCTTTGTAGAGGGGGGGGAAGGTTATGATTTTGGCTAAAGCCATCTAACCAACTAGTAGTCTTTCTTGAAGAAACCGAATCAGATGCATCAGTTTGGTTTTCCTCAGGAAAAGACTCTAGCCCCTCTAGAGCCTTGGATATCAGTTTGATTTTCTTCAGGAACATATGTCTTCAGAACTTAAAACAGTCAGAGTCCAAAGATTTCTCTTCAGACTCTGAACTGAGTTCTTCTGTGACAGACACTGGCTTTGTTTCCATTGGTTTCTTCTTATGTTTTCTCCTATCTTGACTATCTCTCGTTGAAACTACTTTCTTATTCTCTGAGCGTTTCATTTTTTCTCTCAAGAGATCTATCAATAACCTAAGATTATTCTGTGTGAGTAAAATGACTAGGTATCTCTCTCCTTTTATAAGCATAATTCAATGGCCGAGTATTAAATGTGTTCAACCACTCCTGATTTGACAGCATTGAAAGTTGAAATTTCTATTAATTGCTTATACTACCTTTTTGATAATGACAAAAGGGGGAGAAATAATATTGGTAAATCAATTGTTGGAAGAAGCGAAATTACTTGGCTTTTTAGGGCCTTGTAGTGCTTCAGAAAGAGAACATAGGAGAGTGGTCAAAATAATAGCATGAGGTACATGCTTTGATATGACAATCTGATCCTTGAGGATTTCAAAATATTGTACTAAAGAGCTCTGAACTGTTTTAAAATTTTTGTTCAGGCTCTGAGCTATTTTCTTTGAAAAGATTTTTTTTAAGCTCTGAACTGTTTAAAAATATTTTGAACTCTGAAGTTGTTAATGATAACCATCAGAACCAAGTGTGTGTGTAGACGTCTCTAAAGTGCCTCTGATCCTATTTTGTCATTCAATTTAAATATTGCTTCATCTTGCATCTGCATTAAGGGCTTAATTTCAAGGAGAATACTTTTATTAATTGAAGTTTCTTATTCATAGTTAGTTCTTGAGTAAGGGTGCAACTTTATTCAAAGATTATCACACTATGAAAAGAAGAAGCTTGCAAACCTTGTTCTTTATATAGTGAAATATGAATAATTTAAGTCATATAATAAAGTAATTCTGAAACTGATAAAATTAACTATGGATACAAAATAGGGGGAGCTTACAAACCTAACCCTATGGGTTATCAGACTTAGGTGGAGCTTGCGAAACTCAGAAGCCTAATGTCAACATAGCTGATTTTTATCAACAACAATTGTATTTAATACTTATGTTTGTCATCATCAAAAGTGGGAGATTGTTGGAACAAAATATGTGTTAATACACACCCTTAGGTTTTGATGATAACAAAGTATTAAATGGACAATTGATGGTACTAATGTTTAA